>SKCR01007779.1:0-407106 GCA_019454045.1 Zanthoxylum bungeanum | reverse complement strand
TAAATAATCTAATGGTAATTGTGTAAACTAAGACTTCGTTTCGTATTGTGGTGATGTGACTTAAAAACACCGTTATTTTTGAAATAAAAAGTTAGTTATAAGTATCCATAAATAAACAAAGCGTACCGTGCCATGATCTCATAACTCGGCCCACTAAATAGTTTAAAATAAGGGACAAGCAAAAAGTGGCGGCTAGTAGCTTCCTCATGAACAAAGCCCAATTCTATCCACCTCCAAAAGAGATAATGCCTAAGTCAGGGCCCAAACATTTTCGTTAACGGATGTATATGAGATATTATTAAATTTTTGAATATGTATGTTTTATTCCCGAATAATGTAATAGTTCAAACAATATGTTTTTAATTTCAATCAATATGTTTGTAAATAACTTAAATTTATTTTATAAAAAAATTATATATTATTCGAGATTCGGAACCCATCAGAAATCTTCATCCTCTCATCTGAAATAATTATGAGGGGACATGGAGGGGACGGTGACATTTAGAGTGTGTTTGGTTTGTAATTTTTTGGGGAATGAATGGAGAATGAACAAGAGAATGACTATTTCCTTGCTTGGTTTGTATTTTTTAAGGGTGAATAGTCAATATTATTTCCCCTCATTCACTCTCAATTTTCCATAATCCATTCTCCATTAAAAGATGGGAATGATTAAACTCACGTATGAAAAATAAAGCCCAAATATATAAAGTCAAATTTAACCTTAATGAAAATGAAGGTCAACCATTAGACGAAATAAATATTAACCACCTAAACTATTTATTCACCTTTCACTCTTTTACTTCATTTTAAGAATTTACAAGTAGCGTACTCGTAAATTTCCTCTTGTTCTTCTCCAAACTCTCAAACACATTCTCTATTATTTTCCCAAACACTGATTTCGCTTCTTCATTTGTTACTCGACATCACATCATCTTCAATTCTTCAACATTTCATGGATCCAAGTCTTGGTTATTCTATCAAAAAATAGTTATGGATAAATATAATGACATTGCTTTCTCAGATCAAGAGATAAGAGCGGTGACATACCTTGAAAGCTCTTTCAATTTTTATACCTCCATGGTGATATTTTTTTTTATCAATAATAAATCTATAGTTTTTTTTTTTTTTTTTAGGATTATTAATCTACCTCCATGATGAAATAATATTAACCACCTAAATTATTTAGTCACCTTTCACTCTTTTACTTCATTTTAAGAATTCACAAGTAGCGTACTCGTAAATTTTCTCTTGTTATTCTCCAAACTCTCAAACATATTCTCTGTTATTTCCCGAAACATTGGTTTGAGTTTTTCGTTAATTACTCGGCATCACATCATCTTCAATTCTTCAACATTTCATGGATCCAAGTCTTGCACTATAAGAAAAAATGACGTAGTGACAGAAAAAATTTGTCTCTATTTCGTCGCTAAAAAGCAGTTAGCGACGGAATAGCGACGAAATAATTCTGTCTATATTTTATTGGTCGCCAAATAAATAGCGACGGCATAATTATATCCGTCTATCAAATTAGAGACGAAAATTATTCCGTCTCTAATTAGCAATGGAAAATCCGTATCTCATTAGAGATAAAATTGCTACAGTTGAAATTTCATTTCTAAATAACGACAGAATCTCCGTCTCTAAATAACGACGGATAATTATGTGGCTAATTAGAAACGGAAAGTCCGTAGCTAAATAGAAATAAAATTACTATGGATATTTCGTTTCTAATTTTTTACGGAATTGCTTCGAAAATTCTGTCTTTATTGAGAAACGGAAAAATTCCGTCTCTATTTAGAAACGGAAATTCCGTTTCTAATTAGCGACAAAAATTTCATTTTTTGTTTTTTAAAAGGAATTTATTTTATTTTTAAATCATATTATTAATATTAGTAAAATTTATATTAATTACTTAAATTATAAAATAAACAAATGTTATATTGTTTATAACCAAATTTTATTATATAAATGTTATATTGTTTAAAAAAATACAATAAAAAATACATACAAGTTAATATCCTTATCTGTCTCCTCATAATTAGTCGGAGGATAAGGTTGACCTGAAGAGGAAGGCTGTGAACTCAAGTCTCTCATCATTCGAAAATACCGCTCCATCTCTGCCATCTTCTGTTTAAGATCAAACACCTCTTCATTTCTCTTCCGCTACTCTTCCTCTAGTCGTTGCATCTCTTCATTTCTCTTTTGTTGCTCTTCATCCAGTCGTTGTTGTATAGTCTGCATCTCAATCTTAACTCGATCTTATACCCGTTGCTCAAATGTATCATCAAAAGTTGAACCGTAGTGCGATCTACCTGAGCTGCGCAACGAATTTGGATATGAAAGCAAAGCAAGAGAGCCGAGATCGTACACTCGGTTAGGGATGGCAAAATCTGGATCCGGGTCCGATTCCGGATCCAGAAGCATTTTAGTTAGCCCGAGTCCGATTCCGAACCCGGGTAAATAGACACGGGTCCGGACCCGAGTCTACCCGGTCCGAATACTCGGTTTATTATTATTTTTATTTTTTAATTATATTATATTATATTATATTTGGATTTTGTCAATTTTATTAGTTTTATTTCAATTCTTTTGTATTTTTAATTATATTATATCATATATATATATATATATATATGTATATTATTTTATATTTTTCATTATATTTTTCATTATTATATTTATTTTTTATTATTTTTTCGGACCCGGGTCTATCCGGTCCGGACCCGTGCGATCCCGGGTCCAGATCCTGATTCACCCGGGTCTGAATTTTTAAGACCCGGGTCTGGATTTTTTAATCCCGGACCCGGATCGTCCGGGTCCATGCGGATCCGGGCCGGGTCCAGATCTCATTGCCATGCCTACACTCGGTGTTTCTTAGTATCCACTCCAACATCATCTACGTATAGGCGATTGGTGTCGAGCTGAGTCTTAGGCTCACCAGACTCCTCAAAAACTGAGATGCAAACGCTACCATTTGCTCCATAACACCATACCATTAATAATGCAATTATATATAAGAAGCAAAAATGATTTGAAAAGAGAAAATTAAAAATAATTAATTTATAAGAAAAAACTTACATTAATGTCGCTTAATCTCTTGTCAATAAAAGTTTTGTCATTCTTTGTGCGCATGTGCTTAAACACCTCATAGCCTGTGGGTAGGGATGACAAAATATGGATCCAGAAATATTTTCATTGCCTCGGGTCCGGGTCCGGTCCAAATCCGGATATCTTTTTTTTTTTTTTTAATTTTTAATTGTATTATTTTATATTTATATTTATATTTGTATTTTGTCAATTTTATTAGTTTTATTTCAATTTTTTTTTATATTTTTTAATTATATTCTATTATATATGCATATTATTTTGTAATTTTAATTATATTTTAATTATTATATTTAATTATTATTAAATTTTTTCCGGACCCGTGCGATCCCGGGTCCAGAGCCGGATTCTCACGGGTCCTAATTTTAAGATCCGGGTTCGGATATTTGAATCACGGACCAGGGTCCAGATATTTTAATCACTGACCCGGGTCTACTCGGACCCGGATCGTCCGGGTCCATGCAGATCCGGGCCGGGTCTGGGTCTGCCTGCCATCCCTACCTGTGGGGTACATGACCGACCTGAGATTCCTATTTAAAAAATAAAGAATTAATAAATATGTTTTAATAAAAGTAACAAAAAAATAAGAGTAAATGTTCGCATGTTTAAAAAATCTAACCATATCAATCGAATGTTGAATGGTAGACCTCGAGCCACCGATATGTTTAGAAACACCTGATCATTCTCCAACATTCTCAGTCTTTTTGTTTTTTGATGCTTATGAGATTTTAATTTAAACTATGGACTACGCCAATACTTCTACCATTTATTCCAAGCATTATCTGGAATGCAGAGTGACTTCCCTCCTTATTTATATTTATAGCGCCATTTATAGAGTTTATCGTTATACTGATTCTGACACACATTATTCCATGTAGTCATAACGGCGACCGCATGAGCAGGATTTCACTGATAAAATTTCTGTAAAAAAATTCCGTTTTTATTTAGACCATTTCTATTTAGATACGTATTAGAGACGGAAAAATTCCGTTTCTAAATTAAATTAGCGACAGAATAATAATCAGTCTCTAATTAGAGACCAAATTATTTTCTGAGGCTCATTTTAGGGATGTAATTTTTTTTTTGTCGCTAAATTCCGTCGCTAATTTTATTAACTGTTTCAATTCTGTTGCAAAAATTTGAAACAGAGTATTCCGTCGTTAATTTCCGTCTCTAAAACTGTAATTTCTTTTAGTTTTGGTTCTTCTATCGAAAAATAATTATAAATAAATATAATGACATTGTTTTTTTCAGATCAAGAGAGAAGAGCGATGACATACCTTGAAAACTCTTCCAATTTCTATATCTCCATGGTGATATTTTCTTATCAATAATAAATCTATAGTTTTTCATTTAGGATTATTAATGGTATTGCAAGTAATATTTTTATATAAAACTCAAACTCATGATCTATTGCTAATTTAAATCAAATAAGATAATTTGTATTTTCCACTCAACCTTATTTTTCGCTCATGCTCAATATGCCAGACTCGCCTCATTCTCACCTGAAAAAAAAGGAACCAAACACACCCTTAAAGATTGTTAGTGACGGGTACAAAGATATTGATCGCCTCCATTCTCCCATTGCCATCCCAGTGCTACCAAACATTTGGAACACTGTGAAAATAGAGTGATAGTAATAATTCTTCTTTAAACAGTAACAACATCAATGGAACTTTCATGTAATTACTTGAGTGAAGCTGGCTCCGGACATGAAAACGGATTCAGTTTGAGAGTTCTCTTCTTCTATTGAGATTTCGATTTTTATTGTTTTAATGGATACGAATTCAGATACAGACAGTAATTTATTGTTTTAAAATGGTGATAGTCTATTTTGTTTTTTGTATAACGGTCAAAAAAGTCAAAGCTGGTCACATGAATTTTATCTTTTTTGCCGCGTTATAGGGCAACAATGCCAGGCTCCTCATTATAGCGGTAACGCGCGTAAAAATATCTACAGCTTCCTTCTTTCTCACTCTTTAGTCTTGAAAATTACTCTTCACGGTTCGATCATGGCGCTAACGGGAAAGGGAAAATGCAAAATCGAAATCACAAAAATAGAGAATCAAGAATCGAGCATGGTTTCTTTCTCAAAACGCCGACAGGGTCTTTTCAAAAAAGCCCAGGAATACTCCAACATCACCGGCGCTCAAATCGCGTTCTTGTTTTCTCACCGGTGGGCAATCCGTATCTTCATGTTTCACCTTCATTTGACACCGTTAGTGAAAATTTCTTATTAGGCGGCGGCGGCGGCACGGTAGCCAAGAGGGTGCCGATGACGTTGCCGCGGGTTCTTGATGGGTTTGGAGGATAAGATGAAGCAGTGTCGGACTGTCGATGATTTCGCGGCAGTGAAGGCGGAGTTGGAGGGGGTGAGAGTGAAGGTTTTGCAGAGACTTAAGCATATCGAAGAGGTTGATTTCGTCAATTCTTTACTGAATTAGGGTTTGATTGTGGATATTGAATTAGGAATTGCTTCGGTCAATTAAGAGTTGATCAAGATTCCATTTTTTTCCCTATGGGTATATGGTTTAGATTAGAGAAAAGTTTTATACAGTTGGGTATATAAATATTAGGGCTTACGAAATGATTTTTTTTTTTGTAGACAAATTTTGTAATTGATTGTAAAGGGTTTAAGGTTTAGGTGCCGCTAGTTAGCAGAGTTTGCTTTGCTAGGTTGTGGTAATTTATTTTTAAGTGGAGATTATGATGTCCGAACGATGAATCGTAAAATTCCGAGTAAAATAGATATATAAGAGAGTAATATATTCAAAAATAAAAATTTTTGGATTTAAGATGAAGCCTAACCGAATTTTTGAAGTTGAGTGACCTGCTGTCACTCACCCAATTTTCTATCTGAACAGCTCCTAAATTTCGGTTTAGAACTTGAATTTCCAAAAATTGAAATTGAGATCCGTAAAAATCAATATAAACTAGACACATTAAAATTTCAGCCCTTCATTCCTTGCCAATTAATTGTAGTTAATTTTCGAAATTAACCATTGAGCATGGGATTTTAATGATTAAGCAAAATTTGAAATTTCGCTGCCGCATTTTCGTAACTTCGAATCTAGATCTGTAAAATTCTTAGATAACCTGAGTACCCTGAATTTTTAGAAAATTTGGGATCTCATGCGTTGTATAGCCTAATTAATGTTTAAGAATTATTTTTTGTATGCCAAGTCTAATGCGTTTGATTTATTATATGTTAGTGACATGAGCTCAAATCGTTAACGATTCCCTAATGAGTTTCTAGACAATTATCATAAACTTCAAATTTTTTGACTTAATTTTAATTTAATTCATGTAGAATTCTTACATATTCCTAATTTAAATGAAATTGAATTGATAAAATTAAATTTAATGATATCATATTCCATCTCAATTGAATTGAATTTGTAACATTAAATAATGTTATATAAAATTAAAATTATTAAAGTTTTATTATTATTAACAATTTAAAGGATGAATAGATATATGACTAAATTATAGAATATTGACTAATAATTTGAAACAAAAAAAAATAATGGAAATTTTATTTTATTATAAATTATATGATAAAATGTTTTGATTATTTTTGAAGTTTTAACAAGATATTTAAATTTATTTATACAATAAAAACATTCATTTAGTTTTGTGGTAGTATGCACTCATCAGTAGTTCAGATGATATTCGGTTCAAAAATGACAATTGAAAATTTAAAAATTTAATTAAAAGTTTAAAAAATAAGCCCACGGGGCTGGACCAGGTACGGCCCATGGAGTCAACACGTTCCGCGAGCCATGTGGGCCATACTCATGGGTAATATCGTCATATCAAGTTTTCTATTTGTGTTGGTATGTCAACACGATTGTGCATTATCTAAATATATTTGTCCGGTAGGACTGCATCCGATTGCTTATTTTGATCGTCAAATTCGGTAACAAAAAAAATTAATTATTTTTTTTAAAAAAAAAAAACAGAATACAAATGATAAAAAGTTTTCTAACGTTATCATTCAGGGACCAACATTTCTATTCTCCCCTCTAATAAAATTGTGATTTTCTTATAAGGCTAAATCAGTCATTAAAATTCATGTTTGGTTAAAAGGTTTTAAAATTGTGATCGTCTATTTAGTTTTTGTATAACGGTCAAAAAAGTCAAAGCTGGTCATATGAATTTTAGCTTTTTCGCC
Source organism: Zanthoxylum bungeanum (assembly GCA_019454045.1). NCBI lineage: Eukaryota > Viridiplantae > Streptophyta > Magnoliopsida > Sapindales > Rutaceae > Zanthoxylum > Zanthoxylum bungeanum. The sequence goes on along the minus strand of SKCR01007779.1, from coordinate 399,827 downwards.
GCGTTATAGGGCAAGAATGCCAGGCTCCTCATTATAACGGTAACGCGCGTAAAAATATCTACAGCTTCCTTCTTTCTCATTCTTTAGTCTTGAAAATTACTCTTCACGGTTCGATCATGGCGCCCACGGGAAAGGGAAAATGCAAAATCGAAATCAAGAAAATTGAGAATCAAAAAGCGAGAATGGTTACTTTCTCAAAACGACGACAGGGTCTTTTCAAAAAAGCCCAGGAATACTCTAACATCACCGGCGCTCAAATCGCCATTCTTGTTTTCTCACCGGTGGGCAATCCGTATGTTCATGGGTCACCTTCATTTGACGCCGTTAGTGAAAATTTCTTAAACGGCGGCGGCGCAAGCGGTAGCCGAGAGGGTGCCGATGACGTGGGCCGCGGGTTCTTGATGGGTTTGGAGGATAAGATGAAACGGTGTCGGAGTGTCGATGATTTGGCGGCAGTGAAGGCGGAGTTGGAGGGGGTGAGAGTGAAGGTTTTGCAGAGACTGAAGCATATCGAAGAGGTTGATTTCGTCAATTCTTTACTGAATTAGGGTTTGATTGTGGATATCAAATTAGGGTTTGCTTCGATCAATTAAGAGTTGATCAAGATTCCATTTTTTTCCTTATGGGTTCATGATTTAGACTAGGAAAAGTTTTTTTTTATAAATATTTGGGTATATGCAAAAATTAGGGTTTTCTGTACACAAATTTTGTAATTGATTGTAAAAATTGGGGTTTAGGGTTTAGTTCATAACATTGAAGAAAGGGGTTCTTGAAATCTGTATAAAGAATTAATCATCGTTAATTTTAATAAGAATGTTTGTTGAGTTAAATGTGGTTTATCAATGTTTCTTGCTTGTTATCTTATGTTCTTATGTCTCACTTTTCATGTGAGGTTCTTATAAAAGCTCTTGCAACAATTCAATGCTGGATCTTGATGTCACTGTATCATTGATTGTTTCAAAAACTGGACAGAAGCAACAGTTGTCTTGTTGATGCATTTTTGCGAAGCTAAAACTTGTTGCTGGACATGTTCAGTGGAATGATGTATATAATTTTCCAGGCTCTGTTCTGCAAAATCTGTTGTTAACCTTTATTAAGATTGTATAAGAGATTCATCAAATCCTTGCATATTCTTTTCTCTGAATTCTGAAATGTCCTGAAAGCTAATACTATGGATAACACTTGAGCAAAAGCCTTCTGAACAACTCTGCAACTGTCTTCATGTATTTGATCTTAAAACCCTCTATAGTAGTATGTCCAGGAAGATGTCACACAGAAACAGACCTAAATATTCCATCTTTTCTGTGTTCAAGCAATTAACCTCCAACTTTCTGGGGAATTGCCAACACAATTTCTTGGGAGATTGAATGAAAATTTTAACTTCGTGACAACTTACCAGACTTCAAACGTGTTCACAAATCCAATGCCATATAATATAAATATAGTATTAAGACTTAAAACATTGATCTAGACTGTAACAAGTTTGATGCAAGTAAAACAATCAAAATCTCTTCAAATGGTTTTAGCAAATCAAGATCTGCAAATTTTAACAATGGAACATGTGAGCAAATAGATTTTCCTACAAAGTCATTGAAATATCTTCAACATTTTGACAATAATATATAATTAATTTCATATACAAACAGAATAATGAGAACTACAAAAATCAGAGAAGGTGATGTTGGAATGAAAAGTACTTTAAACTTGATCAATTGTGGAATACAAAATAAACACTCCCATATGGCTCAGGAAAAACAGAACGAAGAGGAGGGCAAGAAAAAATTAATTAATTAATTAATAAAGTGGATTAAGAAAAAACGAAGAATATATATATCTACAGTCTACAAACAAGGCCTAAGGACCTTGAGGACTAAAAGGGAAACGAAACTTAGAGGTAATTGGTTAATGAGTTAGGAGGCAAAGGAAATAAATTCTCCAATTGACAATCCCATGTGTTTCCATTTTAAGAAGTTATCATAATTGTTATAGCTGGGAGACCATGGAAATGGATCTTTTGATGGTCCTAGAAACCGAAGCTTGGTCTCTAAATCCTCATGACCACGGTCAATATGACCAATACCACTTATCGCAGTAGCTCCTGCAGCCAATCCAGCTAATACCAGGGAAACCACACCTCTCAGTTCAGAAGCACCAAGCTCAGAATGTAACACCCCGGAAATTCACGCATAAATTCCGACGAATCACTTAATTATAGATGACGTAACATATGATATAAATCACGCTTGAGTGTGTATGTACTTGCGGAATTATTTTTTGGATATCCGATAATTTATTTGCAGTTCCAATACGAAATTATTTTCTATTATGTATTGGATAACTTTTAGTATTTTAGCCATAACTTGGCTATTGATGTCTGATTTCAGTGATCTTAGTGGAATTTCGAAGTTAAGACGACTTTTATGTTGAGTTTTTTTCTCAAATTCTGAACAAAAATAGGTCAAAAATGCTAGTATTTTTGCATGTACTGTAACAGCTTGGGATTTCTCTAGAAAATTCACCATGTGACTTACAAAAAAAATATAATTTTATTGTAAAAAAAATTTGCCCTTCATTATATAAAGCAACCTCACAATTTTTTTAGGTCCCAGATTACTATTCATCACCTTCCTAAAACACATTTTCTGGTTTGCTCTTCACACATTCCCCTTTCTTTACCTTAGCAAGATTGCTCCACCATTTTTGAAGAAAATCAACAATGTCTTCTAGGCTAGCACTATTAAGTAAGTCCATTTCTTCATTTTATGGTTCATTTTGTTGAAATTGAAGGTTATGCATTTTTCCTCAAATTTGAAAATTAGGGATTTGAGTAGTGTATGCATGACTTTCTTCTAAGCTTTGGAATAAATGTTTGTATATGCATTTGTGAGCTTATTATCACGCACTTGAGTTCAATTTATGGAAATTAGAAAATTTGAATTTCTTCCCCTTTATGACCGATTATGAGGCTCTTCTGTTTTATTATTTGTATTGAATATTGTTTGAGTTTTGAAGGTGATGGTAAAAACATGGGGGAGAAAATAGTACTTAGGATGATTTGGAATATGCTTAAAGTATTTCATGAGAGGCGTGTCGAAAAAAGTGAGTTGAGTGGAGAAGGGCTGGTTTTTGGTTTTATGTTTGAAGGCAATATGTAGTGGTCTATGCTTTAGGTAATGCTAGTTTATAGAGTTTGCTTTGACATGTTGTGGTAATTCGGTTTTAAGTTGAGATTTTGATGTTCGAATGATGAACCGTAAAATTTTGAATAAAATAGACATATAAGAGAGTAACATATTCAAAAATCAGAATTTTCAGACTTAAGATGAAGCCAAACTGAATTTTGAAGTTGAATGACCTGCTCCCACTGCACTCAGTTTTCTATCTGAATAACCCCTAAATTTCAGTTTAGAATTTGAGTTTTCGAAATTGAAAGTAAGATCCGTAAGAATCGACATAAACTATACACATTAAGGTTCATTATATTAAAATTTCATCCCTTGATTCCATCCAAATTAATTGTAGTGAATTTTCAAAGTTAACCATTGAGCAGGAGATTTTAACGATTAGGCAGAATTTGAAATTTCGTACCGCACTTCCGTAAATTCGAATCTAGATCCGTAAAATTCTTAGATAACCTGAGTACCCTAACTTTTCAGTGAATTTGGGATCTCATACGTTGTATAGCCTAATTAATAATTAATAATTATTTTTTCTCATGCTTAGTCTAATGAGTTCGATTTATTGTATGTTACTGACAGGAGCTCAAATCGTTAACGATTCCATAGCGAGTTTCTAGACAATCATCAAGCTCTGTGAGTGGATATCTATGTTTTTGTTATATTTTGATTTTCAATTTAATAATGTGATATTTGAGTTTATGTTTATAAGTGTTTTAAAAGAAAGAATTTCAGATACATGTTTTTGAATACGTTTATGATCATATGATTCTGTCTTGACGCTCGAAAATATTTTGATGTTTTTAAACCGTAAAACTCTGTTTCCGTTGAGACGCATGAGAATCTTTTTCTGTCACGGTGCTTGATAGTTTTATATTTTTGACCCACCATGCCGCTTGTTTCGTTCCGCCTCTGTCGGAGGGCTTGTTATGGGGTCCGGACCATCTGAAAAATGGCTGGCCCACCACCCTTTGTCACATCGTCTTGTTCGGACATTACCCGGTCTTTGCGTACGACTTAGGTAATGGACGCTTATTGATTTTGATGTGACTATTCCGAAAAAACATGATATGAGATTTTGATAATGGTTTTAAGATTTTGATGATTTTATACATAACAGATTTTATTTGATTACGTTATTTTTGGTATCCACTCATCAGGTCGTTCAAACGATTTGATCCCCAAACTCCATAATTTATTTTGCAAGTAACTTTATCTAGTGAGCCATAGCTAAACAGAAGCCTGGGAACGAATAATTGAGTTTACTATAGTCACTAGAGTATGAGTATGATGTTAAGTTTGTTGTTCGCATTCAGATATAATGTATGTATGTCGATGTGAGTCAAGTCTAAATATATATAATAGTACAGATATAAGGTACAAGTATTTATTTAATGTCAATGAGTTTGTTCTTATAACATTAATTAGTTTGTGACATGGTTTAGTCAATGTCTGTCATAGTACATAATAAAAGGAATAATCAAGAAAGTTTAGAAATGGTAAGAGGCTTAAGGTGGTGGTGAGGATCCATCATCTACCGGTAACATCTCTGCACTGAGAATGTTACAAAGATGGCATCAGAGCATAATCTTGGGGCCAGTGACTGTAGCAGGAGGGTGATAGTATCTAATATATGAGGTATGCTCGGGGTAGTTACACGTTACGCGAGCCATGTGGATTGTGCTCATGGCTAATATCGTCATATCAGGCTTTCTATTTGTGTAGGTACGTGAACATGAATATGAATGTGCATTATCTAAATAGGTTTGTCTGGTAGGATTGCATCTGACTGCCTGTTTTGATTGTCAAATTCGGTAACAAAAAAAATTATTATTTAAAAAAAAAAACAGAATACAAATGGTAAAAAGTTTTCTAACGTTATCATTCAGGGACCAAAATTTCTATTCTCCCCGCTAATAAAATTGTGATTTTCTTATAAGGCTAAATCAGTCATTAAAATTCATGTTTGGTTAAAAAGTTTTAAAATACTGATCGTCTATTTTGTTTTTGGATAACGGTCAAAAAAGTCAAAGCTGGTCATATGAATTTTAGCTTTTTCTCCGCGTTATAGGGCAAGAATGCCAGGCTCCTCATTATAACGGTAACGCGCGTAAAAATATCTACAGCTTCCTTCTTTCTCATTCTTTAGTCTTGAAAATTACGTTCTTGTTTTCTCACCGGTGGGCAATCCGTATGTTCATGGGTCACCTTCATTTGACGCCGTTAGTGAAAATTTCTTAAACGACGGCGGCGGCGCAAGCGGTAGCCGAGAGGGTGCCGATGACGTTGGCCGCGGGTTCTTGATGGGTTTGGAGGATAAGATGAAACGGTGTCGGAGTGTCGAAGATTTGGCGGCAGTGAAGGCGGAGTTGGAGGGGGTGAGAGTGAAGGTTTTGCAGAGACTTAAACATGTCGAAGAGGTTGATTTCGTCAATTCTTTACTGAATTAGGGTTTGACTGTGGATATAAAATTAGGGTTTGCTTCGATCAATTTAGAGTTGATCAAGATTCGTTTTTTCCCCTTGCTGGTATATGGTTTAGATTAGAGAAGAGTTTTCTATATTTGGGTATATAAAATTAGGGCTTACCAAATGATTTTTTTGTAGACAAATTTTGTAATTGATTGTAAAAATTTGGGTTTAGGGTTTGGTTGATGAGATGTATTAAAGGGGTTCGTCAATTCTGTGTAATCAATTAACAATTGTTAATTTTAAAAAGGCATTTTCTCAATTAAAAATTAAATGTGGTTTATCAATTTATCCACTGTTCTTCCATCGATAATATCTCTCTGTTTAATTGCTCGTTCGATTTTCGTTAATCTTGGTATTTTTTTTTATGTTATGCTTGCAAATTGAATTGTGGTTGTTTCATGGTAATTTGTTGAGAAAATACCTAGATTTTTGAATCATGTGAAAAATATAATTAGTTAATTGCAGCTCTGGACCTTCCAAGCTCTGGAAATTCTAGTGGAGCAATAAAAAAAACTCAAACAATAGACCAGTTCAATGGAATTTTATATATAATTTTCCGGGCTCTGGGCCTTTATTAAGAATGTAAAAGAGACCCATCAAAAGAAAAACTTATAACTGCGATTTCGAGGACGCCCCTTAAAGAAGAATTTGGGTATGATCCTCTGACAATGCCATTAATATGGAAATCTGTTTCCAATTTAAGAAGATAAAATAATTATCATAGCTGAGAGTCCATGGGAATCGATCTTTTGATATCAGCCCCTAGAAACCGAAGCTCGGCCTCTAAATTCTCATAACCACCACGGTCAATATGATCAATGCCAATGATCTCAGTAGTTCATTCTGCAGCCAATGCAGCTAATACCAGGGACACCCCACCTCTCAAGTCAGCAGCAACAACCTGGGAACCATACAAGGCACTGGCAAAAGTATTTAAAGGTATTAGTACAATCAAATTTAATTTTATGTTAATAGCAAAATCTAAGATCTCATGATGGAAAACACACCTTCGTTTCTCTCTCCCCAAAGCCACTGCAGTGCTCCCACAGACCTGAATTTTTGCTCCAACCTTCTGCAATTCTCTTACTATTCAAACGAGGGGACAAAAATTAGACATAAATAAAGCCAGTACAGATAATAAAACAAAACCAGTACAATAGGTTAAGGTGAAAATATTATTGATCAATTGACCACATACCATGTCCCATGCGTTTATCAAACACAGATTTAGTACTGTTCTTCTATTCTCGAATCACACCACACGCCTCTCCCACCACCACTACTCTCGATGTCTCATCTTCCACGAGAAATTAAAAGGCGCAGTGAGATGTATCAGATCATACTTTGGCAACATTTGAAAGCACAGTCTCTCCTTCGGCCATAGAATTAGAAGCTGCCATCATAAGAGTTTCAGTTGCCCCAACACTAGGGAAATCAGGGTGGAAACTTCCCCCCAGTCAGTCCTCTGCCATTTGCAGCATGTGCCAGCACTTTCCCATCCCAAAATATTCAGTCAGCTAGTTAGTACATTCCTTTTAGAAACACTTTTACTAGCCTGTTTATAAACTCTTGACTTAACTTCAAGGATTGGCATAAACTGGACAAGAACACTTGAAGTTATATCATAACAGTTCTGGCTGAAGAATTTTACATGATAAAATCCTTACAACATCAGATTGAGCTATAGTCTAATCGGTGACCAATTTTACAAAGTGGAAGCATATTAATAGAGTTGCTCTTCTCAAAGACAAGATCAAAGATTTTCATCAGCACCAAAAGATGCACGATCCGCAAAAATCTCTCAACCCTAGTCTCATTATGCAGAACATTGCAATGCCCGCTTCTTTTCTGCATTCAGGTGAGATAGATTAGGCTTTACATCACCCCTTCCCGCGAAATAGAAACTGCCAAGGAAACGTTCTAAAAGCCACACATCCCCCACCAAAATTATAATCCATCTCTGTTCTAGCCATACAAGAAGACAGTGATGCCAGTAGATTACTTAAGGTCAAGCTAGAATCCTCTAATATAATGAGTAATTCACATGATCATTATTTTTTTCATAAGAAACACAAAATTATAACAAGGATCAAGAGTCAATACAGTGAAGTGGATCAATTTCCCCTAAGAACCCAAAACCACTTGTTCCCCTCCCAATTGAGATGAAAGAAGAAAAAATATGAATCTTGGAACTCCTTAGAAACCGAAGCCCAAAGCGAAGCTAGAAGACGGAATCTATCCATCAATTGTTCAATATTATCCACATTTTTCTCCTCAAAAATATGAAAATTATTACTTTCCAGCCATATTCAAATTCACATTATCATCAACCTCACCGGTGATGATTAAACACAACCACAGAAACATACATTTTTCTGATTTTCTACCATTATCACTTTTCACTCTCAAATTTTAGACTTCAATTACCTCTAGATAATTTTCTTACAAGTACATCACCATACAACAAACGCTCATCATTTACATATATTTCGGACATCTAAAAAATGCCTAATCAGTTGGAAATTCATTAAACAATCAGTGGATTTAAACTCTACAAGGCAATCAAATCAACAAATTTCTACAACTTCCAAAAAGGGAAAATGAAAAATCGAAATCAAGAAAATAGAGAATCCAAAGCGAGAATGGTTACTTTCTCAAAACGACGACAGGAAAAATCCCAGGAATACCCCAATATCACCGGCGCTCAAATCGCTGTTCTTGTTTTCTCACCGGTGGGCAATCCGTATGTTCATGGGTCACCTTCATTTGACGCCGTCAGTGAAAATTGCTGAAACGGCGGCGGCGCAGTCGGTAGCCAAGAGTAGAGGTGTTTATAGGGTCGGGCCAACCTGCGACCCGATCTGTGCGGGTACATAAAAAATTTGAAATTTTTTCACCCGATCCGATCCGAAAATTTTGGGTTGGGCAACAAGTTTGATGCTTAAACTCGACCCAATCTGACCATATAATATTTTTATTTTTTTTCTAAAATTTTTATTTATTTTTAAAGTTTATACTTTTATCTCATTTTTTAATTACGTTTATTGTATTAAAACTTTATATATATGATAATTTTTGGGATATAAAATAACTAATATTTATATTTCAAAATAATTAATTCATTAAATAAATAATTTTTTTCTACCGACCCGATAACCCGACCCGACCCGATCGGGTTTCACCTTCACTCGACCCGACCTCCTCGTGACCCGACCCAACCCGATCGGGTCTCGTAATATTTTTAAAAACCCGACCCGACCCGACCCAACCCGAACACCCATAGCCAAGAGAGTGATGATGATGTTGGCTGCGAGTTCTTGATGGGTTTGGAGGATAAAAATGAAACAGTGTCAGAGTGTCGATGATTTGGCGGCAGTGAAGGCGGAGTTGAAGGAGGTGAGAGTGTCGATGATTTGGAATTTCAATTACACTGACAAAGGCCTGCTAAATATAGACACTAATTTGCTAGGAGTGCAATACCATGCATCAATATTATCATTTGTGTATTTCTTAGATATCACTTGAATTACAGGAGCATGTTGAGCAATATCTTCGAACATTCCACTGGTAGAATACTTTAAATAACCCTTCATTTTATTGCATTGGATGAGGATGGGTAAGTGTGGCTCTTCGTCTTTGTGATTTTCAGAGGCAACGCGTATGTATGTTGGTTCGTGAGTAGAGAAGAGAGACCAGATATGGTCAAGTATGAATAAAGGGATAAAAGGACATTTAGGACATGTGAGGAATAAGGACTTACCAGTAAGTCTGAATTTTTTGGTTTGAGTATGAGGTCTCATATTTTGAAAGTGTTATAATTAGGTCAGTGAAGAATTGGATAATTACAAAGAAGAGTCTATCCACAAAATTGCACACTCTTATACTGAGGTATGGATTTGTGGATGAGGCTTATTTATAGTGAAAATCTTATATAATATCACTAAGGTTTTCCACCGTCCACAAATGGATGTGGATTTTTCATTGTTTTAATGTCGGTAGCCGTTAGATTAAAAGAATTACACGTGTATGGTTCAGATGTAACCGGATTGTTGATGTGGTATTTTTTGGGGGAAAATATTTTGATTCAAAATAAAGTAGGACATGTGGTCGATTCTCATGGAAATGCTTGTGTGATAAGGCGTGCATTATTAGTATATAAAGCTTTGGATGTGATGGAGGTTGTTGAATTGACATGTTATTTGAATTAGAGGGTATTGTAGGAGTGAAGCGGGGTTTACCGCTATGCCTATGATGTTTGGCGACCACGACACTGTTGGGCTCGCAGCCCGTAGAAGTACGGAGTAGCTCGCGGGGGACTAAATCGAAGAATAAAGTAGTCGCCACCAAGTGTGAACAGGAAAATGATTTAAGGCCGCACTCACCCCTCGCAAGGGAAGACCTCAAACCGTTGGGTTCAGAATGGTCCCTTACTTATGCCAGTATAATGGACGGGCACAATGGTATAACAAAGTCTTATGCAGTTCATGCAAGATACTTCAAATAAACACACAAATTTGCACACCCATGAACATGAATATAAATAAAAGCAAATACATAATTCTGAAAGCATATTAAATAAAGAAGTACGATAATGTAAATTATAAGAACATTAAAACATGTTAATAATAAATGTAAATAATTAAGCGTATAATGCAAAATAAATAACTAAAGAGATGAAAATGCATAAAATATAAAGAAATAGGTTGTCCAGTGTGTGTGTTCGTGTAGCGTTCGTAAACGCGTTCGAACGAAGTATTCCAGAGGGATCACGTTCGTGTAGCGTTCGATAACGCGTTCGAACGGAGTAAGGCAGAATGCATGGGTTCGAGTTGCGTTCGAAAATGCATTCGAACGGAGTGAGGCAGAATGCTTGTGTTTGAGTTGCGTTCGAAAACACGTTCGAATGTTCTTACAAAAATAGCAGCAATAATGACATAAATACGCATATATGAATATTTCCTGAGCGGTACGTGAAATTGTATCCCAAGTACAGACCGCACTACCGTCCATTCGTATTCGGCTACAGAATTTATGTCTGGATTTCCATCCGATATACCGCAAGGGATAACACACACAATCATTAACACAATGTAAACGGACATGAAAGTAAATGTGAAATAATATAGCAACAACATAAACAAAAGTAAGAGCGAAATGATAAAATAAAGATAAATAGATAGAAAGGTAAATAACAAAACTAAATGCGGAATAATAAATAAAGATAAATAATAAAATAAATATGAAATAGTAAAAAATAAATAACAAAAAAGATTAAAAAAAAAAGGAACATCAAAGAAAGATGTGACCAGAAATTTGGCTGTTTTTAATGTAGGACTTCGCATGCCCGGTTGGACGTATTTCACGTCCAGCCAAGCATGACGTGTCCAGAACCATAAAAATAAATAGAGTAAGTGTGCCCTCAAGTCTTACCTTTTAAGTTGCTTCTCGGAAGCGCGTTAGGCCGTCCCCGGAAGGATTAAAGCTTGCTGTTTTTTCCTGGTTTGCTGGTTTTCTGTTTCTGCTCACTGTTTTTGCTATTTTTGGGCTGCTGTTTTTGCTGTTTTGGGCTGCTGTTTTTTGGCTTGTTTTTAGATTGGTTTTGGGACTGATTTTATGTGATTTATAGGGTGTTTTCACGGTGATTGGGCTTGCAGTTTTTGGGGACTATTTCGGGGGCTTGTTGGTTATTTGGTTTTTATTTTTGACGGTGGAGTGCTGCTGATTTATAGGGTTATTGTTTCGGTTGGTGGCCGATTTGTTGTTATTTGTTTGGTCGGTGGGGGTATTTTGGTTTGTTTTGTCGGTGATTCTACTTCCCACGTCTCTGCTTCTGGTTTGCTTTTCACGTTACTTATTGCTTTGCCGTTATTTGCCTCTGGTTTTGTGTTTTTGTTTGTTGTCAGTTTGAGGTATTTGTTTTTGGTTCATTATGTGTTTTGACCGTGTGTGTGTGGATTAAGAAAGTTTGTCTTTGTTTTTTGTTGATGCCATATGTGAGTGATTCTTTGTTGATGTCGTATGTGAGTGTGTCGTGAGCTCAAGAGGAGAGTACATAGGTTTCTTTTATGAATTGGCGTGAAAAGAGTCTAGGGTTTCTCTTGGTGATTTGGTCTTCAATTTATAGTGACAAAGGATCTCCTAAGTAAGGAAATAAATCATGCAAATTTGGGAGATATTCCGTTAAATTATTTAGGGAAAGGATTTTTGTAAATTTGGTGAGGAGGATATTTTAAATCTTGTTAAATTGGAAGGTGATTTGAGCGATTTAGATATGTCTTTTGCATGGGATTTTTATTTAGGAAGGCTTGGGCGTGTGGGCTTTTTGTGGTGGCCCATGGGCGTGTGGGTTGCATGGGCTTGCATGAGCATGTGGATGGGTTGTATGGGCTTTCATGGATTACAGGGGTTTTGGGCTGAGGTTAAGATTTGAAACAGAAACTGACTGAGCGAATCCGAGGCTAACTAGCGAGTCAGAATCCAATGAGGTGCTGATTTTGGAGATTTTCCCTTCCAGCATTCGTTTCTCACGACTTCCGTAACTTTTCAGATAGTGCCTCCATACGAGGCTCATCATTGAGCTTCATGTAAAAATATAGTGCCTACAGTCGCCCCCACTTTGATGGGGCTTGTGCAGTGTGTGATGGCGACAACCCTATCAAAGTCATGCATGTATTTTTACTTACCTGGTTTGTCGGTAATTGCCAGACTTACCTGTTGTTTCACTTCGATCTCTAAGTAGGGTTAGTGGCTTGTTCCGAACCACCGAGTGTGAGATGGTTCATTCCCGAACCATTACTGGTGTGAGATGGTTCATTGTCGAACCGTTACTGGTATGAGATAGTTCATTCCCGAACCATTAGTGAGATGGTTCATTCCCGAACCGTTACTGGTGTGAGATGGTTCATTCCAGAACCGGTACTGAGTGTGAGATGGTTAATTTCTGAACCGTTACTGAGTGTGAGGTGGTTCATTTCTGAACCGTTACTGAATATGAGGTGGTTCATTTTCGAACCATTATTGAGTGCGAGGTGGTTCATTTCCGAACCGTTATTAATGGTGAGGTGATTTGACCTATGGGTTTTATTCCCGAACCATCTCTGGGCTTTATTCCCGAACTGTACTGAGTTGATGGCGATGTGCTTTGACCTGTGAGATTTATTCCCGAACCATCTCTGGGCTTTATTCCTGAATTGTGCTGAGTTGATGGCGAGGTGCTTTGACCTCTGGGTTTTATTCCTGAACCATCTCTCGGCTTTATTCTTGAACTGTGATGAGTTGATGGTGATGTGCTTCGACCTATGGGCTTTTTTCCCGAACTGTTCTGAGTTGATGGCGAGGTGCTTCGACCTCTGAGCATTATTCCCGAACCATCGCTAGGCTTTATTCATGAACTGAGTTGAGTTGATGGTGATGTGCTTCGACCTCGGGGCTGTTAGACATTATGACCCATAGCGTCACTGTTTTGTAAATGATATTGTATTATTGTACAAAATTAACTATGTGACAATGAAATTGCCTTTTGCCGTTTTGTAATTTATTTACTTTGATATATAAATGGCGAAAGTCCATATGATTAGTTCCGTATTGAGATGATATGAGACAGTATCAATACATAAAGGTTTAATCATTAAATATCCCTAGTCGGAGTATTATCGAGATCGGACATCGATAATGCGGAATAGACTAGTATTTCACTTGTGCACGTTGTGAGGGCACAACAGCATAGTTCTCATATATTTAAGTATAGGATACTTATGCAAGTGCGATAGGAGGTTGTGTTTTACCGATGGTACGGAAAACAGCTTCGCTCTGGATAGACCCCGCGGAATCCCATTGGTAGTATGTCTGCGTGTCTATGGGAGACCGCATCAGGGTAGGTGTATATGGTCTTAACCTGAGACTTGCATCGCTAGTACTTACGACAATCGGTAAACTTTGGTTTTGGTGGTTGGGGGCTTTAACCGGTTCTGTGTACACCACTTCTGGGTTTATCAGGAATCGTAGTGTACTGGGTGTGATGTCAAGATGAAAGTGTCACTTCAGACATATGGAGTTGATGATCGCACAGGATACAGAACTAGTGCTCTGTAAAAGGTTGCAACCGTCGGGTCAATATGACTAGGTCAGGATTGCCCGATTTAAAGAGACTAGTTGCTTGATGTCTGATATATGTTTCGTACGGGGCAGACACGTTTCCAGCCCCAGGCCTAACATGTGATCGTCCGATACTGGATCGATGTACGCAATACTACGGTTTACTACGTTTGATAAAGATCTAATATTCCAATAAGAATATTTCTGGAGAATTGGGTAGGCATCGCGCTTTGCTAGAAGCCAACCTTGTCTTGTAAGTCGGTAAAAACGTAGTACAAGGTACGTACGTGTTCGGATTATCCGACGGCCGTATTTATGCCAACATATCCGGAGATCTCTTGGGTCGCTTCCTGAAGATTCACCTATGATATTTGATTCGAACTTTATTAATCTTGGATTAATTACGGAGAAACTTATCTTGGATAAAATGCCTTATTTAGAGAGAGAACGATTAATTTGGAATTAATCGATAAAATAATTATTCGATATATTAAACGAAATTAGATTTCGACGCGGAATAAAATCGGATTTTAATTCGGGCAAACGAATTAATTTAGAATTAATTAGTTAGCGATGTGAATAGTGATTTCGCTAGGCATAATTATTTAATTTACGTCGCGACGGAAATTCTTTAATTCGGAATTAGCGAACCGAGCTCGAAAGTGTTTGCGGACACATCGTATTTTGAAACGAATGGGGCCCGCAAGTCACATCGCGAAGTCACATCACTTGACATGACTAGTTGATGGATGTCACAAGTCACCTTTATTGAGTGACACATTATCACTATTCATGATGTAAGTGGTTGAGGCCATTTAATGGCTTTTGGGAGGAAAGTTGAATTTGACTTTTTGGAAAAGGCATATACCAAATCTTTGTAATTGTTTTCATTATTCTTTAAGAAAGAAAAACAAAGAAAACAAAAAACTCCTCACTCTCTCTCTCTAATTGCCGTGACCTTCACAAGGGAAAAGAAAAAATTGTTTTTGCTTTCTCCATTTGCTAGCACATTCAAGGATCAAAGGAGGTGATAGGGAAACATCCTTAAAGCTTGGAATACACAAAGCTTGGAGCTTCCACTCATTTTCTCCTCTTGGCCGAACCATAAAGGGACTTGGAGCTTCAACCTTTTGTTCATCTTCTTCATCACAAAAGCTTTGTAAGTATGATTCCGCCATGCTTCAAGTTTATTATATATTCATTTGTTGTATTTCATATGCTTATACTTTCATTGGGAGTAATAATAGAAACCAACAATGGTATCAGAGCCATGTTTAAGCATGAAATACATTAGGGTTAATTTGGGTAAAATTGATTGAAGCATGTTCTTGTGAAATTTGATGATAAAGTATGCTTATATGTATGTAATATGATATTATACATGATCAATTTTGAGAAAAATGCATTGGATGATTTTTCCCCAAATTTGTTGCTTTGGCCGAATGTGATGGTCCTTGTAATGAATTGGAATTTTTTGTGTACAAGTTCATTAGATGACCTTAAAACATATACGGGACAAAGATTGGTGATTCAATCGGATTGAAAAACAAATCGAACAAAAATATTCCCCTTGGCCGAATGCAAATGACATGTAAAAGGACTTGATTTTTTGTTCAAATGATGTTGGACATGTTGTTAGAACAAATAATGATTAATAAAATTAAATTGATGTTTTTGAAATATTTGGTTTAATGTATTAATCATGGATTTACACTTTAATTAATTGGATTTTAAAATTTGGAATATTGAAATTTAATTAATGGGCTTAATTGTAAAATTGGGCTTGAATTATTATATTTGGGCATAATGGGCTTGGTTGGGCCAAATAGATTTGGGCCAAAAGGATTGGATCCAATTTGGGCCTAAATCACTCCATTAAGTCCAAATATAGTAAAATGGGCTTTTATGTTTAATTGGGCCTTATGGGCTTGAAATTGATTTTATGGCATTTAAGGGTGATTCCTTATTTGGGTTTGGCAATTGGGTTTGACCCACATTGGATGTTAAGATGGGCTTTGAGACCCAATTAGATTGGATTTAGAATCTAAGTCTTTAAAAGGCACATTAAAAGTGTAAACATTTAATTTGGAATTAAATGAATTGAATTAGTATTGAATACGACTTAAATTGGATTTAACAAGTAGTTCGATATAATTCTTGAATTCGTACCTTATGTACTTATTCTCAAACGAGTTGGACTCGCGCAAAATCAAAACCGTTGTTTGAACATTGGATGATCACTTAAACAAAGACTAATTAATTGGATTAGATTGGTTGTATAGCATGTCTTGATTGAATATATATGTATGTGATGAAGAATAGTGTATATCAGATGGATATTAGAAGGGAAAGGGTAATTCTAGGAATTATTGTAAATTTAGAATTTATAAATTGGACCTGCGTGTCCAGCCTTATCTCTTTTAACTCTTTGTATTCTCTTCTCACCTAATTCCCCTCAATGTAAATGAGGTTTCTCTTATTGTATTATGTAATTGGGTAGAAGTAGAATAGTGCTAGCGGGGAGAGGAAAGAGAGTGATTTGTTCTAGGAACAAGTTGTTTATATATCCATCCGCATATCACTATTAATTTAATTTACGCGCTTTATGATGTTTTAGAAGCATGCTTAAGGGCGTATGATGATGAGACCTAACAAAGATAATAAATTGGTTGCCAATTACGCAAAAATCCCTCAATCTATATTAAGCAATTATCCTTCCATTGAATGATTCTTGTTCAAGATCCAAATTGGCATTGGTTTGTTGGCCAAAGTCAAGACCTTGTCAATTATGGATGTACTTAAATCATGAGAGTTTTGTTCCACATCGGTGTCTTGTCCAAGTTGTGATTTGTTGTCCAAAGTCAAGATCACTTCTTGTCCAACGACATTGATTACGAAACTTTCCTTGTCAATGGGTCCCGCTTAACTGGAATCATTAGGTTTGTTGTGCCAAAGCCAAGGCCTAGATGATTCGGAGGATATGGTTAGGAAAATGTATTAGATACATTGGCATAAATAATATGTTTAGGACTTGGATGTCCACCTAACCGGATCTAGGAATTGGATTGGATCCAATTGATCTGTGAGATCTACCTAGTTAAGTAGCATACAACTTGTTGGCCAAAGTCAAGGTTGTGTGTTATTTAACGGGATCCTAGCCCACTAGGAAATAGGATTTCCCGAGTTCTCAACAGAGGGTTAGAGACTTGATGAAAATAGTGGGAGGCTAGTATGTGAATTTGCAATTTCGTTCAGATACTTTGCCTTACGCGTCTTTCAAAATTATTTTGTCTATTTATTAAAATTAGTTGGACTAATACATTGTTATTTTTCTTGTAACAGTTTGACTGTACCCATTTTATCGTCAACTAGATAGTTAGACTGTCGTAAGTTGAGATGGGAAGCAAAGGAAATGTCCGCGATATCATCATGGGTGATAATGTCTTCAAGGGCACAAACTTCGTTGACTGGGAAATGAACCTGAGGATTGTCCTTGGGGCTGAGAGGCTACTGTACACTATACAGACACCTCTCCCGCCTAGACCCACTGAGCCACTTGAGCTGGAGTTATGGAAAACTCACAGCGAGGATTGTGACACAGCTCAGTCTGTTATGTTGGCTTCGATGACTCAGCACTTTCGTCGCCAGAATAGGGACTTGGATCCCTATAATATGATGGCTAGACTGTATGATCTCCACCGCACCAACAAGCGGATGGAGAGGTATGAGTTGGTGAAGAAACTCTTCCGCACCCGAATGACTGAAGGCGCATCAGTTGAGGCCCACGGGACTCAAATGATCGCCGATATTGATGAGTTGGGCAAGTTGGGAATAGTCTTGGAGGCTGCTGAGCTGACTATAGACATGCTCTACAGTCACTTCCTGATACTTGGAGACAAATCATAATCAACTACAAGTTGATGGACACGGATGACACTCTTGGAGAGCTGTTATCCATGTTGAAGGAGTCTGAGAAAGAACTCCAAAAAGGGGGCAAGCGCGAGGCGCACCATGCATCGACCTCTCAGGCGCCAAGGGCTGGGCCCAAGGCAACTGGAGGGGTGAAGAAGAGGAAACATAAGAACAAGGGTAAAGGCAAGTTGACAAAAGCTTCTGGGAAGCCAAGGGACAAGTCTCAAGATGTCTGCCTCAAATGCGGCAAAAAGGGTCACTGGAAACGTGACTGCCGAGTGGGCAAAGGACAGAGGGAGGATATCAAGGCAGGCAAGGCTCTAGCCTCTGGTATGTTTGTTATTGAAATAAATATGACTACTTCTAGTCTTAAAAATTGGATTTTTGATTCTGGTTGTGCTGCTCATATATGTACTGATTTACAGGATCTGCAGAAGAAGCAGGATGCTGGCTTCAGGGGAGGTTGATCTACGAGTCGGAAACGGAACACCAGTTGCTGTTTTGGCTGTAGGGACTTTTGTTTTGGAACTGCCCTCGGGGCATGTACTTAAACTTTTGAACTGTTATTATATACCTAGTTTAACTAGGAATATCATATCTGTATCTTTATTAACCCAGCATGGGTACACTTTTGTATTTAGAAACACTGGGTGTTATTTATATAAAAATGATGCAGAAATTTGCACTGTTGTTGCAAATAATGGTCTTTATATTTGAATATAAATGAATCTCCTAAACGTAAAATGACAAACAAAAGGCTCAAAAGGAGTAATCTAAAAGATGAAGCTTACATGTGGCATTGTCGTCTAGGACACATCAACAAGACTCGCATATCCACACTTTCGAAGAGTGGGTACTTGGACGGATTTGATCCTAATTCATATGATGTCTGCGAATCTTGTCTTTTAGGCAAAATGCCTAAATCACCTTTTAGCGGTAAAGGTGAACGAGCCACAGAACTTTTAGCCCTCGTTCATAGTGACGTATGTGGGCCCATGTCTAGCCAGGCTAAAGGTGGATATCTTTATTTCGTAACCTTTACGGATGATGCATCTCGTTATGGTTATGTGTATCTTATGAGACACAAGTCGGAAACCTTTGAGAAATTCAAAGAGTTTCGACACGAAGTAGAAAAACAAACTGGCAAGAGTATTAAGGCATTGCGGTCGGACCGTGGTGGCGAATACTTAAGTTATGAGTTTCAAGATTACTTGAAAGAATATGGTATTCTTTCACAGTGGACTCCTCCTGGAACACCGCAATTAAACGGTGTGTCTGAACGGAGAAATCGTACCTTGTTAGACATGGTAAGGTCGATGATGAGTCGGACTGAGCTACCAATATCCTTCTGGGGATACGCATTAAACAGTGCAGTACTTATTTTGAATAAGGTTCCGTCGAAGTCTGTTGAACAGACTCCATATGAGATATGGACAAGAAGGAAACCAGGTTTCTCTTTCCTGAAGATTTGGGGATGCTGGGCATATGTTAAACGTTTGGAAGGAACCAAACTAGAACCCAAATCAGATAAATGCCTTTTCGTGGGATATCCTAGGGAAACCAAAGGATATTACTTCTATCACCCACAAGAGAACAAAGTATTTGTTGCTCTACATGCATTTTTCCTTGAGAAGAATTTCTAGATGTAGTGGTAAGTGGGAGGAGGAAAGTAGAGCTCGATGAAAATCGTAGTGATACTGTTCCTGGCAATGAATCAACGACGGAACATGAACAGACCATCCGGGATGAGTCTGTACCACAATCTTCATATACACAAGGATCGCGTAGGTCGGAGAGAGTCAGGACAGTACCTGAGAGGTATGGGTTCCTGATCTCGCCTCATGTAGATATTAATCTTATTGAGGAAAATGAACCGACTATGTATGAGGAAGCAATACAAAATATTGATTCCACTTTATGGCAAGAAGCCATGAAGTCCGAGATGGATTCCATGTATGCCAACCAAGTTTGGACACTGGTTGATGCACCAGAAGGCGTAAAGCCTATTGGATGCAGATGGATCTTCAAGAAGAAGACCGAAATGGATGGCAACGTGCAAACGTACAAAGCTAGGCTTGTAGCAAAGGGGTATCGTCAACAATATGGTATTGATTATGATGAAACTTTCTCACCCGTTGCCATGATGATAAATCCATTCGGATAATGCTTGCAATAGCTGCATATTTCGATTACGAGATATGGCAGATGGACGTTAAAACCGCTTTCCTTAACGTAAACCTTTTGGAGGATGTTTATATGCAACAGCCTGACGGTTTTATCGTACCTAGACTTGCAAACAAGGTTTGTAAGTTAAATCGATCCATTTATGGATTGAAGCAAGCATCACGGTCATGGAATCAGCATTTTGATGAGATCATAAAAGAATATGATTTTGTGCAAAACGAAGATGACCCTTGTGTATACAAGAAGGTTAGTGGGAGAGCACTGACTTTTATTGTCCTTTATGTCGACGATGTATTGCTTATAGGCAATGACATTCCCATGCTAACGTCGGTGAAAGCTTGGCTTTCATTAAAATTCTCCATGAAAGATCTGGGAGAAGCAGCCTTTATTCTGGGAATAAAGATCTACCGGGATAGATCTAGAAAGCTGCTTGGACTCTCCCAGAGTACATATATTGACAAAGTGTTGAAGCGATTCAGCATGGATCAATCCAAGAAGGGATTGATGCCAATGTTACGTGGTATCTCTCTGCCTAAGGATATGTGTCCTAAGACTCAAGAAGAGAGAGATAACATGAGTCAGATACCGTTCGCCTCGGCAGTCGGATCGATCATGTATGCTATGATATGTACACGACCTGATGTGTCATATGCTTTGAGCATGTGCAGTCGCTATCAGGCCGATCCAGGTGAAGGTCACTGGATGGCAGTTAAGAATATCCTTAAGTATCTTAGACGAACTAAGGATGCTTTCTTAATTACGGAGAAGGAGAACTTGTGGTGTCTGGGTATGCCGATGCAAGTTTCCAAACCGACAAGGACGACTTCAAATCGCAATCGGGGTATATTTTTTGTTTGAATAACGGAGCAGTGAGCTGGAAATCTTCCAAGCAAGATACTGTTGCCGATTCAACGAAGCGAGTAATCAAGCGAGAAGTAGCATGCGTCGGAGCAGCAAAGGAGGCAGTTTGGATCTGAAAATTCCTAATCGGATTAAGAGTAGTTCCGTTAGCTGCTGAGCCCGTTCCATTGTATTGTGACAATAACGGGGCTATAGCACAAGCTAAGGAACCAAGGTCTCATCAACGATCCAAGCATGTTCTTCGGCGTTACCATCTGATTCGGGAGATTATACATCGTGGCGATGTAAAGGTCGAGAAGGTCGCATCAGATAACAACATTACAGATCCGCTGACGAAGGCTGTTTATCCGCATGTGTTTGAACGCATATACATAGTTCAGGTATTAGATGCTTGAGTGACTGGCTATAGGCCAAGTGGGAGATTGTTAGACATTATGACCCATAGCGTCACTGTTTTGTAAATGATATTATTATTGTACAAAATTAACTATGTGACAATGAAATTGCCTTTTGCCGTTTTGTAATTTATTTACTTTGATATATAAATGGCGAAAGTCCATATGATTAGTTCCGTATTGAGATGATATGAGACAGTATCAATACATAAAGGTTTAATCATTAAATATCCCTAGTCGGAGTATTATTGAGATCAGACATCGATAATGCGGAATAGACTAGTTTTTCACTTGTGCACGTTGTGAGGGCACAACAACATAGTTCTCATATATTTAAGTATAGGATACTTATGCAAGTGCGATAGGAGGTTGTGTTTTACCGATGGTACGGAAAACAGCTTCGCTCTGGATAGACCCCGAAGAATCCCATTGGTAGTATGTCTGCGTGTCTATGGGAGGCCGCATCAGGGTATTGTATATGGTCTTAACCTGAGACTTGCATCGCTAGTACTTGCGACAATCGGTAAACTTTGATTTTGGTGGTTGGGGGCTTTAACCGGTTCTGTGTACACCACTTCTGGGTTTATCATGAATCGTAGTGTACTGGGTGTGATGTCAAGATGGAAGTGTCACTTCAGACATATGGAGTTGATGATCGCGCAGGATACAGAACTAGTGCTCTGTAAAAGGTTGCAACCGTCGGGTCAATTTGACTAGGTCAGGATTGCCCGATTTAAAGAGACTAGTTGCTTGATGTCCGATATATGTTTCGTACGGGGCAGACACGTTTCCAGCCCCAGGCCTAACATGTGATCGTCCGATACTGGATCGATGTACGCAATACTACGGTTTACTACGCTTGATAAAGATCTAATATTCCAATAAGAATATTTCTGGAGAATTGGGTAGGCATCGCGCTTTGCTAGAAGCCAAACTTGTCTTGTAAGTCGGTAAAAACGTAGTACAAGGTACGTACGTGTTCGGATTATCCGACGGCCGTATTTACTGCCAACATATCCGGAGATCTCTTGGGTCGCTTCCTGAAGATTCACCTATGATATTTGATTCGAACTTTATTAATCTTGGATTAATTACGGAGAAACTTTATCTTGGATAAAATGCCTTATTTAGAGAGAGAACGATTAATTTGGAATTAATCGATAAAATAATATATTCGATATATTAAACGAAATTAGATTTCGACGCGGAATTAAAATCGGATTTTAATTCGGGCAAACGAATTAATTTAGAATTAATTAGTTAGCGACGTGAATAGTGATTTCGCTAGGCATAATTATTTAATTTACGTCGCGACGGAAATTCGTTAATTCGGAATTAGCGAAACCGAGCCCGAAAGTGTTTGCGGACACATTCGTATTTTGAAACGAATGGGGCCCGCAAGTCACATCGCGAAGTCACATCACTTGACATGACTAGTTGATGGATGTCACAAGTCACCTTTATTGAGTGACACATTGTCACTATTCATGATGTAAGTGGTTGAGGCCATTTAATGGCTTTTTGGAGGGAAAGTTGAATTTGACTTTTTGGAAAAGGCATATACCAAATCTTTTGTAATTGTTTTCATTATTCTTTAAGAAAGAAAAACAAAGAAAACAAAAACTCCTCCCTCTCTCTCTCTAATTGCCGTGACCTTCACAAGGGAAAAGAAAAAATTGTTTTTGCTTTCTCCATTTGCTAGCACATTCAAGGATCAAAGGAGGTGATAGGGAAACATCCTTAGAGCTTGGAATACACAAAGCTTGGAGCTTCCACTCATTTTCTCCTCTTGGCCGAACCATAAAGGGACTTGGAGCTTCAACCTTTTGTTCATCTTCTTCATCACAAAAGCTTTGTAAGTATGATTCCGCCATGCTTCAAGTTTATTATATATTCATTTGTTGTATTTCATGTGCTTATACTTTCATTGGGAGTAATAATAGAAACCAACATGGGCTTTATTCCCGAACCATCTCTGGGCTTTATTCCTGAACTGTGCTGAGTTAATGGTGAGATGCTTCGACCTCCGGGCTTTATTCTCAAACCACCTCTGGGATTTATTCCCGAACCATCTCTGGGCTTTATTCCCAAACTATGCTGAGTTGATGGCGAGGTGCTTCGACCTCTAAGCTTTATTCCCGAACCATCTCTGGGCTTTATTCCCGAACTGTTATGAGTTGATGGCGAGGTGCTTTGACCTCTGGGCTTTATTCCCAAACCATCTCTGGGCTTTATTCCCGAACTGTGCTCAATTGATGGTGATGTGCTTCGACATCTGGGCTTTATTCTCGAAACATCTTTGGGATTTATTCCCGAACTGTGCTAAGTTGATGACGAGGTGCTTCGACCTCTGGGCTTTATTCTCGAAACATCTCTAGGATTTATTCCCGAACTGTGCTGAGTTGATGGCGAGGTGCTTCCACCTCTGGGTTTTATTCCCGAACCATCTTTGGGATTTATTCCCGAACTGTGCTGAGTTGATGGAAAGGTGCTTCGACCTCTGGGCTTTATTCCCGAACCATCTCTGGGATTTATTTCCAAACTGTGCTGAGTTGATGGCGAGATGCTTCGACCTCTGGGCTTTATTCCCGAACCATCTCGGGGCTTTATTCCCGAAATGTGTTGAATTGATGGCGAGGTACTTCGACCTCTAGGCTTTATTCCCGAACCATCTCTGGGATTTATTCCTGAACTATGCTGAATTGATGGTGAGGTGCTTCGACCTCTGAGATTTATTCCAGAACCATCTCAGGGCTTTGTTCCCGAACTGTGCTGAATTGATGGTGAAATACTTCGACCTCTGGGCTTTATTCTCAAACCATCTCTGGGCTTTATTCCTGAAATGTTCTGAGTTGATGGCGAGGTGCTTCGACATCTGGGCTTTATTCTTGAACCATCTCTGGGCTTTATTCCCGAATCGAATGGGTTGATAGTGTTTTGGTCCTATTGCGTGACTCTTCAATCTGCTGGAGAGTTTCTCTATGATGATGGGGTGCTTCGACCTCTGGGATTCATTCCCAAACTATTGATAATGTGGGCCTTGCCCCATAGGGTTCATTCCCAAAACTGTTGAGTTGATAATGATGGTGAGGCACTTCGCCCCATGCTCGTCCTCATTCCCTAGGAGTTGCTTGTCCTCATTCTCGAGATTGTTCTCCATTCCCGGAGTTGTTCTCCATTACCAGAGTGCCATTCCCGAATTGTTCGTCCTCATTCCTGAGGAATTGCTCGTCTTTGCTGATTTTTCTTCAAAGCCTGTGATCACAAAAAAAAACAATATATGTATGCGACATGTATGCATGTATGTATGGATGTATTCCCTATTCCGATGGGTTTTTTTGTCCTGTTGGCTTGATGTCGTCCTTGATTAGGCCTTCCTCGAGCTAGAGTTTTCCTTCACCTCTTTAGGAATCCTCTTGGCCTTTGGTGTCATTTGCCTGTAAAAGTCTTTGTTCGTTTATGGGCCTGCTTACAGTTTCTTTCTGCCAATTCTCCTCTAGTGATTGCTCAGTTTTCTTTGGTCTCAAGGCTCAAGGTCCCGTTGTGTCCTTTATTCGCGTGATGGTAGACTGATCGCCCCCAAACTTGGCTCAGCTTTTTACTATTGGCTACCTGTATTGGGTCAAGGTGGATTACGCCTTTATGAAAGTGGCCTCATCATTTTGGGTAATTGAAAATCATGTCTTTGAAATATGCCCTATCTTTGAGGAGTTTGCCGCCATTCTTGGCTCGTATTTTTCTCTTAAATTGGACTTCATTGCTCGTCACTATTTGATGTGACATTCCGTATCGACATATCACATTACGGGCTATGAAATAGTCCCAATAGTTACTCATATTATTGTCCTCAATGAATACCCAGTAATGAAACCAGAGAATCTTCAAAACACTCAATGCAACTCAAATCCGAGTCTTTAAATAAATCATCTGAGCTAGACTCACAGTGTGTGTGTGTAAAGGTTCATTTCCAGCTTGATTCCTAGATATCTCAATTAGATATCTCAATTATGCTATACAATTGCTTTTCTGTGCTCAATATGGTATGATTTTCTTTTTCTTTTTCTTTTTCTTTTGTCTCTTTTTTTCAACACACCTACCCTTTAAGGTAGCATTTCTCCTCATGGTGGTCCTAATACTTGCCCATGGGTAGTTTCACGCTTATCGGTTATAGGTGGTTTAATTTTTTTCTTTATTTCCTTTATTTTCAATCATACTACACATCATAACACAAACAAATCAGGATAGACATCTAAGCAAACAGTCATTCATCGACATGCAATTTCTTCAACTAGTCACCTTGCAGACTACTCAGGTTTTTACTGCTAAAAACCTATAATTAAGTA
Source organism: Zanthoxylum bungeanum (assembly GCA_019454045.1). Lineage (NCBI taxonomy): Eukaryota > Viridiplantae > Streptophyta > Magnoliopsida > Sapindales > Rutaceae > Zanthoxylum > Zanthoxylum bungeanum. The sequence continues at coordinate 374,391 of SKCR01007779.1, read as the reverse complement.
CTTACGAGTCTAACATAGATCAACTACTCAAAGTGTCAGATAAAAGTACATCAAGAACTTATCGTTTCTAAGATTTCACCCTAAAGCAAATATTTTTTTCATTGGACTTATGCTTAATGATTAAGGATTAAAAATAAATAATTCTTTTTCTAGCTGAAGGGGCATCAATGGTCCTTCTATTCTTGCTGTAAAATTTTCTTTTTCTTTTTATTTTCTTATTGATCTTCCTGCTGCTATCTCGTATCCCCATGCAAGAAGTCGGGTGGTTGAGAGTTTGGAGGACAAAGCTTTCTGGCAGGCCGAAGTTGATCATGTAGGTGGTAGAGGGTTTTTGTGTGTGTTGGGTTATTCTTTTTCTGGGTCAGGTATGTTATGGGTGTCAATGAGGTTTTGGATCTCATGCTTGAGGCGGGCGTAGTTTTCAGTTTCTTGGCCTTTTTCCTGATGGAAGTGACAGTATAGGTTTAGGTCGAAGTAGTGTGGCATAGGAAATGATCTAGGTTCTAAAGGTTTTAGGAGTCATTGCCTCTTCAGTTTTTCAAACCCTTTGACAAAGGTCTACCAAAATTGGAGAATCGTCTTTTTCTGATGGCAGCGACCTCAGCGGGAGCGGGCATGATCCCTGAAGGCCCCCCAGTGGTCTTCCTATTCTGGCTATAAAAATTTATATTCTCTGCTTATTCTTCCTCGATATCCATGACAGTTTCTCTTAACTGTCGAAAATCACTAATCATGGTGGTCATCTTTCTCAACTTGTTATAAATGGAGGGCTTGGTGCCCTTAATGATCATCTTAATCTGGTCATTCTCCGAGGGTTGTGTCTGTATCTTCAAGAGTTGGCTTCTCCAGTGATCCACATGATCTTTGAAGGTCTCTTATGGCTTTTGCTTGGTGTTTTCTAGGTCACGGAGTGCAAAATCTATCTCCAAATCTGTGACATATTGATTCAAAAAAGACTCTACTAATACCCTCCAGTCATCCCTGATCTTTCTCTCCAGGCCATGATACCATACTACAGACGCCCCTTCCAGTGACATCCTGAACATCTTCTGCACCTGATTCTTCGACAAACCCACTGAACTCATCACTGAAACATATTATCGGAGATGGACCATTGGATCTCTGTTTCCGTTAAATTTGGCAATGTCAGACATCTTAAACTGAGGAGGCAACTGTTCTTCGAAAGACATCGCTTCATAGTCTAACAGATCTTCATGTTTACCCTTCTACTTGCGGGTAACTGACTCTTCTTGCTCTATGAGTTTCTGTAGTTCTACCTGAGACCCGGTTACCCTTCTCGCGGCATACTCAGCCATGTCATCATTAAAAACATGGATTTCTTCGCTCACCCTATTCAAGGGCACCTCACACATGACATTCTCATTGTTTTATGTTCCTACTGTGCGGGGTACTGCCAAACTAGCCACAACATTTGTCAAAGCTTGTAGTTGCTCAGTAATGTTGGTGATGTTAGACTCCAATTGATCCATGCGAGAATCGTCACTGTCTGTCGCATTTATGCTTACTATATTCTGTTTGACAAGTCTTCATTCTTATCTAACCCAACAGATATCTATGATGGCTGTTAAAATAAGGAGTTAGCATGATGCGTGTATGTATGCGATGCATGTGGTTATCAAGACAGCATATATCATTTCGACCTTATTCTTCTCACACTCGTTGCAAGTCCATTTTTGTCATAGGTATGGCTTATTTTATACACCAACATGGGGTACACAGAATCGTTTTCTCCTATGCTACAAGGGTGAACCTTGGCTACCTCAGTCCTTTTCCATCGGTAAAAGACAAAGACCGCCCATTTACAATATTGACTAGGCCTAATATGGGGATCGTGCCATTGTCTAGAAACGACGAATTGGGCCCTTGGTAATCACGATTGTGGGGATGGACTTGGAGATATCCAAAAGTATACAAATTTGCCGTAACAAAGCCTATCGTTCCTGGATGAAAGCCAATGTAGATATCGAACTCATGCGTTTGGCATATTCGGATCATGTTTGGACCTTCTAAGCCCATCCAGGTTTTCATACAAGTTGGCTCATTATCATTTTAAAGCGTTCAATCAGATTATCGCGAGGAGCAAACTTGTCCCAGTTGAAAAGGCCCAACAGGTTTACACTTTTGCGATAAGGTGGCTAAACAATTTTAAATAATAAGGGACCCAAACACAAGGTGGCCCATCGTCATTTTTAAAACTTTTGGCCCAATTACCATAAGATGCAAACTTGTCCCAGTTTAAGTAGCCCAACAAGTTCGTATCATATGAAGAGAGGTCAAATGAATCTAAATAATAATGGTCCCAAACACAAGTATAAGGGTAGCTTCTATAGGACATATAACTATGGTTCATATGTGGTCTTATAAGGGTATCTATAAAGGCTCCCACCAGTGAAGGGTTGCTCACAACTAGGTCTCCACGCGAGTCCATAAAGCAGGAATCCATGAAGTAAGGGTCAACACAGCTTTGAAGGCCAAGATGGATCAAATATGCAAATGCCTAGAAACTCTTAGCACACCAGTTGTGAAAATTGCTGGATCCATAAGTGCACCATGTGGAGGAGTACCAGAGGCAGAATCTCACAACCCACATGATGAGTCTGTGAACTATGTCAGTAACTTCAACAGACAAGGAAACAATCCATACTCCAATACCTACAATCCAGGTTGGAGGAATCATCCCAACTTTGCATGGAGTAATACTATTTGGCAAGGATCTTATGAAAGGAACAATCCTCCACCTGGATTCCAACAGCAGAATAAAAGACATAGGTATGAAAACAAGCCAGGAATAGAAGATTTGCTTGCAGAGATGATCAAAAAACAAGAAGCCAAATATGATGCTATGTTTCAAAGCCAAACAACATCTTTGAAGGCACTAGAGAATAAATTGGGACAACTGGCCAATACTCAGAGTTACAGACCACAAGGTACCATTCCTAGCAATACAGAACCAAATCTAAGGAGCATAGGGAAGGAGCAATGCCAAGCTATGATCTTGAAAAGTGGCACTGAAATTAAAAAAAATATTGGAGGCAACGCATCTATTGAGGAATTTCCAAAAGAAAGCAATGAAGCAGATCCAAAAACGGAGGAAAAAAAATTAAAAGAAAATGATCGAGAAAGATTTACTCCACCACCGCTTTTTCCACAGCGTCTCCAGAAGCACAAACTGGATAAGTAATTTGCTCGATTCTTGGAGATTTTCAAAAAGTGCACATCAAAATTCCATTTGCAGAAGCATTGGAGCAGATGCCCAGTTAGTTAAATTCATGAAGGATATTCTATGAAGAAACCGAAGATTGGGTGATTTTGAGACTGTAACACTGACAGAAGAATGCAGTGCCATCATTCAGAGGAAGCTCCCCCCAAAATTGAAGGATCCCGTCAGTGTCACCATCTCTTGCTATTGGGGTTTTAGCCGGGGAGCAGCGGAAGCGCACGGTTCGAGTGAAATCGTAACTTTAAAACTTTTAAAGTTACCAAATAAATTATTCAATATCCAATATGAATAATTCATTCATATTTCACCTAAACATATTTATTCGATATCAAATAACGACATAAATAGGTTATAAACATTGCGAAACCTTTACGAAAATATTTTTCCGCAAAATGACATAAAACGTATTTTTATCGAAATCGACCAACCAATACACATAGGGGCTGCCCAGGTCAGCTCCAATAGTACTTGAATAGTACATGGGCTGCTCGAACAGTGACCAATTCGCTGTTTCGACAGCGGACACCCGATAAGTCGGAAACTCACCCGGTAACGCCATTTTTCACTATTTTCACATATTTCAATTCTGAAATAATTTCCGAAAATTATTCCAATGCCCAAAACACATCCAATATATTTATACAATATACTTCTCATCACCAAAATCACAGAAATTCTAAATCTGATTTGGTAACTAAAATTATCATTTTTCATGCTTTAAATCCAAATTTCTCAATATTAATCATATTAATACTTACAGAAACCAAAGTCATCAAAAATGAAGAACTCAAGAATAATTCTAGGAGTGACAAGAGTTTTCATAATACTCTAGAATGACAACAAGTCATCAATGATAAAATTGAACTAATATTACAATAATATTATTCAATCTAACTTCACACATGCATCTAGCCTCCAAATCCATCCTCCAAATCAAAAAGCCACAAAATCCAAGAAAGAAAGAAACCCTAGAACTATTCTAAATGCTGAAGAACAAGAAACAAACTTTCTAAGCTTAAGAATATTAAAGATTACCTTAAAATCTCAAAATTTCCTTAAGCTTTCTTATTGATTTGTTCACTTTCTCTCAAGTTCTCTCTCAATAATCATTTTGGAAGCTCTCTCAAATGGTGGAGGCTTGGCCATGAATAAAAAAATGAAGAGAAAACAAATTTCCCTTTTATGTATGGCAAGGGACGAAATTGTGGGAGGGATATTTTGGACTTTTTTAAATTTTATTTAATAAGCCTTAATTTACTTATTCAATTTGAATATTTCACGCTTAAAAAAGTCATGCCATTTGTTACCAATAATATCTCACCACTAATCATACTAATTATGACTTATGGATAATATATTTAATTTCTAATTATTTAATTATTTAATAATTAAAAAAATAAATATTAATTAATATAAGTATCTATATATGTATTTTTATTTATATTTATATTAAATAATTAAATACATATATTAATGATATGTGTCAAAAAATCTCATTTGCTAATAAATTAATATGTATCAAATCAAATTTTGTATCAAATACAAATACATATTAATTATTAATTAACCGATGTGGATGCTGGTTTTCACTCGAGGTCCACAATCGAGAATTTATAGGTTGGGGCACTAGCGATCCTGTAAAACAAATGTAGAATGAGCGAATAGTACTACCCACCGGTGTGGTGGGTGCCGTAGGCACTCTGATGCTCAAGTTAGTAGTGAAGAAGAGCGGTAAATAATAGAAGAAGAAGGTCAGAAGTTACCTTAACTTCTGTTGACTACCGTGAGGGCGGTGGCCGATGTTTAAAGAGTAAAAAGTTTTGAGAGATCAAGTATGAGAGCTAAGAATTGCCATTCCTCTCGCTTGGATTACCTCATCTATTTATATGCACTTGAGAGGTGTGCATATTTAATACATTAATTGCTGCCCGTTGGATGCTGGAAACGGCTGGTCCATGAAGAGGGGGAGTTATGAGTTCAAGCGTTTCGTGGGTTGGAAGCCACTTTGGTAAGATATTTTCATGGATATGGGCATGTGAAATAACTTAGGCCAATATAAGCTCACAAATGGGCTTTCTCTGACGGTTTTAGGCTCTTTTGACTAATGGGTGATGAGTGTCGTGCCTCCCTTTGTGCGTGGGCTTGAGAAGGTAATTGGGGCCCAAGTCTATTCTGGGTACTGTTTGGGGGGTTTGAGGTATATTTAGTATAGGGCCCGAAGCGAAAAGTCAAAAATACTCTTGGCCCAAATTATGCCCATACAGTTTGTCCCATATTCTATAAGTCAATGAGTCATTGGCTTGGAGAGTACTTGACGCGTGTGTCATTTGAGGCGAGACCATAGGATGTAGATGTACCTGATCGTTGATGTTGCCTATCGATTAAAACAATCGAATTCTATATTATGAGCTTGACTCTATATGAGCCATTTGGGATGTTCCCGGTTGAAAAAACCAAATGAAGGTAAGGATCATGAACTTGACTCTACATGAGCCATTGGAGATGTTTCTAGTTAAAAGAAACAAATGAAGGTCAGGATCATGAACTTGACTCTACATGAGTCATTGGATATGTAGCTAGTCGACTGAACCAGTTTGAAGGTCAGGACAATCACCACTTTACTGATCAAAGGACCAGTGGAGTCTTCAATGTCGTCTGGACCAGATAGAGGCCAGGTCTTCATTTGACTTGATATGAGTCTATGATGGATGTCCCCGGTCGACTGAACCAGATGAAGGTTCTGGGTATTATTCACACGACATTGTCGTATGGATTGAGGGAAGTTCATGTCTACAGTTGACTCGACGTGAGTCCTTGGGGGATGTCCCCGGTCGACTGAGCTAGATGAAGGTTCATGAGTTATTTCACACGACATTATCGTATGGACTGTGGGAAGTCCATGTTTACAGTTGGCTCCAAGTGAGTCATTGGAGGATGTTCCCGGTCGACTGAACCAGATGAAGGTTCAGTAGATAATTCACACGATATTTGTCGTATGGACTGTGGGAAGTCTATGCCTTCAGTTGACCCGACATGAGTCATTGGAGATGTCCCCAGTCGACTGAACCATATGAAGTTTTATGAGCTATTTCACACGACATTGTCGTATGGACTGAGGGAATTCTATGTCTACAGTTGACTCAACGTGAGTCATTAGGGGATGTCCCCGGTCAATTGAGCCAGATGAAGGTTCAGGAGCTATTTCACATGGTATTGTCGTATGGACTGAAGGAAGTCCATGTCTACAGTTGACTCAACGTGAGTCATTGAGGGATGTCCCCGGTCGACTGAACCAGATGAAGGTTTATGAGCTATTTCATACGATATTATCGTATGGACTAAGGGAAGTCCATGTTTTCAGTTGACTCGACACGAGTCCTTAGGGGATGTCCCCGGTCGAATGAACCAGATGAAGGTTCAAGAGATAATTCACACGACATTTGTTGTATGTACTATGGGAAGTCCATGTCTTCAGTTGACTCAACGTGTGTCCTTGAGGGATGTCCCCAGTCGATTGAACCAGATGAAGGTCAGTATCATCCCCATACTACAGGTCAAAGAACCAGGGGAGTCCTCAATGTTGTCTGGACTAGATGAAGATCAGGTCTTGAACTTAATTCTACATGAGCCATCGGGAATGTTCCCAGTTGACTAAACTATATGAAGATCAAGACAATCTTCAAACTACTGGTCAAAGGACCAGATGAGTCTTCAATGTATCATTATACTATAGGTCAAATGACCAGGGGAGTTTTTAATGTCGTCTGGACTTGATGAAATTCTATGAAGGTCTCCAATCCACTAGTCCCAATGAAGGTTCAAGGGAGGCTATGGTCGACTGGACCTGATGAAGAACTAGGAGGATCTTTACTTCTCACTCTACAATCCTCACTCTACGAGACCTGACAAAGGTCAGTGAGGGTCTTCATTCCTTATTATACAATCCTCACTCTACAAGACCTGACAATGGTCAATGAGGGTCTTCATCCCTCATTCTACAATCCTCACTCTACGAGACCTGACAAAGGTCAGTGAAGGTCTTCATTCGTTACTCTACAATCCTCACTTTACAAAACCAGACAATGGTCAGTAAGGGTCTTCATTCCTCATTCTACAAGACCTGACAAAGGTCAATGAGGGTCTTCATTCCTCATTCTACAGGACCTGACAAAGGTCAATAAGGGTATGCATTCCTCTTTCTACAAGACCTGACAAAGGTCAATAAGGGTCTGCATTCCTCATTCTACAATATCATATATATAGTGTCGAATGAGATCTTTAACGAGTGCCAAGCTTCACATGGTAGTGTCAAATGAGATCCTTAACAAATGTCAAGCTTCTCATGGTCATGTCGAGTGAGACATTCGCCTTTGCTGAGTGTAGTGTCGAGTGGGACATTCACCACATGATGAATCTTCATTTGGTGCATCTTTCTTAAGCCTACATCTTTACAGTGTTGAGTGGGACACTCACCTCATGATGAATCTTCACAAGTGTTAATTAGAGCATCCTCCTTAAGCCGAGTCTTTATCTTTGTAGTGTCGAGTGCATCACTTATCTCAAGATGAATATGTATTTGGAGCTTAGACTATATCTTTGTAGTGTCGAGTGAGATAGTATCCTAATAATGTTTATCCATGTAATGTTGATCGGAACCTTAGGTAGTGATTACGCCCAAATATGACTCGCGGTTATTGCAGTATAGCTGGGGTTTTGATTCCTCAGAGAGATGGTCATAGCAGAACTAATTCACTCAAACAAATACGTTCATGGTAATTTAATAAATAAAATGATAAAATTGGTAATTAAAAATAAAGATAAATAAAATAATGAAATGATAATAAAAGATAATGGTAGAGAAAAGCAGCAAAGCATTGGGAATCCCTCTTGCATCAAACTCCTATATTCAGTTATTAATTCCTATTACTACTCAGTTGAGGGTTTCACATCCCAAACCAACAACTGGAAAAATATTCAATTCTACACATATTCAAATTCTAAGGTAATTAATGATTATTTTCCCTATGTTAACAACACACAAAAGTCATCGTTGCGAGTTATCTAACATCGACAATATACCCTCAGACAATACTGCACTAGAAGACCAACACATAAAACGACTTTACCAGTCACAACTGAATTCGCAAAACACACATAGAAGAAGCATGACTGGATCTATATGGGATTTGACAAAACATAATTTCAGGATTCAATAATCAAAATAATAAATAATAATAACCATTAATTATATTAAACGGATTAAGTTTATACAGGAATCAATAACAAAAATAATAGAAATCGAAATATGAGTTCATCCCTAGCTTTACCTAGGAGATTGGTTCCCCATAAAAGAAATAAAAATAGTCTGGGATTAGAGAGACATGTCGTTCTGAATTATCGCTGCCCCGTGTCCCGGCCTCGCGCTCATATTTCTTCTATGAACTCGCACACTACTTCTAGGGCTCTCGGCTGCCTTTGGCTTTTCTCACTGCCCACTTTCACGTTAAAACCTTTTATTTTTTTATTTATGCACAGCCCTTGTTTTCTTCTAATGCCTGCACATACTGCTTCTTATTTTTATTGGTATTTACGCCCTAGCTCTGATTCATGCACAGTGTCACGGGCCAAACTTTGGTATCACCAAGTTGAGTCCGTGCGGCACTTATTAACGTTGCGTCTAACAAGTCAGCCTAGAATTGACCCTGCAAGGTCGGGCCCATGGTTAGCCGTTTATATAATGGAAACATTGTGAGGCAACAAAGTAAGCATTCATCGATAAACACACATCCATGAGGCATGGATTAATGAAACAAGCATGAGGCATACAACATACATATTCAAGCATCACATTTGGACAAAGCAATTGGAAATCAAAAAAGGGTAACATGTTTCATTAATCAAGCCAACTAAGGGCGAAGGAGTACACAGCTTAAGCCCCTAGTATGCTGGTGGCCAAGGCCCTTCTAAGGTGCTCGGGTCACCCCCCTAAAGAGGTTTTAAAGACATTGCACAAGTGACACTAGGAAACACACCTGATGTTTGAGTTGTCACCCCCCCTAAAATAGAAAATAAAATAAAATAAGAAAAATACAAAAGTGCACCCTAGCACCACATGCAAGCGGCCATGGGCAGGACATGGGCCCTGGACAAGCTTGAGTGTAGGTGCGTTACATCCTCCCCCACTTAATCTGTCGACGCCCTCGTCGACACGTCTGAATTGCTCCTCCTCTGCTCTTCACCTCGGTGCTGATAGGCTTGAATGTCTTCACTCTGCTGCTTCGGTTGTTGTAGGTCTTCGGCTCGTTTGTCTTGACGCTGAAGGGTTGTGAAGTCCTCGATCTTTTGCTGAAACTGCTGCAGGTCTTCGGCTCTCTCCCAACTGGTCTCCTCGACTCCTAGGTCTTTCCACTTCACTAGGAACTCATTACCTAGTCGCTGGTCCCTGGTCCCTTCTATTTCTACCAAAATCTCCTCAACTTCCTTCGTGGCTGTCTTCCTAGTTGGCTCTTCAATCTCCGGTCTTCGTGACTGGTCACGTGTTGCACCATTGCTGTCTGCATGAAATGGTCTCAACCTGCTGACATGAAAAACTGGGTGCATCTTCATCCACGCGGGAGTCTCGACTTTGTAAGAGGCTTTTCCCACCTTCTTGAGGATGGCAATCGGACCTTCGTATTTCCTCACCAATCTCTTGTCTCTATTTCCTCTGAACCGCAGTTGCTCTGGGTTTAACTTGATCAACACCAAATCTCCAGGTTGTAACTCTAGGGGTCTTCTATGCTGATCTGCCCATTTCTTCATCCTCGTAGATGCTTTCTCCAAGTATGCTCGCGTAATTTCTGTATTGGTTCTCCATTCCTTTGTGAAGTTGAAAGCTCGCGGACTCTTTCCTGTATATTCTGTCACTGTGTGTGGGAGTAGAGGTTGTTGACCCATCACAATTCGAAAGAGTTTTGTTGGTGGTGGAGCTCTTCTGAGAGTTGAAGCAAAATTGGGCAACATCAAGAAGTTTGCCCAATTTCTCTGGTTGGCACTAACAAAATAGCGTAAGTACTCCTCTAACATCTCGTTGAATCTCCCTGTCTGTCCATCAGTCTCAGGGTGGTAGCTTGTTGACATGTTCAGCTGGGAACCAAGTAGTTTGAAAAGTTCAGACCAGAAGGTTCCTGCAAATCTCTGATCTCGATCACTCACAATTTGTCTAGGCACGCCCCAATACTTCACCACATGTTTGAAGAATAGTTTTGCAGTTTCTTCCGTCTTGCAGTACTTAGGTGCTGGTATGAATGTTACATATTTGGAGAATCTGTCAATAATTACCAAAATGTTGGTTAGTTCACCAATTTTTGGTAGGTTGGTTATGAAGTCAAGAGAGACACTCTCCCAAGGTCTGTTGGGGACGTTCAACGGTTCCAATAACCCAGGAGTCTTCAATTTTTCCACTTTATCCTGCTGGCAGATGAGGCAAGTCTTGGTGTACTCTGTTACGTCATCTCGCATCTGTGGCCAGTAGTATCCTTGTTTAATAAGGCATGAGTCCTCTGCCAACCCGGATGGCCGGCCCACAAGGTGTCGTGACATTCCTTCATGAGGATCCTCCGTAGGTTTTCTGTTTTGGGAACATACAAACGATTTCTTTTTATCCACAAAAGTCCATCTTCAACCCAGAAACGACGAGCCTTGCCCTCACTGACTATCTTCAGAAGTGCTTTAGCGACATGGTCCTTTTCTAAACCATTTCGGATGAGTTCTCTGATAGGTGTAGCGATGGTGCTGAAAGACAAGTTGGCTAACGTCTTTAAGTGAATAAGTTCAGACTTTCAACTTAGAGCGTCTGCCACATGATTCAAGCATCCTGCTTTATGTTCAAAATGAAAGTCGAATTCGGCTAAAAACTCCTGCCAACGAGCTTGCTTTGAGGTAAGCTTCAGTTGAGTGAGGAAATAACTGACTGCAGAGTTATCTGTTTTCACCACAAATCTCGACCCAATGAGGTAATGTCTCCAAACCCGCAGATAATGTATCACTGCCAAAGCTCTTTTTCCTGTGCTGTATACCGTCGTTCGGCTTCAGAAAGCTTACGACTCTCATAGGCTATAGGATGGCCTTCTTGCAGTAGCACTCCTCCAAGTGCAAAGTCGGAGCCATCCGTTTGAACTTCAAATGGTTTGGCAATATCAGGGAAATGAGTACTGGGTCTTCTATCATTGCTTCTTTTAAGCTTTCAAAAGCTTCTCTGCACACATCGGTCCACTTCCATGTCACTTCCTTCTTCAATAGTTCCGTCAGGGGTATTGCCTTCTTGGAGTATCCCTTTACGAATCTCCTATAGTAGTTGGTAAGCCCGAGGAAGGACCGCAGTTCTCTGACATTAGTTGGGGTGTTCCACTCACTGATTGCTCGTACTTTCTCCATATCCATCCGGATATGACCCTGCTCTATAATATGGCCGAGGAATCTGATGCGTTCTTGAGCAAATGAACATTTTTCCCTCTTCACAAATAGTCTATTATCCTTCAATTTCTGGAATACCAGGGCAATATGTCTTTTGTGTTCCTCCAAGGTGGAGCTATATACTACAATGTCGTCCAGGTAAACCACCACAAATTTATCAAGGTATTCATGGAAGACCTCATTCATCAATGTGCAAAATGTCACGGGGGCATTAGTCAACCCGAACGGCATCACCAAGAACTCAAATGCTCCATAACGAGTTACACAGGTTGTCTTTGGTTCATCCCCTTCGGCAATTCTCACTTGATAATATCCTGAACGTAAGTCCAACTTCGTAAAGTATCTCGCCCCACTTAGCTGATCAAACAAATCTGCTATGAGGGGAATGGGATAGGTGTTTCGCACTGTCAACTTGTTCAGAGCCCTGTAGTCGATGCATACCCTCAGACTTCCATCCGGTTTCTTCTGAAATAAAAGGGGGCTCCAAACGGGGCCTTCGAAGGTCTGATGGAGCCTGCTTCTAACAGTTCATCTAGTTGCTTACGAAGTTCCGCTAATTCTGGTGGAGCCATACGATAAGGTGCTCTGGCTGGGGGTTTTGCTGAATGAACTAATTCTATTTGGTGATCAATGGATCTCCTCGGAGGTAAGACCTGGGAAGTTGGTCGGGCATCACCTATGCAAATTCTTCCAACACCTTATTGATCTCAGGTGCAGGGGTCTCCTCTCTCTCCCTTCCAATTGGTGTAGGAATGGCAATGAATGTCGGCTTCCGCCTCCTGATCCCCTTCTTGAACTGGATTGCGGATAATAGTTTCCCTCTGTGGGAGGCTTTACCTTTGCTGGCACTACTGCAGGTTTCTCCCCCAAGATCAATAGGCTCCTCGCAGCTGGGATAGGGATGGCCCCCTTGTCGAGCAGGAATTCCATTCCTAGAACAATATCGAAGTCATCCATTTGGACCGCCACAAGGTCAGTCCGACCTTCCCAGGTGCCGATCTTCACTCTTACTTGTCTCGCTAACCCACTCGTGGGTAGTGCTTGTGAATTGACTGCTTTCATACGGCCCGCGTCTCGCTCTAACTTGAGCCCCAGACGCTTTGCTTCAGAAGTAGAAATAAAGTTATGGGTGGCCCCTGTGTCCACCATAATGCTTTTGCCGCACCCCATTAATCAATGCTTCAAACAAACATAAGGCATTTTCTCGAGACCTTCGGGGTTCTGGTTGTTTGTTTAGGGCATTGAGCATTCTCAATGCCACCATTCGACCAGACTCTTCCTTTTCTAATTCTTTCTTCTCGGCTGTGCGTCGTCGTTCCTCCTCTTCTTCTTGTGCTAAGAGGGCTGTCATTCTAGATTTCTTAGGGCACTCCATTGCCCGGTGCGGCCCATCATAAATCCAACAACTCAATGGCTTTTTCCCCCACTTGGAGGACTATTCTGAGGTGCCTGCCATTTAAAGTTTGAGGAACTTGACTATACTCTTTTGTCCACTCCTCCACTTTTATCATTGTTCCAGTTTCTGGGCTTCTTATTCCCACTATCATTATTTGTAGGTGCCGGCATAGGTCTTTTTTATGAAGGTCCCTCGAGGGAGTATGCTGTTAGTTGCTCCGCGGCAGCTTGCCCGGAAGCCAAGTCATTGACTCGTTGTCTCTGCAACTCTGTTCTAGCCCAATGCTTCAACCCCTCTATAAAATAGAAGAGTTTGTCTTGCTCGGACATGTCTCGAATATCCAGTATCAGCCCGGAGAACTTCCTCACATATTCCCGGATGGAGCCAGTATGCTTCAGTTTTCGTAATTGTTGTCGAGCTATATAAGCCACATTCCAGGTAGGAATTGGGTTTTTAGCTCACGTTTTAAATCCTCCCAATTGTTAACGGCGCATCGGCCTTCTTGGATCTCCATGTGTTTTGCCCTCCACCAGGACTTCGCATCTCCAGACAAGTACATTAAGGTTATTGAGACCTTGTCCCCTTCCTCTTCTATTCGTGAAGCATTGAAGTACTGCTCCATATCAAAGAGGAAATTTTCGAGGGCTTGTGCATCTTTAACACCTTCATATACTCGGGGCTCTGGGATCTTGGACCTCTTCTGCTCCATATTCTGAGAAGCTGTAGGTAAGTTTGAGACTGCGAGGGCGGTGAGATTCACTCTTACGCTCAACTCCGTCAACTGTTATTTCAAAGAGCTCAAGGCATCTTGCCAATTTCCGGCATCTCCCTCTTCTCGTGGGGCGCTAGTGCTAGCACCCGCTGTTTGAGTCTCTAAGGTACTTACCCTAGTTGTTAGGGCCTCAAGTACCTTTATAGTTTGTCTGAGGTTTTCGACATCTGAAGTTTTGTTTGTGAGTGTTGTGATGTAGTTATCAATATCTGCTAGTTTTTTCTCGACAGCATCCAAGCGAATTTTTGTGGAGGACTTCGTAGCCATATTTCAATCAACCTTTGAACCACGCTCTGATACCAACTGTCACGGGCCAAACTTTGGTATCACCAAGTTGAGTCCGTGCGGCACTTGTTAACGTTGCGTCTAACAAGTCAGCCTAGAATTGACCCTGCAAGGTCGGGCCCATGGTTAGCCGTTTATATAATGGGAACATTGTGAGGCAACAAAGTAAGCATTCATCGATAAACACACATCCATGAGGCATGAAATAATGAAACAAGCATGAGGCATACAACATACATATTCAAGCATCACATTTGGACAAAGCAATTGGAAATCAAAAAGGGTAACATGTTTCATTAAGCAAGCCAACTAAGGGCGAGGGAGTACACAGCTTAAGCCCCTAGTATGCTGGTGGCCAAGGCCATTCTAAGGTGCCTGGGTCACCCCCCCTAAAGAGGTTTTAAAGACATTGCACAAGTGACACTAGGAAACACACCTGATGTTTGAGTTGTCACCCCCCCTAAAATAGAAAATAAAATAAAATAAGAAAAATACAAAAGTGCACCCTAGCACCACATGCAAGCGGCCATGGGCAGGACATGGGCCCTTGACAAGCTTGAGTGTAGGTGCGTTACACACAGCATGAGCTGCTGCTTATGCAAATTTCCACGTTCAATTCTTCACAGCCAGCCTCTGCTCTATATTTTTCTTATATGCGCAGGCTGCATTTTTTTGTATTCACCCACGGCTTCATTTTTATTTTCTTCTTTTTTTATGCGCTGACTCCTCTTTTCACTTTAATTCAACAACCTTTATTTCTTCCTTTTTAATTATGCACTCACGTTGCATGGTGGCTTATAATGGGCAACTTGTACCCTAGTGTAATCAGCCCACGTGAACTTCTTTTAAAGTCAACAATTGCTGCATTCTGTATGTAATTCCTACAAATAATAAATAATAAAGAGATAAATTACTGAATTAATTTAAATAATAAATAATTTCTAAATTAATATCATGATAAATATTATATATGTAACATCCCGCCTAGGCCAGGATGCTACCGACAGGAGACAGGAAAACCCATCTCCATAAACCTCTGAATCTGACGAAATTTCAGCATGATGTATTCGTAACATCTTGCAACCTGGCATGTAGCCAGCATCCATATGTAACAAGAACATAACAATCTCGGCCTCAGGCCGGTAACTCAACATCAATACATTCATCAACAAGGCCTCAGGCCTGAACTCAAGGAACAAAATATAAATCACTTGGCCTCGGCCAGAACTCAAAATGAAAACTATGCTATTACATGACTTATACATATAAAATACAAATGCAAATACACAGACAAGGGCCGTGAGGACCCATAACTCGACCCAGGACTCTCTTGACTGTAATTGGGGCGATCCACCGTCTTCAAAGTCTCCACCAACTTCTGCTGGTTCTAAATGATAGCTACTGACCTGCAAAACTAACAAACTGATGTGATGTGAGTCATAACGACTCAGTAAGTAACCACACAAACATTAACAAATCGGATTTAACTTAATATCTTATATCCATTTATTCCCACATTACTTGCTATTAGTCTTTTCATTTGAACCCACACCTACGTACCTTAACTTATATTAATTACATCTGTATTATTCCTTCTTATTAATATGTCAAGTTCTACTTTACTAACTAACAGGTTAGTGTTGGTGGGTGCTTAGAGAGCCAATTACCGGTTGTATTTCTGTGTAAATACTTATGTAAAACATTATTATTTTGAATAATATATGCAGTTTCTAAAATATAATGAATCTTTTAATATGGTAAAGACGTAATGACCAAAGAATGATTAGTCATGGTACTGTTGCAAAAGCGTCGCAACTGACATTGAATAGTATCATGACGTTGTCATTCTCAGACTGTTCCTGGTCAAGGTTTACACTACTTGGTCAGTATAGTAAACCCGTTGAGACCGGTACATGTCGTATACTGGAATGTATGATTCCAATGGTTTCTCAATGAACCATAAGTCTTGGAGACTAGTATAGACGTGTGGGTGTTTATAGCGGATAAACACTGAATGACTCACCGAAGATTCTTAATGGATGGTACACCAACGTCAATAAGAATCTTATCGGGTTGAGTAGCACTTGTGATTCTTAGACTTGAGATGCCATTGTGGGCATATGAGACATCTTCTACACTTAGATGGCAGTCATGTCACCGATCTATTAAGATCAGACCTCCGTCTGTTCATTGGGTGTAGATAGATCCTCAGGGTGTTCTATATGTATCAAGATAAGATCCGTCAGTTCTGTGTACCAGAGTATAGGTAGTCCATATGATTGGCAATCAGATAAAACCATGGGCCCGTGGTAATGTTTAGAAGCTAGTTCTAAACATACTTTTAGAGATTGCTAATAGAATAGTCGACTGGATAATCCCCATAGAGATTTGACGTTTACATCTATATCTCTGGGATATATCCGGATACCTGTGATGGAGGAATTATACATTTTCCTTGACCTCGACCTGTATGATTCAGCGAGTTTATCCGTGATCGTCATAATTTACGGGTGGATAAATTATGGACACGAAATTGGATTTCGTGACGGATATGCCTGAATCTAGAGAGTCTCAATAATGAAATAAACTCGTAGAGCACTAGAGCAATATTAATAAATAATATTGATTGTTTATAAAGTCGTTTAAAGGTTAAACACAAATTACATGTGTAGGGACCCGAAAGTCATTTACTAATTATTGTGTATTTACATTTAATGCTTAATTAATTTAAATACACATTAATTAATTGTCAAATTGAGATATTTGACTTATATCATAAATGAATATATTTATTGAATATTTAATGTAAATATAATACATATATTTAATATATTTGTCTTTAATTAATTAATTAATTATTTAATTGTTAAATGATTAAATTAATTAAAATATAAATATCTTAAGATTTAGATATTTGTATTAAATGATTGAGTTGCCTTTGTTGACTTAATTAAATATCTAATAAAGTGTTATTTAGATATTTATGCAAGTTGATCAAATTAAAGTGAAATGAAATTGAAATTAATAAACTTGTATTTGCTTTGATGATTTTCGGCCAAGGCATAAATGATACAAGTATATATTGTTTTTTATTTCATTTCATTCTTAACCTAATACAATTTACAAAGACAAACTCCATTGAAGAAACAAAAAGAAAGCTTGTGAAAAGAAAGGAAAAATCAAGAAAGCTTGGATTTTAGCAAGTTTCTTCAACTTACTATTAGTAAGGAAAATGTTCCTTAGGATCTAGGCTTTAACATATGATGTTCTTGGGTTATTTCTTTCTTTATTCTTTGTGTTTTTGTTGATGGAAGTTTTGATTGAAGTGTTGAGCATGTATGGTGAAGGAGGTTGTGACTATTGTAGTTGTAAACTCTCTTTTAAGGTTTTTAGAAACCATGTTGCTAATCTAGAGTTGTTGACCCACTCTTAGATGACCTAGATTTGATCTTGAGTTGTTTCATTGTGTTGAGACTTGGATTGGATGGAAGAATGATGATTGAAATAATTGATTTAACCATTTGGTCTAATTTGTCCAATTTGATGAAATTGAAAAATTAGGGTTCGTGACCTATTCCAATTTGGGTATTTTCATATATGTTGTGTATTTGGATGTTTATAAGATGCATATAAAGTTTCATGTTGATTGGATTACATCTTGATGTGTTTTAGGACATGAAATGACCAAAGGGACAAAATGTCCACTAATGAATGCATTCGGCCAAATGAATAGAATTTGGGGATTTTGGTTGTTTTGATGTTTTGATGTTTTGAACATGCTAATTTCATCTTAGAAATGATTTAGAATCATTCAAAATTGATTTGATCAATTTCGGACTAAAATGGACAAAGTACCAATATAAGGGCAATCCGGTAAATTCACTTGAATATGATTCATTTGAATTTTATTTCATAATTTGATTATTGGACAATTAAATAAATATGTTTATTTAATTAATCCGAGAAAAAGTTTTGAAATCTGAAAAATCAGATTTTCACCGCTTCCGCTGCGTTACCGGATTATGCCCCTAAACCCTTCAGTTAGGATCCATCACACTTCTGCTGTGCTACTCTGATTCTTCTCTTTACCTTTCTGTATATTCTGTGCTAGTTTAGGTCAGGCAATTATAAAACTTTTCTTCTTTTACTTTCTTGAAATATCATCAAGTTGGTCATACTAAAATTCTATTATCATTAAACGTTAATCCACTATCACCAACCAAGTATAACCATACATTTGTTTTCGTATCATTATGCTCTAGCATCTCTACAATATGTTCTTTCTAAGAAAATATACAACTCTAGCAATTATCATTAGCACTTATATATCTTAAATAAAATCATGCTATCATGCATTAGGATCACCTATATGCAATCTCAAATGTTAACTAGAATATATATATGCATAACTTATGAGCTTCTTTGTACTTTAACTATGGCATGCATTATAGAAAACTTTTTCTGAAAACTTTTTCTGAAAACTATTTTCTGAAAACTTTTTCTAAAAGCCCACTCACTGAAGCTTCTTACAAAACCTGTCTTTAAAATCTACTATCTAAAAACTGTTCTCTGAAAGCTCTTTCTGAAAATCTATTATAAAACTTTTATGTCTGAAATCATGCTTAAATCTCTGGTTTCCAAAAACTGTTTCTAGAATCTGGTTTCTGAAAATTGTTTACTAAAGTCTGACTTTTAAAAATTATGTACTGAAAATCTGAAATCTGAAAGCTTTTTTGAAATCTGTATCTCTGTCTGAAAACCTGAACGTATGAGGGCGCTATATACCGTCGTCCCCCATACGCCTAATTGGATCCAGTAATGCAAACCCATGACTTTGAGGCGATACATCTCACCGTCCCCAAAGCATGCCACTATTGTCTCAAAACTGGTGGTCTTAGGGCGCTACGTGTCGCTGACCCCTAAGCCACATACTGGAGCTGGGGGTGCGGATCTATGCTACCACCCAAACTCAAACTCTGGGGGTCTAGGGGCGTTGTGTATTGCTCATCCCCCTAGCCCCGGCTCGAGGATCTGAGAGCGTCCCATCAGTCCTCCATATGTGCACATATCTCTGAATCTGTCAATTCCAACTGTATCTCTGTAATAGTTACATACTGGGGTGAGTTTTTACCTCATGCCCCGAAAAATAGAAAACCATGATATGGATTTCAAAACTGTATAAACTTTTCTAAAAACATCTCTTTTAAAAATCTCTGTTACTTTTCTGTAAAACCTTTTTAAATTTCAAAACATTTCTCATTTCATCATGTATGTATATGGATATGATCATGCACTACCTTAATTTAATGACATATGCATGTTCTTTTCTAATACTTCCTTTTACTCTAACCATGCTTAACTATATGCTTATTCCATACTATCACATATGTTCATGCATATGTTCATGCACGTGTTTATGCGTATGTACAAAGTAATGAACTATGTATTCTATTCCTTATATGCTTATATCTCGAATCGTCTCACATTCTATATGTTTATACTATTCTCAATATACTTATACACATTCATACCATCATGCTTAGCTTACCTCTATACTCACCTTACTGATAGCTCACAAAACAATATAATGTATGATTTATATTCCTACACACAACCGATCATAAAAAACGAATGTATGACTTAAAATATATAAAAAGTTTACTTATTCATTAATTTCCATTACTCTTTAATCATTTATAATCATACCAGAACATGTATCACAACAATAGGTTTATTTGGGCGTTTTCTAAAATTATTAGTTATGCTTAATCAAATACATACAAACAATATATATGTACTTACTTATTTCTCCATGTAACTTATTTACTCTCACTTATACGTGTATCCATTTGTATTCTTGTTTTTGTATCATTCTACATACACTGGACATATAGTTACTTTCTTACAATTGTAATTATTTAAATTTTAGTCCAATTCCCTAGGGTGTAGTTTCTACAACCCCCATACCCAAGTCTCAATAAATTATATTCATGACATTATTTATATGCCCTATCCATAAATACTGGTTTATACCTAGATATGTATCTCTTTACTTTCATATGCTCATGCTTATCTTTGCTCATACATCTGCTTATAATTGCTTGTTCTTATCTGTATGTGTATATAAATACACCTGCTTATTTCTTCTATATTCATCTTTATATATATATATATATATATATAAATATATTTATGTTTCATGCATATAACTAAATACAACTTTATTATATTACTAATTTCGAACAACGTTAAATTTCTTAAGTGCTCGAAGCATGAGTTACTTACCTGGCTAGGCGGACACTCCTAATCCCGGTTCGATCTGTCAAAACAATCATAAAACGTAATTAGAACCGCTATTTGCGGAACTTTCAACTCATCTATGAAAACTTCCGGACCTTTCTGAAATACACGAAACCTCTCTGATACTACTGTTCAAACTTCATTACTCTAATAAATGCTCATATACTATTCTAAACTAGCTAGATGGCTCAGATTCTCATTTTACGCATTTGCGGAAAAACTTGCGAAAATATTTCCGCAAACGATACGGAATAGTCTAGAACCCTTCGAACTAAACAGGAATTACTTAATTACCCTCGCAATATCATATTTATATCTTAACCATGATTACGGTAATCTAGGCTCAATTGCGCGAGAAACTTCGTTATACCGGAAACTCGCTAATTCTACCGGATCGATCTGATCTATTCTGTTATTCCCCAATTTCTACCACATTTATCATTTTAACATATAAAAACATATCCAATTCATTTCATGCTAATTCGCTAACCTACCGAACTACTGGAAACATCTGAATATAAATCGTTACACTTTAAAATAACAAATTCTAAACGGAGAGTCGTACTGAAATTCCGAGGCCATATTTAGACTCCCTTCGGCCATACGAACGTGTTGGTGTCGACGAAATTTTGATCGGAGCTACTGCTCGTCATGGGTTTACTATTCACCGCCACTTCTCTTATCGTTTCACGTGCAATCGGTCGCTGTTCGGCAAAATCGATTTCGTATACTCGTAGTACTCTCCGAGGGCTTCGATTTGGTAGGTGGCTCGGGCCGTGAAATAAATCGACGAGCCGGGATCGGGATAACCAAAGTCGGGTCTTCTCGCTCTCCCTACAGCCGTTCTCCGGCGTTGTAGCGTCACCACCGGCCACCATAGGACGCATGGTGGCCGGGAGCTTCTTTCTCGACCGTCACGTCGGCCGGTGGTGGCCAGCAGACCGCCGGCGCCACCAACGAACACCTGGACGCGAATTTGGGCGTGGGGGCGTGTGAGAGGTTTTGTTTGGTTTTGCCAAGTATGCAATTTTGAAAACCTTGAGGCTTTATATACTCTCCTGGAAAATATCAAATGAGTCCCCCCGAATTTGCAGTTTAGCCCATATCATGGAACGTTCTGGAATTTCGCATTTTCGGAGCCCTTCTGATGCGATTCTCGAAACGTGCTCAACACCAATGTTGTTCGTCTCGGAAAAACGAGTCCGATGGTTCAAGAACCAAATTGATCGGAGTTCGTTTTCTAATTTCGTGACCAAATTAGCAAACTTTACGCATTTTACAAAAATCGCGTAACTGACTTTTATTCCCAAGTGTTTTCCAAAGCGACGAATATTCACAATATATTATTCCAACTCATATATCATCACTTGAACTCTTATTCTTCATTACCATCATGCTCCGAGTCTATAACATCGTTCCGGGAATCTTCTAGAACAGTCCTGAAAATCTGGGATGTTACAATATAATAAAATATAAAATATATAACTAAATACTTAATAACAAACTCGAATAAGTGATGTTTCAAAGTACATTTTCATGCACTTATCAGGTAGCTTAGCCAACCTATTTATCATGTCGACTGGACTCTTAGCCTCTATCTAAGATCTCTTCCTTTGTCGTGTCGAGTGGTGCTTCAGCCTATAGCTGGGAGTTCTTTCTTGTCTTGTAGAGTGGAACCTCAGTTTTTAGCTAGGACTTCTTCATTATCTTGTTGAGTGGAGCCTCAGCCACTAGCTAGGACTTATTCCTTGTCGTGTGAAATGGAACCTCAGTCTCTAGCTAAGACTTCTTCATTTTCGTGTCAAGTGGGGCCTCAACCACTAGCTAGGACTTCTTTCTTGTCGTATCGAGTGGAGCCTCATCCATCTAGCTAGGATTTCTTCCTCATGCCAACTCTTCATACACTTAGCATCGAGTAGGACATCCTCCTCATGCCAAGCCTCCATACACGTAGTGTTGACTGGGACGTCCATGCCAAGTCTTCATTAGAGTATTGTCCATTCGGGACATCCTCCTCAAGCCAACTCTTTATACACGTAGTGTCGATTGAGACATCCTCCTCATGCCAAGCCTCTATAGTGTCGACTGGGATATGCACCTCAAGCCAGATACATTGCTGCGTCGTATGGGATGAGTGGTAGAAAAAAATGGTTCTAATGGAAGGAAACATCTTGTTTCTTTCTTATTCGACTAATAGAAGTATGTCGATTGGTTCGGATGATGGTTTATGTTACCGATTGGAGCAAATGGGTTCTCCCTAAGTTGGATTTTTGTGAAGTATAATTTTTTTTAAAAGTAACCAATGAATACTTGTTTGGGAAGCTATGATGTCCCCAAGGTTACAATGGGTGGCCTATGGCTCTTTTTGGTGGTCTAATCGCATCAAGTGATACCTTATTGAGATATATTGCTAGCACATCATTTATTAGGTAGCTTGGGAGGATTCAAAATTCTTTCATTGTGATGGTTGGTGGAGCTTCCTCTCTTACTGTTCCTCTTATCCTCTTCCCAACTGATCTCATTGTGAGCTGGATCCATGGCTTGATCCATTGTGTAGTATCGAAATTTAGTGAGCTTTTTGTAGAGTCCAATTTCTGAAAGTAATACATTTCTGAGTGCTTCCACTATAGTAGGCTGATGGAAATCTGGGATTGTTATCATCTCTCTATTGAAGTGATCCACGTAACTTCACAAAGACTCCCATCTCCGTTGTTGGATGGCATTAAGGTCATTGTTAGTCTTCTCAAGTTTGCAAGAACTTGTAAAATGCTCCAAAAATTTATTTGCTAGCTGTTGGTAAGACTCAATGGATCTGTATGGGAGATTGATAAACCAGATGAGGGCAGGACCAGCTAATGTTTCTCCAAATCCTCTGCACATACCAGCTTCCCATTGATGATGAGCCATACTCGTTGATATCATCTTGTATTTGTAATGGACAACATGGTCGTCTGGGTCAGTTGATCCATCATACATCTTCATATCTGGAGGACTGAACTTCCTTCGTAGTTTGATGGAAGTGATGGTCTCCAAAAATGGAGTATCAGAAATTATTCCGGCCCGACTTTTCCTTATTGGTAGCCTGACATCGGGGAGGCTGGATAAAATTGCTTCTTTGAATTCTAACATTTCTTTAAGCATGTTGGAAGTTACTTGTTATGCTTAGTCGACCGTGGAAATTGGTTCATTTCTTGGATGGTTTTAGGGTTGGTGGTTTGGTGGTGGATCATCACTTGCCACATCATTGAATGCCCCCAAGAGATTGGATAGGATTGTATGATTGTTGGGATTGTCTGGAGTATCACGTTGTTGAGAAGTTGAGGAGATGTGCTCCAGTCGCTTCTGAAGGGTTGTGTTGGAGCTTCGCATGGCTTGATTCTCTTCATTTAAGGCGCTTAATCATTCTTGGAGTATGGCCAGCTGTGTAGACACACGATCTGGTGTCTGCTCACTACTAGAAGCCATGAATGGCTGTGTTTTAGGAACCGTAGACTGAGAAATCTTTGCCTGCTCTGAATCGCTAAGGCCCAGCGGTGGACGCCAAATTGTGGATGCTGGTTTTCGCCCGAGGTCCACAATCGAGAATTCATAGGTTGGGCAATAGAGATCCTGTAAAACAAAGGTAGAATGAGCGGAGAGTACTGTCCACCGGTGTGGTGGGTGCCGTAGGCACTCCGACGCTCAAGTTAGTAGTGAAGAAGAGCGGTAAATAATAGAAGAAAAAGGTCGAAAGTTATCTTGACTTATGTTGACTACCGTGAGGGCGGTGGCCGATGTTTAAAGAGTAAAAAGTTTTGAGAGATCAAGTATGAGAGCTAAGACTTGCCTCCCTCTTACTTGGATTACCTCATCTATTTATATGCACTTGAAATGTGTGCATATTTAATATATTAATTGTCTGCCCGTTGGATGCTGGAAACGGCTAGTCTATGAAGAGGAGGAGTTATGAGTTCAAGCTTTTCGTGGGATGGCAATTGATGAGTTAGGAAGCCACTTTGGTAAGTTATTTTCATGGATATGGGATTGTGAAATAACTTGGGCCAATATAAGCTCACAAATGGGCTTTCTCTGAGAGTTTTGGGCTCTTTAGACTAATGGGTGATGAGTGTTGTGCCTCCCTTTGTGCGTGGGCCTGAGAAGATAATTGGGGCCCAAGTCCATTCTGGGTACTGTTTGGGGGGGTTTGAGGTACATTTGGTATAGAGCCCGAAGCGAAAAGTCAAAAATACTCTAGCCCAAATTAGGCCTGTATAACTGAAATGCTCATAATGCATGTATTTTCGTTTAACCGATTAAATAATTTGAATTAACTCATTTAATTCGGTGAAGTATTATGGATGATCTATATTATTCATAACGCGTTGCCAAAGCACTCAATGAGTACACTTCATATTGTGGGACTCTCTAAGTTTAGATTTATCCGTCACGAAATATAATTTCGTGTCCATAATTCACCCACTCATAAATTATGACAACCACGAATAATCTCGCTAAACTATGTAAGTCGAGGTCATTGCATACGTATAATTCCTCTGTCACAGATTATACCGGGGATATAGATAAGAACATCAAATCCCTAAGGTATAATATAGTCGATTTTCAAATTTAAGATCTCTGAATAACACTTAAAACTCGCTTCCGAAGTATACCATGACCATGGATTTACTAGATTGCAAATACGTACATGATACCTATGCCCTGTACATAGGACTGATAGATTCTATCTGATACTCATAGGATATCATGAGCATAAATCCACACCCAACGAACAGGTGGAGGTTTGATCTACATAGATCGGTGATGTGACTGTTATCAAAGTGTGGAGGATATCTTATATATCCACAATGGTATCTCAAATCGAAGAATCATTATGATATTCAACTCATGAAGATTCCTATTAACGTTGGTGTACCATCTATTAGGAAATCTTCGATGAGTCGTTTAATGTTTATCAAATAAACACCTATACATCTATACGAGTCTCCCAAGATTCATGGTTCATTTGGATAAACTATTAGACCAAGTCTCGATATACGACATGTACTGGTCTCAGCGGATTTTACTAACCGACCTGTGTTAGTAAATCTTGATCAGGAACTTTATTTGATAATATACTCCAATGTCAATTACAAACTACTTTGTAATTACGCACTACAAATATATTATCGAGTCTTTGTCTAATATTTACATATCACTAAATCATATTTAGTTTCAATTTAATCGTAATTAGATCGAATATGTATATAAAAGCAATAAGTATTACCATAAATAAATAATATTATGGAAAATGAATTGTTCGTATTCATGAATCTGACATAAATACGATCTGGATTGGCACTCCGAGCACCAACCCTAAAAATTTCTCCCACCTACTGTAGTGCCAATCCACGATATCATATACACATCTAAATATGTATTACATACGCATGGTCCTCAAGAGCTGACCTAGCACTATCTAGGTAGGCAACAACAAGTAAGCCCGCTATAACATATTGAGTTTGTCCAACAAACCCAATCGTTTCTCTTATCCACCATCATTCATATTTTGTATAACCTGAGTTGTCCAAGTATTTAAATATCAAATCCAAAATACTATGTAGACAACCGCAAATACAACACTAATATCAAACTTCTAATCTATGAGGTCACTATGCAATTTCATAAGTCAATACTTCATAAATTGCATCTAATTCCACTCTCACAGTAGAATCATCTGTGACAATCCCACTGCATCTTTTCTGACTCTATATAACGTAGACCATCTAACATCAAAATTAGACTAAAAAATGATCTGACCCTAATGGTTGCGGATTATATTCTCCATGAATAAGAAACTCCTTCTTAATATCTCAAAGATAACAAAGAACACGTTTCAAGACACATCCTATGGTCTATAACATATCAAAATAGTTCGTACTAATTATGACTAAATTGATATTTTTTTAATCGCACATAATATAGTATTCATTATGCCATCATCCTATAATGTATAAGATTGACTAGACATTCTAATCAATTTCTCATTCGACAAAGGAATCATCCATTATGAAAGATAAATACTATATATAATAGACACACTAACCGTCAAACAGTTATACTAACTAACTATCACATAGATAGTCTTGCTGTGTCATTTATTAGATTATATCTAATGCACGACTAATAGGAGGATCTCACAAGTCTCTTGTTTTTATATCGTATATGAAATTTTATATCAAATATAACAGAGACTACTCCCACTGCTTTCACGGAGAAAATAAGACTTAGGTAAATCTTTTACTTTATAAACATCTCATTATTACATTAATAATGATAATGTCGTTAAGATATATAACACTATAAAGAAATATGTCGCTCCCACCAACCCTACTATCACATATGTGTATTCTCTATGCTTTGATAAAATCAGACAATCTGACTGTTATCAAAATTAGAAAATACGTATTTCCGGAAAGCTCATTTGAGTCTACAATAGGCTCTATAAGCTAGTATATCAAACTGTGATCTTAGCAGAATACAAACTCCAGGGCCACTCTTGAATGAACTCTTCAAGCAAAGAAATCACAACGGATCTCTTCTTCAAAGAAACTATTCAGGAACGCCACTTTGTATTCTTAAGTAAAATACATAGTTTAATATCAACATTAACCAACAGATCTTTAATTGTTCAATTAGTGTAATAAATTGATGAGTATAACCTTTCTCACTGTCATACTATAAAGTTCAAACCTTTAATAAGTTCATTTTGCTTTTGATTTGCACATTTTATGAACAATTCATAACGAAAGCTCAATCAAGCTCCAAACTTGTTCGCAGTAAGCTATAAATAATCTTAGATCTACGGTTTAATGCCAACTTCCGAAATTGATATCAAATATCGCTCCCACTATAAGTTATAGGATAATTTTCTTCGATAAGAAAACAACAGAATCATTAAGTATCAAATACTTCGCAAATGATTCTGACATCCCATTAGACTTATATGGAAGATGTCAAATGGTCTTTCCATCTTATTAATTATGTAGTTCCATTTATAGTATATCACTCCCATATTTGACTTTAATAAGTTAAATATTTTCTACAATGCTCACATCCAATGTTACACACTAAGTAATAAAGTAATTTTATTACTTGGGATCGTAGAAAAGATATTCTATCAAATAGAATACAATATTCTATTAAATAAAATAATGATAAACTTTTACTTATATCCTCGAGGTGCAAATACTTTTAATTATATAACCATTATACAAAAGAAAGATTATAATCCCAAATTTTTCAAGATTCAAATTTTCTACTTATACATATCATATACGTAACTGTAGAAACTAATGGAACCTTAATTAAAAGGATGAATTATCTTTACTGGAAAATATCCCTAAGAGTATTGAAGTTATTCGATAACACTCAATATCAAACGAATCAAATCATATAAGATTCGATTTCTCATACTAACCAATCCCATCATGATGAAATCGTAGAAGAATAAAATTAGGCAAGAATCGCATTCATTGAATAATCTTAGAACTAATTGCCATAAATTCATATGTTTGATCATATCAAATATTTTTAAACAATTCAAAGACTCATGATGAATTTTAAAGATATAGTTTTCAAAATTTCAAATCGAATATTTTAGAACCATTCAAAATATTCTATCCTCGTTTCATCAGAAACATATTGAATGTTCTTGAACCATTCAAGACGTTCAATATGCGTTCTTTTAGAAACACGTAACTAGGTCATGACAACTCATTAACTAAGTTACGAAGTAAAGAAAACTATCCAAGGAAATTTATAATTCATTAAACTACATACATCTAATGTATTAGTTTAATAAATCTGTGGTCCAATGACGATCATTGGTTAAATGAGATTTAATCACATTCCCAGAATACAATATTCATTAAATGGATAAGGATATGTGGTGTGATCTCATATCAGACCATCATTTACCATAGAGAATAAACATCTAATGTTTATGTGATAAAAAACTCATAAAGCACTATTCTAAGTTATTTACTTAGCCAAATATTTTTCTTAATATTTATCTCTATATCAATGACACTATTAGTCGTATTAAAATATGTAACAACTGTTTATAAAGAACAAGTAACTATCCAATAGTCATAAGTTCTAATATCAAATATCAAAACAATCATAAAATATTATTTTAAATAACTAGACGGGAGATCTAGTATCCAATACATATAGTTGTCATGTTGTGAAAATCGATATTCTCTACACACAACTATACACATCTCCTTTTCTTTAGCTTTATAATTTACCTTCAATTATTCACAACAATTGTAAATAATTGATTAGCAAATTGTGTCAGACACATTACCTCTAAAAGTTACTAAAGCCAAGAAATATCATTATTAGATAAACAAATACTTAATGGGGGTTTTTAATGCTAGTCAAGAATCTCGAGATATGAACTAATTCACGTCAATTCTTATTGCAAAAGAAACTATTCTCTCTAGATAATTATATCCTAAAACAGATATCTATTTCTATTACCTAATGTGACTTAGTAACTAAGTCACTAACTATCTTGATCTTTTAAGAAAATCAGAACAACAATTCCTATGGTTTTTTCTAATCTAATAATATCTAAGCCTACTCTTAATCTAGAACCTATTCTAGAAATTTGCTACCATAAGGAAAGTCAGAAAACATACATATAAAATATGCATGCAGTGGATTAAAAGTTCAATTCTATTAACAATAGAATAAAGGAAACATAAGCGGTAATTTTCATAATATTACACACTGCCTTAGTTATGGATTTTTAACCCAGCAGTGCCTCCAACTATTTTACATAATATCGTAATCCCTAATTAAAAAACGAGAATCCAATGATTAAATTGAATTCCATAGAGAGAAGTGGACCCCATGAATAAATTTCGACTCACAGCTTTGACACGTTCTCACCTATGTATATTCACAGGTAGACAACTCATTGTCAATGACACTCACTATGACTTTTGATTTTGGTCCTGACCGTTTCTTATTATGATAGCTTTGGCAGGTTCATAAGGAGGCGTATCAAGGCTCACTTGTCAGTGACAAACTCAATCTACCGATGTAGTCCTGGCAGCTTTGGAACATTCAGGATTTCCACTTCACTTGAATTTGTCTCCTATCATATAAGTTCTACTGGTGCAAATGAACTACCATCAGCCATAACTGCACAGCTTTGGCATGATACAACTACAACATCAGGAAATCATTTGCAACTGTACTGACAATGCGGACCAAGAAACAAGTATTCCTAATACTAGTTACTTCAATGCCTTATCTAATCGGGGATATTCATAAAGTGATTTTTACTCCACATCAAATTAAGAATTTAATTTAGATCAATTTCTCAACAGTTTAATTCTACCTCGGAAAACATAACATAACTTAACCATTAAATATCTGTTATGTTTTCTGTTAGCGTAGAACTGAAAAATGAGAACATTTAAATTACATGCATGTGCAAACATAAAAATTTGATTATATATCATATATCAATGATGAAAAATATAATGGATGAAGGATTAGACCTGCTCTGATACCATTTTTATTAGGGTTTCAGCATGGAAGCAGTGAAAGCGTGCGGTTTAGGTGAAATCATAATTTAAAACTTTTAAAGTTACCAAGTAAATTATTCAATATCTAATATGAATAATTCATTCATATTTCACCTAAACATATTTATTCGATATCAAATAACGATATAAATAGGTTATAAACATCGCGAAACTTTTAGGAAAATATTTTTCCGTAAAATGGCATAAAACACATTTTTATTTGAACCGACCAACCAATACACATGGGGGCTTTCTAGGTCATCTCCAATCGAACAGTGACCAATTCACTGTTTCGATAGAGGACACCCGGTAAGTCCGAAACTCACCCGGTAACATCGTTTTTCACCGTTTTCGCATATTTCAACTCTGAAATTTTTTTCGGAAATTGTTCCAATGCCCAAAACACATCCAATATATTTATACAACATACTTTTCATTACCAAAATTACAGAAATTCCAGATCTGATTTAGTAACCAAAATTATCAATTTTTATGTTTTAAATCCAAATTTCTTAACATTAATCATTAGTACTTACACCAACCAAAGTCACCACAAATGAAGAACTCAAGAACAATTCTAGGAGTCAAAATAGTGGTCATAACACTCTAGAATGGCAACAAGTCATCAAATGATAAAATAGAACTAATATTACACTAATATTATTCAATCTAACTTCACACATTCATCTAGCCTCCAAATCCATCCTCCAAATCAAAAAGTCCCAAAATCCAAGAAAGAAAGAAACCCTAGAGCTATTCTAGATGCTCAAGAATAAGAAAAAACCTTCTTAGCTTAAGAATATTAAAGATTACCTTAAAATCTCCAAATTTTCATAAGCTTTCTTCTGGGTTTGTTCACTTTCTCTCAAGTTCTCTCTCAAGAATCATTTTAGAAGCTCTCTAAAATGGTGGAGGCTTGGCCATGGCTAAAAAAATGAAAGAGAAAACAATTTTCCCTTTTATATATGGCTAGGGACGAAAATGGAGAGGGTTATTTTGGTCTTTTTAAATTTTATTTAATAAGCCTTAAGTTACTTGTTCAATTTGAACACTTCAAGCTTAAAAAAGTCATGTCATTTGTTACCAATAATATCTCACCACTTATCATACTAATTATGACTTATGGATATGATATTTAATTTCTAAATATTTAATTATTTAACAATTAAATAACTAAATAATTAATTAATATAAATATCAATATATGTATTTTTATTTACATTAAATAAAAAATACATATATTAATGAAATGTGTCAAAATCTCATTTGACAATTAATTAATATGTATCAAATCAAATTTTATATAAAATATAAATACATATTAATTATTAATTGACTGAAATATCCATAATACATTTATTTTCATTTAACCGATTAAACGATTCGAATTAACTCATTTAATTCGATGAAGTATTATTCATAATCTATATTATTCATAACGTGTTGCCCAAGTGCTCAACGAGTACACTTCATATTGTGAGACTTTCTAAGTTTAAGTTTATCCGTCATGAAATCTAATTTCATGTCTATAATCCACCCACTCGTAAATTATGACGACCAGGAATAATCTTGCTAAACTATACAAGTGGAGGTCATTGCATACGTATAATCCCTCCGTCACAGGCTATCAATATTATACCGGGAATATAGATAAGAACGTCAAATCCTTAAGGTATAATATAGTCGACTTTCAAATTTATGATTTACAAATAACACTCAGAACTCGCTTCCGAAGTATACCACGACCATGGATTTACTAGATCGAAAATACGTACATGATACATATGTTAGGGTTGGTGCTTTGAGGCCAATCCGGATCGTATTTATGCCATATTCATGAATACGAGCAATACATTTTCTATGATATTATTAATTTAAATGATAGCACCTTTTATCTTTTATATAATATTCGATCTACAACGTAGTGCACAGTTGCAACATAATTTGTAATTGACATTGGAAAGTGTCACTATAAGTTATATATCCTTAAATTAAGTTCCTGGTCAAGATTTACTGACATATGTCGGTTAGTAAAATCCACTGAGACCATTACATGTCGTATATCGGACTAGGTCCGATGGTTTATCCTAATGAACCATGAGTTTTGGGAGACTCGTATAGACGTGTAGGTGTTTATTTGATAACCACTGAACGACTCACCGAAGATTTCTTAATAGATGGTACACCAACGTCAATAAGAATCTTCTCGGGTTGAGTAGCATAGTGATTCTTTGACTTGATATGCCACTGTGGATATATGAGTTATCCTCCATACTTAGATGACAGTCACGTCACAGCTCTATTTAGATTAAACCTCCGCCTGATCGTTGGGTATGGACTCATGCTCATGATATCATGTGTGTATCAAGAAAGGATCTGTCTCAGTTCTGTATACAGAGCATATGTAGTCCATATGTGAATGTTATTTAGAGATTACTAATAGATACGTTGACGAAATTATTCCTATAGAGATTTGACGTCTATATCTATATCTCTGGGATAATCTGGATACCTATGATGGAGGGATTATACGTATGCAGTGACCTCGACCTGTATGATTCAGCGAGTTTATCTGTGGTCGTCATAATTTACGGGGAATTATGGACACGTGACAGATATGCTTGAATCTAGAGAGTTTCACTAATGAAATATACTCGTAGAGTACTAAGGCAACTTTTATGAATAATATTGATTATTTATAACTCGTTTAATGGTTAAAAGAAAAATACATGCAATAGGGACCTAACAATCATTTCCGAACTAATGTGTATTTATATTTTATACTTGATTTTATTAAATACACATTAATAAAATATCAAATTGTGATATTTGATATATATAATTAATATATGTATTTGAGATATTTATTGTAAATATAATACATATATTTAAGATATTTATATTTATTAATTAATTTTTAATTATTAAATAATTAAATTTATTTATAAAATAAATATCTTTTAATAATGATTTGCTTTATTAAAGCTTGGAAATGGAATGATGCCATTGGAACACATTTTATTTGCTTTATTAAAGTTAAAGTGTTAAATTTAATTTAGCAAAATGTGTACTAATTAAATTGAAACAAAAATTAAAGAATTTATTTTTTATTTTTGTTGATATTCGGCCATGATGGAAAATTATTAACAAAATTATTTTGTTTCATTTTTTCAAAAATATAGACTAGTTAAACAAAAATATTACAAAGTGAGTTGAGAGGATTTGAAGGAAAATCAAAAGGAAGAAAGCTTAATTTTTGGAAATTTTGTAAGTATTCTTCAATTTTCTTCGAAATTGAAATTGTTTCTATTATTCTCATCTTCAATTGTGTTGCTAAGAATGATCTCTCTACTCTTAAGTTTGTAATTAAATTTGTTGGAAGCTTGTTTGAGGATGTTAAGCATGTATGATTAATTTATTTGCTTATTATTATAATTAAGCTTAATAAATTAATTAGAAATTTAAAGTTACCATTCTAGAGTTGATTAGCCATTCATAATTAACCTAAAATTATTCTTGATTAATTTCATGATGGTGAGACTTAATTGGTGTGGTAATTGGATGATTAAAGTATTGAATTTTGTCAATTTAATGTAAATTGTCCAATTTGAGTAATTTATGAAATTAGGGTTCTTAACCCATTCAAATTTTAGAGCTTTTCATATATAAGATATAATTTGATGTATATTTGATGTATGTCCAATTTGGGATTGATTGAATTTGATCTTGATGTGTTTTGAATAAATTAGGCCAAATTATAATTAATGCAAAATATGGGCTGTTTTCGTAGTTCTGGAAAAATCTGGGTAGTTTTGAAATTCTGGAAAAGTTTCTGGTTTATGTTGTAAATTGTATAAATTATTTTGGGATTGATTTAGAATCAATTAAATATGTATTTGACAATTTAAGGACCAAAATGATTAATTTATAAAGTGTAGGAGTCTCATAGCAATTAATGATAAATATGATTTTTCAGATAAAAATTCAATTTTTATTTATTGAGTAATTAGAATAAATTAGTTTATTTTAATTGCCCAAGGAAAATATTTATCGGAAATTATTTCGGAGTGAAAATACATAAAAACGGTGAAAAACGGCGTTACCGGGTAACAGCTGCCTAAACAGTGAACTGAGCTATGTTCGGGCAGCCTACAAACTGTCCAAATATTTTTGGGACTGACCTGGGCACTCCCTATGATCATTGGTCAGTCGGTTCGGCCGAAAACGTGTTTTATACTATTTACAGAAAAACATTTTCGCAAAAGTTTTGTGATGTTTCTAAATTATTTATGTCGTTATATGATATCGAATAAATATGTTTAGGCGAAATATGAATAAATTATTAATATTTGATATTGAATAATTTATTCGTAAGTTTAAAAATTTTAAACTACGATTTTGCCCGAACAGCGCTCCTTTCGCTGCGCCTCCCTGATTTGACCCCAACAACCTATGCCCTGTACACAGGACTGACGGATTCTATCTGATACTCACAGGATATCATGAGCATCAGTCCACACCTAACGAACAGGCGGAGGTCTGATCTAAATAGATTGGTGACGTGTGGAAGATATCTCATATATCCACAGTGGTATCTTAAGTCGAAGAACCATTATTCTACTTGACTCGTGAAGATTCTTATTGACATTGGTGTACCATATATTAGGAAATCTTCGGTGAATCGTTCAATATTTATCAAATAAACACCTACACGTCTATACGAGTCTTCCAAGACTCATGGTTCATTGGGATAAACCATCGGATCAAGTCTCGATATACGATATTTACTGGTCTCAGTGGATTTTACTAACCGACCCGTGTTAGTAAATCTTGACCAGGAACTTTATTTGATAATATACTTCTAGTAGTGACACTTCCCAAGGTCAATTTCAAACTACTTTGTAACTGCGCACTACAAATATATTATCGGGTCTTTTTCTAATATATACATATCACTAAATCATATTTAATTTCAATCTAATCATAATTAGATCGAATATGTTTATAAAAGCAATAAATATTACCATAGATAAGTAATATTATGGAAAAATGAATTGTTCGTATTCATGAATCTAATATAAATACGATCCGGATTGGCACTCCAAGCACCAACCCTAACACTTGCACCAAAGGGAACCATTACTTTGGTAAGGCTTTATATGATTTGGGTGCTAGTATTAACTTGATGCCTTTGTCTATTTACAGGAAACTGCAGCTTGGAGAAGCAAAACCCACCTCAGTCACTCTACAACTTGCTGATAGATCACTTACATATCCAAGAGGGGTAGTGAAAGATGTTGGACAATTATGACCCATAGCATCACTATTTATACAGATCATGGTGTTGTTGTACAAATTGACTATGTGACAAAGGAAATTACTTTTTTATCATTTGTAATTGGATTACCAAGATACATAAATGATAAAAATCCTTATGATTAGTTCCGAATTGAGATGATATGAGACAATATCAATCCACGAAGGTTTAATCATTAAATATCCATAGTCATAGTATTATCGAGATTGGACATCGATAATACGGAATAGACTAGTATTATACTTGTGCGCGTTGTGGGAGCATAACGGCATAGTTCCCATATATTTAAGTATTAGATACTTATGTAAATGTGATAGGAGGTTGTGTTTACCGATGGTACGGAAACAGCTTCGCTCTGGATGGACCCCGCAGAATCCCATTAGTAGTATGTCTGTGTGTATATGGGAGTCCGCTTCAGGGTAGGTGTATTTGGTCTTAACCAGAGACTTGCACTGCTAATACTTGCGACAATCAATACACTTTGGTTTTGGTCGTCCAAGGCTTTAACCGATTCTTTGTACGCCTCTTCTGGGTATATTGAGAATCGTAGAGTATTGGGTGTGATGTCGAGATGGAAGTATCACTTCAGACATATGGAGATGATGATCACATAGGATACGGAACTGGTGCTCTTTTATGCTGCAGCTATCGGGATAATATGATAAGGTCATAGTTATCCGATTATAGAAACTAGTTACCAGATATCTGACATGTGTTTCGTACGGGGCAGACACATTCCCAGCCCTAGGCCTAGCACGTGACCATCCGATACTGGATCGACATACACAATACTACGTATACTACGCCTGACATAGATCATATATTCCTTTAAGAATATTTCTGGAGAATTGGGTAGGCACGATGCTTTGCTAGAAGCCAACCATGTCTTGTAAATCGGTAAAAATATAGTACTAGGTACGTACGTGATCGGATAGTCCGATAACCGGATTTACTGCCACCATATCCGGGGATCTCATGGGTCGCTTCCCGAAGATTCACCGATGACGTATGACTTGCACTTTATTAATCTGGGATTAATTAGATGAGAGAGAAAATTAATCTGGGATTAATTACGGAGATATTTTATCTGGGATAAAATATTATTTAAAGAGAGAGAACGATTAATTTGGAATTAATCGATAAAATAATATATTCGATATATTAAACGAAATTGGATTTCGACGCGGAATTAAAATTAGATTTTAATTCAGGCGAACGAGTTAATTTAGAAATAATTCGCTAACGACGTGAATAATAATTTTGCTAGGCATAATTACTTAATTAAATTTGATTTAATTACGCCGCAATGGAAAATTCGTTAATTCGAAATTAACGAATCCGAGCCCGATAGTGTTTGCGGGCCCACTCACATTTCGAATCAAGTGGGGCCTACAAGTCACATCACGCGTCACATCAACCACTCAAGTGATGGAAGTCTCATCACCTTTTGGTGATTGACATCTAGTCACTATTCATTGAGTGATGGATGTAGTTGGTTGATGTGAATAGTTGATGGAAAGCTTTTGATGGTTTGAAAGACATTTATCAATATTTTATTATATTGGTGTTTGACTTTTATTTTTGTGTATTAGATACACAAATCACCAACTCATCTTCACTCTCTCCCTTGGGCCATTTTTCTCTCAAAATCTTCTTCCATGGCCGAATTCTACAATGGGGAAGATGGTGATTTTTGTGGCAAAAATCACCAAGAGCTAGCACTCAAAAAGGGTACATACAAAGGTGATAGGGAAACAACCCTTGAGCATGGAATCACCATTTACAAAGCTTGGAGCTTGGAACAAACAAATGGAGATGGCTGAATATCATGGAACACAAAATAAGGGCTTGGCCGAGAGCTTCAATGGTGAAGAAAGTTTTTGTTGTTCATCGCATCGTAAATCCGATAAAAGTGAGTATTTTCGCAACTTAACTTTGATGTATTCACTTATTTCATTGCTTAATATTGATCTTGGCACACTTAGAAACTCCAACAATGGTATCAGCGCCTTGATTTAAGCATGAAAATGATTTAGGGTAAAATTTGGGTAAAATCTATTTGAGCATGATTTGATGAAATTATTTGATTCAGTATGCTTGAATGATGTTTAATTGAAGTTGTATATGATCAATTTCATGAAAAGTTGATTGGATCAATTTTTGCCCAAATCTTAGGCTTGGCCGAATTGAATATGCCCTAAATTTCATGGTGATTTTTTGTTGTTTGAATCATTTGATGAGATTGAATGACTTGGGTAATGTTGATTTAAGTTTCAATTGGATTGGAATCGGAATCGGACATAGAAAACCCTAAATTTCCGTGAGTAAGGAAGCATGAAATGATGTTGATTTTGTTTCAATCGTGTTGGACATGAATTGAACATGTTAAAGCATGATTAGTTGTGTAAATTGATGATTTGGAAATGTTGATTTATGTGATTAGTTATGGCTATACACTTTAGGTTAATTAACTTATGAAATTTGAAATTTTGGTAATTTAATTAGTTGGGCCTAATTTGGAATTGGGCTTGAGAAGTTATATTTGGGCTTAATGGGCTTGGTTGGGCCAAGTTTGGTTTAGGCTAATTGGTTGGATCCAATTGGGCCCAAAACCATATCCATAAAGTCCAAATATAACTAATGGACCTTTAAAGTTTAATTGGGCCTAATGGGCCGAAATTGATTTCTAGGCTTATAGAGTGATTCCTTACATGGGCTTTGGTTGCCGAAGCCCATGCCTTAAGAAATTAATTGAAAGCCCATTGGACTTTAATTAAACGACATTGGATGTTAATTGGGCTTTGAGACCTGTTAAGACTAGATTTAGAATCTAAGTCGCAAAGGCTCATTAATAAAGTGTAGTTATTTAATTTGGAATTAAATAGTGAATTAGTATTGAATACGAATTAAATTGGATTTAATGTTGTAGTTTGATATAATTCAAGAATTTGTACTTCGAGTACTTATTCTTAAAACGAGTTGGACTCGCGCAAATCAAATCGTTGTTTGAACATTGGATGGTCATTAATTTCAGATCAATTAATTGGATTAGATTGATTGATAACATGCTTTGTGTGAATACATGGATGAGATGTATGAATAATGTACATCAGATGGATATTAGATGGGTGAGGGAAATTTTGGAAATTATTGTAATAAATTTAGAATTTATTAAATTGGACCTGCGTGTCCAACCTATTACCTCTTAACTCTCTGTATTTCTCTTCTCACCTATTCCCCTCAATGTAAATGAGGTTTCTTTAGAAGTGTTATGTAATTAGGTAGAAGTTTTGCTAGTGAGAGAGAGGAAAGAGAGAGATTTATTCTAGGAACAAAGTGTTTTAAGTACCAATCCGCATATCATTATTATTTTATTTACGCGCCTTATTATGCTTTTAGAATGCATATTTAATGGTGTATAATGATGAGATCTTAACATAGATAATTAATTGGTTGCCAATTACGCGAAAAACCCTCACAAAATATTAAGCGTTTTTCATTCCATTGAGTGATTCTTACTCAAGATCCAAGGTTGAGATTGGTTTGTTGGCCAAAGTCAAGACCTTTGTCAATCGCGGATGTGTTTGAATCATGAAGGCTTTGTTCCATATCGGTGTCTTGTCCAAGTTGTGATTTGTTGGCCAAAGTCAAGATCACTTCTTGTCCATCAACATTGATTACGAAGCTTTCCAAGGCCAATGGGTTCCGCTTAACTGGGATCATTAAGTTTGTTGTGCCAAAGCCAAGACTTAATTGATTCAGAGGAAAAAGGTTAGGGAATATATTGGATATATTGGCATATATAGGATATATTTTTCGGACTTGGATGTCCACCTACTGGATCTAGGAATTGGATGAGATCCAATTGATCTTAGAGATCTACCTAGTTAAGTACCATACAATTTGTTGGCCAAAGTCAAGATTATGTATTATTTAACGAGATCCAGTGTTGGTGACTATTAAGGTGTCCCAAGATCATATAAGTCATGAAATAAGAATGAATAATCAAGAAGGGTGGCGGAATCACACTTACAACGATCGGATGTGATGAAATGCTCAACAAAAATTCCTCCTTTCTTTTAGATGCATTTTCGGCCAAGGAAGAGTTTTGATGTTGAAGATGAACAAGATCCACAAGCTCCAAGTTTTGAGAAGGAAATCCAAGCTCCAAGATCAGTTCCATATCACCTTTGTTTGATTCTCCAAGTTTGTGCTAGCAAGATTGGCTAAAGAAATCAAAAGAAATTTTTTTCCATTTTTTCCTTCTATATTTCGGCCAAGGAGGAGTTCAAGAGAGAGAGAGAGTTTGATTTTG
Source organism: Zanthoxylum bungeanum (assembly GCA_019454045.1). NCBI lineage: Eukaryota > Viridiplantae > Streptophyta > Magnoliopsida > Sapindales > Rutaceae > Zanthoxylum > Zanthoxylum bungeanum. Next base: position 334,730 of record SKCR01007779.1, on the reverse strand, counting down.
TAAATCTTGAATTATTATGCCAAAAAGTGTTTACAAAAGTGGTATATCCATTTCCAAAAAGTCAACACACATTTTCCCCTCCAATTTGGCAATTATGGCACTCAACCACTTCTATCATGAATAGTGACTGCATGTCACTATTCAAAAAGTGACTAGACAACCATCACACATCAATGACAAGTGATGTGACTCGCGATGTGATTTGCGATGTGACTTGCGGCCGCACTCGATTCAAAATCGGAGTAGCCTCGCAAACACATTTCGGGCTCGGTTTCGATAATTCTAAATAAATGAGTTTTCCGATGCCTCGTAAATAAATCCAATTTACTATTCACATCGCTCGTGAATTAATTCTAAATTAATTCGAGTGCCCAAATTAAAATCTAATTTTAATTCCACGTCGAAATCCAATTTCGTTTAATATATCGAATATATTATTCTATCGATAAATTCTAAATTAATCTTTCTCTCTCCTCAAATAATACTTTATCCTAGATAAAGTTTCTCCGCATTTAATCCCAGATTAAGTTCGAATCAAACATCATCGGTGAATCTTCGGGAAGCGACCCAAGAGATCTCCGGATATGTTGGCAGTAAATACGATCGTCGGACTATCCGAACACGTACGTACCTCGTACTACGTTTTTACCGATTTACGAGACAAGGTTGGCTTCTAGCAAAGCACCATGCCTACCCAATTCTCCAGAAATATTCTTACTGGAATATATGATCTTTATCAGACATAGTATACCGTAGTATAGCGTATTGCGATCCAGTATTATATGTCACGTGTAAGGCCTGGGGCTGGAATAGTGTCTGCCCCGTACGAAGCATATATCAGATATCAAGCAACTAGTCTCTTTGAATCGGATAATCATGACCTTGTCATATTATCCCGATGGTTGCAACACTATAGAGAACCAGTTTTGAATCCCTGCGTGATCATCATCTCCATATGTCTGAAGTGATACTTCCGTCTTGACATCACATCCAATACACTACAATTCCCAATGAACCCAGCAGAGGCGTACACAGAACCTGTTAAAGCCCTGGACGACCAAAACCAAAGTTTACCGATTGTCGTTAGTACTAACGATGCAAGTCTCAGGTTAAGGCCAAATACACCTACCCTGAAGCGGACTCCCATAGACACATATACATACTACCAATGGGATTCCGCGGGGTCTATCCAGAGCGAAGCTGTTTTCCGTACCATCGGTAAAACACAATCTCCTATCGCACTTGCATAAGTATCATATACTTAAACATATGAGAACTATGCCATTATGCCCTCACAACGCGCACAAGTGCAATACTAGTCTATTCCGTATTATCGATGTCCCGTCTCGATAATACTATGACTAGGGATATTTAATGATTAAACCTTTATGGATTGATACTGTCTCATATCATCTCAATCCGGAACTAATCATATGGACTTTTACCATTTATATATATCAAAGTAAATAAACCATAAATCGGTAAAAGGCAATTTCATTACTACATAGTTAATTTTGTACAAAAAACACAATGTCTTTTACAAACAGTGACACTATGGGTCATAACTGTCCAACACCTAGCCCACTAGGAAACTAGGTTTCCCGAGTACTCAACAGAGGGTTAGAGGCTCGCCGAAAAATAGTGGGAGGCAAGTATTAAATTTGCAATATTCGTTTAGTTACTTGCCAATAAGCACTCATTTCATTTTTCGTCAATTAATAAATATATTAGTTGGATTAATATACAAATGTTGTTTTAATTAAACAGTTGGACTGTATTCAAACTAATTTAATTATCGTTGATTTTATAATTGGATTATAGTAATCAATATAATTGGATTTAATTAATTATAGTTGATTATATAGTTAGACTATAGTAATCATTATATTAAATAGTACCTGAAATCGTTGATTAGATAGTTGGACTATTAGAATCAAGATAAACTGAAAGATTAAGCGTTTAAAATATAATTTTGGATGAAAATGTGTTTAAGCGGCTTTAATTTTCAAATTGGGAATAGTACCTTAGGATAGTCCTAAGAATCGAGAAGTTACTTTATTTGATAAAAGTGACGTCTTGGGCCTAAGCCCAGAGTTAAGCAAATAGTAGAGCATGATCTTTGGAAGATTCATGTGATGATAACTTTAATGCTTAATCCTTTATCCTTGCCATAATGACTCCTTAATTTCGTCGTCATAACAAAGGATTAGATCTTTAAACCATGATGTTGAAATTGAAGGATCTTCATAGGTCTATACTTAGATCTTAGAAGTATTAATTGCAATTGAAAACTCTTGGAGAGTTAATGGCTATGCTCAAGGAGACAAAGCCAAAGTTTCCAAAAGGGCAAGAAGCGCAAGGCGTATCTTACTTCGACATCCCAGAATGCCAAGGCATGGTCGAAGGCTTCGGGGTATGTGGATAAGGGCAAAGGCAAAATTCGTCTCAGTCTTCTAGGAAGACAAAGGGACATATCCCAAGATGTCTGCCTAAAACTGTGGCAAACGGGGTCACTGGAAGCGTGACTGCCGTGTGGACAAGGTAGACATGAAGGAATAGAAGAAATGGCAAGGCTCTGACTTCAAGTATGTTTGTCATTAACATGTTCACTACTAGTATTAAAATTGGATTTTAGATACTAAGTGTGGTACATAAATATGTACTGATGGGCAGAATCTGCTTATTAGCAGGATACTGACTTCAGATGAGATTTATCTGCGAATCGGAAACGGGACGAGAGTCGATGTTTTAACCGTAGATACCTAAATTAGGAACTACCCTTCAGGTGTGTACTTAAATTAGGAAACTATTAAAATGTACCTAGATTGACTAGAAACATTATCTCTATATCGTGTATAACTCTTTGCGAGTATACCTTTATATTCTAGAACACTAAAGTGTTTTATTTTATAAAGATGATATTGAGATAAACACATTAGATGTAAATAACAGTATTTATATTTTGAATATAAATAAATCTCAAACATATAAAATGACAAATAAATAGCTCAAACTGATTTAATCGGATGAGACTTATTTGTGGTAGTGTTGTCTAGGACACATTAAACAAGATTCGTATATCCACACTTTTGAAGAGTGGCTACTAGGACGGATTTGATTCTATTCAAATGATGTCTACGAATCTAGTTTATTGGGCAAAGTGCCTAAAATACCTTTTACTTGGTAAAAGTGTAAGTGTCATTGATCTGTTAGCCCTCGTTCATAGTGACGTAAGTGGGCTCATATCTAGCTAGGCTAGAGGTGGATAGTAATACTTCGTAACTTTTACGGATGTGGCATCGCGTTATGGTTATGTGTTTCTTTTGAAACACAAATCGGATACTTTTAGAAAGTTTCGACATGAAGTAGACAAACAGATCGGCTAAAGTATTAAAATGTCACGGTTAGAGCGTGATGGAAAACACTTAAGCAATAAGTTTCTCAAATTACTTGAAAGAGTATAGTATTCTTTCATAGAGAACTCCTCTTGGAACACGTCAATTTGACAGTGTGTCCGAATTGAGAAACCCAACTTTGTTGGACATAGTAAGGTTAATCATGAGTCGCTCTTAGCTACCATTTTCCTTAAAGGGATAAGCATTAAACAGTGCAATACTTATTTTGAATAAGGTTCCATAAAAATCTGTTAGACAGACTTCATATTAGATATGAACAGGAAAGAAATCGGATTTATTATTCCTGAATATTTGGGAATGCTAGGCATACGTTTGGATGATACCAAACTAAAACCCAAATTGGATAAATGCCTATCTGTAATTGGTTATCATAGGGAAACCAAAGTATAGTACTTATACAACTCACAAGAAAATAATTTAATTGTTGCTCACCATGCGGTTTTCCTAAGAGGAACACCTTTATGCAGTGGTAAGTGAGAGGAAATTAATACTCGATGAAAATTGGAGTAGTACTGTTCTAGGCATCGATTCTTTAATGGAACACAAACAGTTCATCAGGGATGAATCTGTACCATCATCTTCGAATACACAAAAATTAGGAAGGTCGGAGAGAGTCAGAAAATAACCTGGGAGGTATGGGTTTCTGATCTCGCCTCATAAAGATTTCAATCTTATTGAGAAAACTGACTACGTATGAGGAAGTGATACAAGGTATCGACTCCCTATTCTGGCAAAGTGCCATAATATCCGAAATGGATTCCATGTATACTAACCAAGTTTGGAGACTGGTTGTTGTACCGTAAGACATTGTGTCTGTTGGTACTATAAAGGTCTTCAAGAAAGACATACATGGATGGCAATAAATGCACAAAACTAGGCTTGTACAGAAAGGGTATCGTCATCAATATAGTGTTGATTATGAAGAATCATTTTACCCGTTGCCATGATTAAATCCATTTGGATAATGTTTGCTAATGCTGCATATTTCATTTATGAAATATGGCAGCAGAACGTCAAGATCGTTTTCCTTAATGCAAACCTTTTGGAGGATATTTATCAACATCCTAACGGTTTTGTCGTATCAAAATAAGCAAACAGGGTTTGCGAGTTAATTAGATCCATGTATGGATTGAAGCAAGCATTATGTTCTTGGAACAATCGTTTTGATGTAATCATAATGGTATATTATTTAATTCAAAACGAATATGATTCTTGTGTATATAAGGAGGTTAGTGGGAGCGCACTGACAATAAATGTCATATAGAATGATGATATATCATTTATTGGAAATGACATTCCCATATTACAATCGGTGAAAGCTTGGCTTTCATGGAAATTCTCCGTAAAATTCTTGGGAGAGACAACATTTATTCTAGAAATAAAGATCTATTGGGATAGATCTAAAAGTTGTTGGTACTCTCCGAGAACTCGTACTTTGAAATAAATGTATGCGACTTGGTGTTTCATACGCTTTGAGCATATGGAGTCACAATCAGGCCAATCCAAGTGATAGTCATTGGATTGATGTTAAGAACATCCTTGAGTATATTAGATGAACTAAGGATGCTTTCTTAAGTTATGGAGAATGAGAACTTGAAGTGACTGGGTTCACTACTGCAAGTTTCCAAACCGACAAAGACGACTATAAGTCACAAAAGGTACTATATAGTTTGAATAACGGAACAGTGAGCTAGAAATCTTCCAAGCAAGATACTGTTACCGAATAAACAACAAAAGCGAAATTTTACTGCAATTGTCGCAGCAAAAGTAGCATTTTGGATCTAAATAATTCTAATTAGATTAGATATAATTCTGTTAGCGGCTGAGCTAGGCTACAACATAGGCTAAAGAATTAACGGTCTCATCAACGATCTGATATGTACTTCATATGGTTTTATCTGATTCGTCGGATCATACATCGTGGTGATGTGATGATCGAATAAATTGCATCATACGATAACCTTATAAATCCGCTGATGAAAGTTGTTTCTCAGTAGAAGTTTGAGCCACCCGTACATAGTTTAGGTGTAAGACACCTGAGTGATTGGCTATAGGCCAAGTGGGAGATTGTTGGACAATTATGACCCATAGCATCACTATTTATACAGATCATTGTGTTGTTATACAAATTGACTATGTGACAAAGGAAATTACTCTTTTATCATTTGTAATTGGATTACCAAGATACATAAATGATAAAAGTCCTTATGATTAGTTCCGGATTGAGATGATATGAGACAGTATCAATCCACGAAGGTTTAATCATTAAATATCCCTAGTCGTAGTATTATCGAGATTGGACATCGATAATGCAGAATAGACTAGTATTACACTTGTGCGCGTTGTGGAAGCATAACGACATAGTTCTAATATATTTAAGTATTGGATACTTATGCAAGTGTGATAGGAGGTTTTGTTTACCGATGGTATGGAAATAGCTTCGCTCTGGATAGACCACGCAGAATCCCATTGGTAGTATGTCTGTGTGTCGATGGGAATCCGCTTCAGGGTAAGTGTATTTGGTCTTAATCTGAGACTTGCACCGCTAATACTTGCAACAATCAATATACTTTGGTTTTGATCATCCAAGACTTTAACCGGTTCTGTGTACGCCTCTTCTGGGTATATTGAGAATCGTAGTGTATTGGGAGTGATGTCGAGATGGAAGTATCACTTCAGACATATAGATATGATGATCACGTAGGATACGTAACTGGTGCTCTTTTATGCTGCAACTATCGAGATAATATGACAAGGTCATAGTTATCCGATTATAGAGACTAGTTACCAGATATCCGACATGTGTTTCATACGGGGCAGACACATTCCCAGCCCCAGGCCTAGCACGTGACCATCCGATACTGGATCGACATACACAATACTACGTATACTACGCCTGACATAGATCATATATTCCTTTAAGAATATTCTGGAGAATTGGGTAGGCACGGTACTTTGCTAGAAGCCAACCATGTCTTGTAAATCGGTAAAAATATAGTAATAGGTACGTACGTGATCGGATAGTCCAATAACCGGATTTACTCCGATAACCGAATTTACTGCCAACATATCCGGGGATCTCATGGGTCGCTTCCCGAAGATTCACCGATGACGTATGACTCGCACTTTATTAATGTGGGATTAATTAGATGAGAGAGAAAATTAATCTGTGATTAATTACGGAGATATTTTATCTGGGATAAATTATTATTTAAAGAGAGAGTACGATTAATTTGGAATTAATCGATAAAATAATATATTTGATATATTAAACGAAATTGGATTTCGACGCGGAATTAAAATTAGATTTTAATTCGGGCGAACGAGTTAATTTAGAAATAATTCGCTAGCGACATGAATAGTAATTTTGCTAGGTATAATTACTTAATTAAATTTGATTTAATTACGCCGCAACAGAAAATTCATTAATTCGGAATTAACGAATCCGAGCCCGAGAGTGTTTGCGGGCCCACTCGCATTTCGAATCAAGTGGGGCCCACAAGTCACATCACGCGTCACATTAATCACTCAAGTGATGGAAGTCCCATCACCTTTTGGTGATTGACATCTAGTCACTATTCATTGAGTGATGGATGTAGTTGGTTGATGTGAATAGTTGATGGAAAGCTTTTGATGGCTTGAAAGACATTTATCAATATTTTATTATATTGGTGTTTGACTTTTATTTTTGTGTATTAGATACACATACCACCAACTCATCTTCACTCTCTCCATTCTCTACTCTCACGGCCTTGGGCCATTTTTCTCTCAAAATCTTCTTCCATGGCCGAATTCTATAATGAGGAAGATGGTGATTCTAGCACTCAAAAAGGGTACATACAAAGGTGATAGGGAAACAAACCCTTGAGCATGGAATCACCATTTACAAAGCTTGGAGCTTGGAACAAACAAATGGAGATGGCCGAATACCATGGAACACAAAACAAGGGCTTGGCCGAGAGCTTCAATGGTGAAGAAAGGTTTTGTTGTTCATCGTATCGCAAATCCGATCAAAGTGAGTATTTCTGCAACTTAACTTTGATGCCTTTGTCTATTTACAGGAAACTGCAGCTTGGAGAAGCAAAACCCACCTCAGTCACTCTACAACTTGCTGATAGATCACTCACATATCCAAGAGGGGTAGTGGAAGATGTACTTGTCAAGGTAGAAAAATTTATTTTCCCAGCAGATTTCATTGTCCTGGACATGAAGGAAGACAAAGATGTACCCATCATCATTGGGAGACCATTCTTGGCAACAGGTCAAACCATCATAGATGTGCAAAAATGTGAAATAACCATGAGGGTGCAAGACCAAGAAGTAACGTTCAATGTGTTTAAAGTCATGAAATTTCCAAATGACGAAAGGGAGGAGGAATGCTTTAGACTTGACGTAATAGATAGTGTCATCTGGAATACAGATGTAATACAACTCTTCACTGATAAGCTTGAAGCATGCATCACCAAAACGTTTGATAAATATTCAGATGAGGATATTCTGGAATGTATAAATTATTTTGATGGAGCCCATCGCTTTAGATCATCACCGCAGGTAGAAATCTTGGAACTACCGATAAAGGGGCAAGTCAAGCCCTCGATAGAAGAGTCACCTCAGTTGTAACTAAAGCCACTTCCTAGCCATTCAGGTATGCATACTTAGAAAACTCTTTTGATTTACCTATATTATTTCTTCATCTCTAAAGTGGGTGTAGGAAGATAAGTTGCTGAGAGTGCTACGCGAGTATAAGAGAGCTATTAGTTGGACTATAGTAGACATTCGAGGAGTCAGTCCATCATTTTGCATGCATGAAATCTTGATGAATGATGAGTACAAAGCCACAGGAGAGCATCAACAAAGGCTGAATCCAATCATGAAGGAAGTAGTGAAGAAAGAAATCAACAAATAGTTAGATATGGGCATCATCTACCCCATCTCTGATAGCTCTTGGGTAAGTCCTATGCAATGTGTACCCAAGAAAGAATGAATGATTGTAAAAGAATTGGCTGATTCCGACAAGAACAATGACTGTATGGAGAGTGTGTATAAACTACAGGAAACTGAACAAAGCCACACGGAATGATCATTTCCCACTACCATTCATTGACCAGATGTTGGATAGACTGGCGGGATATGATTACTACTACTTTCTGGACGAATATTCGGGGTACAATCAGATTGTCATCGCCCTAGAAGATCAAGAGAAAACCACATTCACATGCTCGTATTGTACTTTTGCATTCCACAAGATGACATTTGGATTTTGTAATATTCCTGTCACATTTCAATGATGCATGATGGCCATCTTTTCAGACATGATATAATAAAGCATAAAAGTCTTCATGGATGACTTTTCAGTATTTGGAGACTCGTTCGATCATTGCTTGTAAAATCTGGGAAAAGTATTGCAAAGATGTGAAAATACCAATCTGGTACTAAATTGGGAGAAATGCCACTTCATGGTGCATGAAGGTATTATCTTGGGACATCGGATCTCACAGAAGGGAATTGAGGTAGATAAAGTAAAAATTGAGACAATAGAGAAACTACCTCAACCATTATTCGTCAAAGGGATTTGAAGTTTTCTTGGGCATGCATGATATTACAGCATCAAAGACTTCTCCAAGATTGCCAAACCATTATGCAATCTACTGGAGAAAGACGTGTCTTTCCATTTCACTAAAGAATGCCAACATGATTATGAGATCTTGAAACAGAATTTGGTTTATGCTCCCATTATAGTAGCACCGATTGGATGCTCCCTTTTGAAGTGATGTGCGATGCGTGTGATTTTACAGTAGGTGCAGTTTTGGGACAACGTAAGATAAAAGTTTTTCATACCATATATTACGCCAGCAAAATCTTGAACGAAGCATAAATTCAACTATATAATAACTGAAAAGGAGTTACTTGCAGTAATGTTTGCTATTGACAAATTTCGCTCTTATTTGATGGGTCCCAAGGTGGTGGTCTACATAGATCATTCAGCAATCAAATACCTGATAGTAAAGAAAGATGCCAAGTCCAGATTGATCCGTTAGGTGCTTCTACTTCAAGAATTTGACATGGAGATTTGAGATAGGAAGGGGACAGAAAGTCAAGTGGCAGATCACCTAGGGAGGCTTGAAAATGGAGGTAAAACTGGCAATGAGCTGACAATAAATGAAACTTTTCAGATGAATTTGCCATCAAGCATATGGAAGTCCCGTGGTATGCTGACTATGTGAACTACATAGTATCGGGGAAATGGTCGTTGGAATGGAAACATCGGTAAAGGAATACATTTTTCAGTGAAGTCAAACACTACATCTGGGATGAGCCATATCTATTCAAGTGATATGCTGATCAGTTATTGTAGTGTTGTGTACCATATGAGGAGGTCAATAATGTCCTGCAGTATTGTCATTCATCTACATATGGCGACTTCAGCAGAGATAAGACCGCAGCCAAAGTGCTACAATCAGGTTTGTTCTGGCCCGACTTGTTTAAAGATGCTCATTTATTTGCTCTTCATGTGATATGTGCCAGAGAACGGGGAATATTTTGAGAAGAAATGAAGGACCTCTCCAAAGCATTCTCAAAGTGAAAATATTTGATGTATGGGGGATTGACTTCATGGGACCATTTGTTCCATCATATGGAAATCTGTACATTCTGATTGCAGTAGACTATGTCTCCAAGTGGGTGGAAGCAACAACACTACCATCAAACGATTCCATAGTGGTTTTACAATTCTTCAAGAAAAATATTTTCACTCGCTTTAGAACACCTCGGGTAATCATCAGTGATAGTGGAACACATTTATGCAACAAGTACTTTGATGCACTCCTAGCCAATTATGGAGTTACTCACAAAGTTTCCACTACTTACCATCCGAAGTCAAGTGGTTAGGTCGAAGTCTCCCATAGAGAAATCAAAATAATCCTGGAGTGAACTGTTGGTTTAACGAGGAAGGACTGGTCTAAAAAATTAGATGATGCATTATGAGCCTATTGGAAAACTTTCAAGACGCTCATTGGAATGTCCCCATATAGACTAGTGTTTGGAAAGGCATGTCATTTTCCTGTGGAACTCGAACATAAAATATATTGGGTACTAACAAAGTTAGATATTGATCTTCAAGCAGCGGGGGAGAAACGGTTCTTACAATTAAATGAATTAGAGGAATTTCGCCTTCATGCTAATGAGAATGCCAAACTGTACAAACAAAAGATCAAAAAGTAGCATGATCAGAAAATAGTGCGCAGACAACTGAAACCAGAGCAGCAGGTGTTATTATATAACTTAAGGTTAAAACTTTTCTCTGACAAGCTTAAATCACGGTGGTCACGTCCATTTGTGACCACCCAAATGTTACCATACGGAGCCGTTGAGTTATATGACCCCAACTCCAACGACACATTCAATGTTAATAACCAACGTGTCAAACGCTATTGGGGAGAATCCATCGAGCGTCAAAAAGAGAGTCTCACATTGGCCGATCTAGCCTAATATTTGGGCAATCATGTCTGCCTGAAGACGTTAAACTGAGCGCTAGTAGTGAAGCAACCCACACATTATGTATATATTGAGATTGTGTGTTTTATTTTCTGTTTTATTTTTGTAGCAAAAGTCACAAGACAAGATGGAAGAAACTCTCGCAAAACTTCACAAGCATTTTTCTTCTCTTCCTCAAAACTCTCTGATAAAAGTCTACAAAACACACAACGAAAGAATGAGGCTTCTTATAATCCAGGGTATTCTAGTGATATTCGTTGAGTAATTGAAACACGAGTTCGCTTTACAGGTGAGTCATCTGACTCTTTCATTTCATTTTTGTCTGGTTTAGGAAAAAACCTATACTAAGAAAAGAAGGGCTAAACGATTAGGTGTTTGTCATAAATTTGCACGTTGGTGATGTAACACTCGTTATTGTTCCTTAGGAATGGTGTCTGAAAATCATGAAGATAAAATAAAATTCATTAGAGATGGTATGAGTAAGGAGTCTTTTGATGACATATCATTGACTCTTGAGACATGTCCCAGTAAATATGTTCATCACGCGATTCGCAATTTACATACATAATTTCAAAGAGAAAGACAGCAATCGAGTCTCAGGAATCTAACTTTAAAAACCTTTTTTGCCAATTTATAAGAAAATTTGATGGGAAGCCTATCCCTGACCCATATAGGTCATTCAAGCCATTACTGGACGTAGAATCAGAGGAAGATGTGAACCATAATCATAACTACATGTACATATTATTACCAATTGTTGTGATTTACTTTGTTATTTTGATTCATTTTTTATTTTCGCCGATAAGATCTAGACTTTTTGAATTTCACCATTTATTATACTGTTCATCTAATAATTGTCATTTGACAGGTACTAGTGTAATTATTACTCACCTTTTTCCAGGAACTATTAATTCAGCTCGTCATTGCCCTCTTCAACACATCCAGATTAGAAAGAGTAAAGAAAAAAATGGAAGCAACTTCAAGAAGACAAGTCATTAATATATGTGTATTTTATGGGACTAGTTCTGGATCTAAATCAGAATTTGTTGAGGCAGAAAAAGAATTGGGTAGAGCTATGGCAGAAAGAAATATGCACTTAGTATATAGCGGCAACAATCTTGGACTGATGGGGTACGTTTCAAGGGCCGTACAAGAAGGTGACAGTCAAATTTTGGGAATCATTCAAAACCTTTGGTAGACGCAAATCTTATCGAAAAATCAAACGGAGAGGAATGTATTATTTCAGGTATGTCCGAAAGACTTATTGAAATGATTAATCGTGCTGATGTGTTCATACCCTTTCCAGGTGGCCTGGGCACGATGGAGGAAATATTCACATTGATATCTTGGGCAAACTTTAACATTTACCAGAAACCAATTAGACTGTTTAATGTTGATGGATTTTTGATTTTCTTTTTGTGTTTCTTGAAGATTCCAGAAGAAATGGGTTTCTTTCAAAACCCATAAAAGATATCTTCATCACTACTAAAACAGCCAATAATTTAATTAACCAACTCTTAACATATGAACCAAAGATCGACCTCATCCTTTCCAAGTTGAACTGGTCTGATTATGATCGTAGTAAGAAGCGTAGAATAAATCTGGATCTTAATCTTTTGTTTTCTTTTTAGATGTATATACAATTGACAATTTCACGCTAACCAGATATTGTCTTCTAAACTCTTCTTATTCTTTTTAGACAATAGGGATAATATCTCAATTATGTTTGAGGGAGAGAATAGTTGATTAGTATCTTATTTTTATTCTTCTTTGTATTGTTTTTGCTTTGTTTGTTTTATATTAAAAAAATTAATTTTTATGTTTTTAACTTTACTAACCAAGTGAAATTGTGTTTTGAGATAGCTTAGCAAGGAGTTTCCACTCCTGAGACGTATCTCAGTTTAATTTGTAACAAGTTAATTTTATATATATTTCATTTGAATTATTTAAATTCGTGAACTCTCCATAATATTGATTAAATTTGATCTTCATATGCTCATTTGACAGGTATTATCAACATATATGGTAACATACGGACATGAGTTATTAGTGAAAATTTTGTAATATTCAGTGCTTTGGTTGATTGGAAATAGCACCTAAAAGCGATGGAATAAAAAACATATGTATATAAATAATTAACCTTGCTCTTACTTAGTAACCGAAATCTTGCCTCAGTAAGCAGTGATTGTTCACGTCAAATGGTAGAGCCCGAGTTAATAATAATTAAGTTTCTACTCATTAACCGGATATCTTGCCTTAGTAAGCAATAATTGTTCACGTCAAATGATAGAGCTTTTAATATCTGAAATCCGATCAATTAAGTTCGTAGGGGTGTCTTAACACCTAGTGCCTTAAAGCCAGCTGGTTTGGGAGTTACTCAGCTAAAGCTCGTTATAAGGATTGAAGATGCTATAATTAAAAAAAATAGAAAAAGTTCTATTGCCAAAAAAGGTGTGAATTTCAATATAACGTTAGGACAAAAATATTACTCTATTTTTCAACTACACTTATGAATATTGTGGGTACAATGAATTGATTAATACCTTGTTGGTTGTGTGTATGGAGAATGGTAAAAAGTATATGAGAATTTACTTATTTAGTAATTTAGAAAGAAAGAGAACAACTATTAACTTAGATAAGAATTTCATTTTTTTAACTTGTTTATCTTTTTATTTTATTTTATGTGATTGATTGTACATTTGATTAATGTTTGTGGGTATCATCGTTGTAAATCCTCATAAGACTATAACTCATCTACTAGGGACACTTAGGGGTTTAAAGGTTTGTTGCATATACTAAATGCAAGCGTGATCTCTAGAAGTGGCTTAGGTCAATTTATTTTAAAATTGTTTATTTCATTTTGTTTTGTTATTTTGCTCGAGGACAGGCAAAATGTTAGGTTTGAGGGTGTGATGAGCGAAAAATATATCAATATTTACTGTCCCTTTTACTTATTATTTTGTATAGTTTCTTGAGTTTTATGAATATTTTGATGTGTTTGTGTTTATTTTATAGATAAATAAAATATAGGGACTCGTTGGAAGCAAATCGGGGCTAAAATGATAAAATTTGGATCATAAAGGGTAAAATTAGAATTTTACAAGGCGCGTCGCTACGCGCAACATTCTACTCGTCGTGACATAGACTTAATTATGCGCCGAAAGTTTGCAATAGTGACACGTGACATCTACTGTTGTGTGCTTCATGACGCGCAAATGTTTTACGTCGCGACACACGACGATTTTGAAGCCTATAAATAGCAGCCCAAATCAGTTGTAAGAACTCATGCTTTCTTCTGGGGTTTCTATAGAAAACTTAGAAGAGAGTGTATTGTGTGTTTATTTTCCGCTTTCTTGTATTTTTTTATTTTATGTAATAAAATTATGTCTGTTTTTATTCAAGCATGAGTAGGTAACTTCTTTCTGTTGGAGTAAAAGGTGAAGTTTTAAATATGATAAGGTAGATTAATCTCACTTATTTTATAATATAGAAATTATAATTTAATAATATTGATTAATGTAGATACCGCATATATGGCTGATTTTCCTTATTTGACATAATTAGATACCGCCTATTTAGTAGGTTTTTAAGTGTCAGATGAATATCATCTATATGGCTAGTTTATGGAAAAATAATATCACCGCTTTTATGGATGGTTTGACTTAATTAATCGGGTAACATTGATAATTTTTATATTATAATAAAGTAAGATTTGTACATTTGAAATATTAAAAGTGGATCTCCTAACAACAATATTTTATTTTATTGTTTTAACTTTTAGTTTTCATATTATTTTATGATGTTTTGTTTATTTATTTCTTTAGTAATCCTAGGTATGTGTTGTAACTAAATAGATTATCTAGGGTTGTGATGAATTCCAATATCAATGAATTTATAAGTTGATTTATCTTTTGTCTTGTGTGATGTTTTGGTTTATTTATTGAGTCTTAATCTTAATGTTTCTTGTTGATTGACCACCAATAAGATTGATGTGGTAAACTTAAAATGAACTTGACGAAGGGATTTTAGGTTTAAGCCTTAGACTCGATAATTTACAATCTCACCTAGAGATTTCATTCCAGGATAGACATGTACCTGTCGGGCATGGGTAGCCATAATTGGAACTTGATCGTAATGAATTCGGAGTTTCTTAATTAACAAAGACATATAGTTAATTGGGTTACTTTGGGTGTTTACAGACAACCATAGATAGATGCTTTTGCATATTTTCGTGTTGCAGGTTAATAAACCAACATATTATAAAAATATAAGATAATCACTTATTTTTAGAAGAATAGTGGAGGGATTCACAACCCTAGATAGTTTTTCAATATTATTGATTATTTTTAGAATTTACCTTTGATTTGTTTTATTTACTTGTTATTAGAAAAAATCGCACATTCTACCAATCACTACCATAAAATTTTAATTAGATACTTGTAAAAATTTTATCTTCAATATTTAATAACATAAGTAATAAGTCCTCGTGGGATCGATGCATTTTATACTACTTGAATGATACGTGTGCTTGCGTAATATGTGTGATTTCACCTATCAAGGTAAAAGAAATTTGAGGGCTTTTCGTGTTAGGTCTGTAGAGTTATGTATTCGAAATGGTAAGAGGCCGTCAAAGCTTCAATCGAACTCCAGTGGTATACAAGAAAAAGACGACTCAGTGAACGAGTGGTTATAGACATAGTTATCGGAATAGGTTCTGGTATCGACTTGAGCATTTTACATACGCGTAAAAACGTTATGTTCAAAATATTCCTCGATATATTAAAAGGAATAAAGTATCTCATAAGAAGTTACATGTGTATGATGAAGAATTTAGGGACATGGATTTTAATAATGGTGGGGTGTCTAGATTGCTTAATGGTTTTATTTGGGCAATAAAAAGCCTGACCGTCAGTCATATAAGATTATTGTGAAAGGTATAAAGCTAATAGGTCATGTTCAACCAAGTCCGGATTTTAAAGAAGATCCAATCATTCATCATGTTTTAATTTTATAGTGAGCGATAATGCGCCATCAGAGGACAATACCACTGGCAGATAAGATATTTATTGGGGTTGGTAAAAGGGAACCGAGACTTGGGTTGTTGATCATGATTTATCTGATCGTTTTAAAATATTGAAGAAACTAAGATATTAACTTAGTGGAGCCGGTGGTTAGAACAATGTCAGCATGGTTTAGAGATTATTGATCGTTTTGTGCCAGTAGATGTGTGGACTGATTACAAGGATACATTAATAGGAAACGTTGGTAGTATTCAGAAGGGTGCTATATATTTAATGTCAGCCACTGTTAGTGGTAAAACATGTAGATATACTTTGAGAAGTCAAATGTATTTTAAAACTGTTTAATGTATATTTATATTCTTATTTATTTTGTCCATTTCTTTCACATAATTGTTACTTAGCCAATGATAGTGTTATATGATGATATAAATATGTTTTGGTAGGTTAATGGATGTGGAAGATATAAAAACTGGTGTTGTGGAGGAGGTATATTCCAGTGAATATAGTTCTATAGAACATGCAATCCCTAATTTATTTTCACATATGAGGTTGAAATTTGCTAACCAGAGAATTAAGGTTGATAAGATAAAAATCAAATATTCGCCCTTGTGCGCACATAATGCTTCTGGTTTGGTTAGGGTAAATATATATGATCGGCGATTAGATGGCAGTGACGCATTACAAGCCTATATTATCTTTCTTGTCGATTGTGAATTTGAGTTGATATTATTATGGTAACATTTATTGTTATGTGCATGATAAACACGTCTCGTGGCTTGTTGATAGGCTTGAGGATTCTAATATAAAAATGGGAGTTACCTATTGTAAAATGAAGGGTTATTTAAAGTACTCTACCAGTGAAATGCCATAAGATAGTATTGTACGTGCTCCTGTAATTCAAGCGATATCTAAGTGTTGTACGTGCTCCTGTAATTCAAGCGATATCTAAGAAATACACAAGCAATAATGTCGATGCATGGCATTGTGCTCCTAGCAAAGTAGTGTCTATACTTAACAAGTCTTTGTCAGTATCTATTCCCGATATGAGAAGGGATATATTGTTGGGTGGTTTTGCTGAGAGTGGATTAGCTAGTGAAGAATGAAAGGGCTGATTAAGCGATTCTGATTATGATATACGTAGGATAGAGGGTGTATTGATCCAAGACCATCTGTATCAGAAGTCTATATGAGGAGAGAGGAAACAGATAGGAGAGGTTCAGTTGTTATGCATCTAGAAGAATTATCAGCGGTGTTGAAGAATGTTTTAATGAATGTGAATGATGTGTCTAATAGTAAAGATGTAGTTGTTTGATGATAATGATAATGTTGTGTATGAGATGAGTTTTTATTCCTAATAAACCAAAAATCATTAAGGCTCTTTTAATTTTGTCCGAAAATAAATGTTTTTTTTTTTTCCATTTAATCTATCCACATGTAGAAAAATATAAATATATATAGTCAAATAATATATTTACAAATTTATCATTTAAAAAATAAAAATAAAAAATACCATAGGTAAGGGAGTCTAAAATAGGTGGGTTTTTTTTAGGGCTTTTATTAAAAAACAATTAGAATAGAAACTTTCCTATTTAGCCCAACCCAAACTTAAAAAATTATAATAAAATTACCAAATATGACATAGAGCTAAATTTAAAAATAATAATAAATTTTTTTTAAAAAAAAAAAAAACTAAATAAAAAACACACCCCCTAAAGCGATTGTAGAGAGGTGTGTTTAAATTATTCAATTTTTTTTTCTTACTTTAATTTAAAACATAGTTATTTCTTAGAATATAAAGTGTTTCATAAAAAAATTATATATTATCGATATACAAATAATAAATTTTAAAATAAAACCTATTATAAATATATTTCGACAAAAAATGGTCAAAATGACAATTGCATTTATAAGAAAATAAAAATTTCAAATGAATCTTTTTCAAACACTTATATTTCTTTCATCCGAACTCTAAATCACAATATGTAAATATATACATATACTTAATATACATACCTACAACTATGTCGTTATGTCACGTATAATACACAACCAGGAAAATGTGATAGTGCTCACAAAAATATAACTATCAGACCATATATTTTTAAACACTCATATCTCATTTATCCAAACTCTAAATCATAATTTTTAAAATTATACACACACTTAACATTCATACATACAACTTTCATTAAGGAACCGCTCTAAAATTAAGACGTCTACAATGCCAAAATTAATCC
Source organism: Zanthoxylum bungeanum (assembly GCA_019454045.1). Lineage (NCBI taxonomy): Eukaryota > Viridiplantae > Streptophyta > Magnoliopsida > Sapindales > Rutaceae > Zanthoxylum > Zanthoxylum bungeanum. The sequence continues at coordinate 316,562 of SKCR01007779.1, read as the reverse complement.
CAAAATCGTTGCGTCGTAATACACGTACTAAACATGTGATTGTCTTCATAATACACAGTCACATTTTACCTAAATCTTATTGAGCTCAATCACAATCATATTTGATCTAAAGTCACAATTTTCTTAAGTCACATTGACCTAAGTCACAGTCACATTTTACAGAAGTTATATTTTAACTAAGTTGCATAGAGCTCAATCAGTCACATTGATCTAATTCACATACACATGAATATTTACCTCAGTCACAGTCATATTAAGATTAATCACAGTCACAAACATATTTACCTTTGTGACAATCGTAATTTACCTAAGTCACATTGAGTTCAATTATAATATCAAACTAAGTCATATTGAGCTTAGACACAACTATATTTTATATAAGTAGCATTAAATTCGATCACAATTATATTGATATTGGTCATAGTTATATTGACCTTTGTCACAATCATATCGACCTTAATTACAATCATATTTTATCAAAATCATATTTAACTTAGTCACCCTCACTCTCCCAAAATTTGAATCTAGATTTCCAGTTAAATAAAATCCAAACGTTTTCAATTTAAAATGTAATGCAATGAAAATAACGTCATAATAATCGATCTATCATGAAATCACTATTATATTTTTTTTTGGATTCTATTAATAATTAATATTGTCTAGATTGTAGAGTCAATGATTGTCGTAATAATGATATTATTCACTTATTATTAAATTATTTTAGTTCTTTTGAGTTTTATCCAACAAGTGATTTCCATCGTCATATAAGGTTTTTAAATATTTTTTAATTTTTCAGTGAAATTGAGTGAAATTGATTTTAATTTTTAATTTTGAATTTTGAATTTTGTCATAATAAATGAATGGGTAAATGAATTTTCATATTTAGAATGGTGTAAATGAATTTTCATGGAGTGGTTATATTAAAAATCACGTTTTGGATAACCATGCATGGTTATAATTTTAATGGAAATAAAAATATGTTTTTTTTTTTTTTTTGGCGTTAATAAGTATGTCTCTCAACTATAAATAATGAAATTAATGTGTGAAATATAACAAAGGAATAAAATATTGATATAATTATGGTAAAAGTAATAAATGTTAGATTAAATATAGAGAATCTTATAAAACTACGACAACTGAAACAACTAATTAAGAATTAATTATGGTGGCAATAATTTTTTTAAAATAAATGTAAAAGGCTAAACTTCTTTTGAATAGCATTGAAAACTTTAAAACGTTGATAGTAGAGGTAAAATAATTTTTTTAATTTCAGGAATTTTTTTCAAAATTTTTAGTAATGTTTGATGCAATTTCAGTAGAGTTTTTGAGGATTAAAAAACTTATTTTGTCTCTACTAACAAAAGATCAAAATTAAAGCTTTTGGGAGTAGAGCTTGAAATTTTTTTTAAATATTTAAATTATCTATAATACCCTTATTTAATTTAACAATATTATTTCATTTTTTTCATAACACAACTTTAAAAATCTTGTCAAATAAAATAATTTTATAATGTCTAATAAAAGTTCTGACTCACAACCATATTGTCTAAACACTTTGAGAGTCAGTCAAGTCTAAGTCTTATAATCATGTCTACTATAGAGTCTTATTCTCCATCTTCTAATTTTGCTAGTGAGTTAGTCAGGATATCTTCTACTCTTTCCTTACCCCGTTCTTGTTCTAAAAGAATAGCTTCAAAAATTGAAAATCGTGTAGAATATTCACATGTTCCAGAAGGTGTTCAAGTAACTAAGACCCCTTCACTTCTGATAAATCATTACAACCTGTACAAAAGACCCAGTACTGTTACTCGGAGTATTCGTACTCTGATTTCTACAAATCGTTCGACTGCTAAAGAATATGTCCAGTCCTCCAAACCAGATCAGTGTGCTTTTTGCGCTACAGCAGATGATCAGTATGTTGATCTTGAGATTCTGAAAGACTTCATCTCCAGTTGGAAATCGGAAGGGTACACCCATCTCCACATGGGCGCTATAAGATTTATCCTAACTCTTCATGGAAGGAATGGATTACTGGTAACCGCCAAACTTACTCTGTTGGATTCAAGATTCAAGGAGTATCAACAGCTGTGATTGGCACTATTCTCACCACTGTCCATGCCGGGAGTGTATTATTAACCTTCTACCCGAACTATAATATGTCTTTATAAGATCCAAGTACATATCTAAGAAGCAGCCCAAGTTGAGACTTCAATGATGGCTACCTTACATCACCAGTTGGTGTATCGTCTGCATGATCATTTTGTTGATCTACCATCTACTAGAGAGTCCAAAGATGCTCTCATGATATTGGCGGATCAAACCACTGCTGACGCGGTACCTCCGATTGTGCAGATCCCACGACAGATTCAAAAGAAAGAGCTGTTAAAGCTCATACCTTTAGAATCACTGACCAATTATGAAAAGTTTCTATAGAGCTCTCAGCCAGTCCAGAGCACTCAAGCTGTATTCTCCAGAAAGACGGATGGTATTGTTCGTAAATCCTTTGTTGAACCTGAGCCAGAAGCTAGTGTGATACCATTCTCATGTATGATTTCTCTATATTCGACCAATGGTCTGAGAGAAAAAGACATCTCGATCGAATATTTTGATTCGAAAGGCTATCTGGTCTATGCTGTAAATATCAATGGTCATTTCATATGAGATGCTCCAAGGTCAGGCAAGTGCGACCCAGATTGTGACTGTCATCTTATTGATGATAATGACGAAGATAAAGATCTTATCAGGAGGAGGAGGAGAAAAAGAAAAAGAAGTCAAAGTCTCTATGTAAACCGGAGAAACCATGACTTGGTAACTCAAACTACAGTCCTCTAGTTGGCATCCACAGCAGTGTGGAAAAGAAAGAGCCTCAACCTTCGAGGTTCAAAGAATAGAAAGGAAAAGATGAGATCTTGCTTAAAGATGAATCTGGACAGATCGTAAAACATACCCCACTCACATCTGTCGTCCATAGAAATATTGGACTTCTAAGCCTATTTCATAGATGCAGTCTTGCATGATGTTCCAACCATCAACATCTTCTTACCAAGAGCAGTTTTCATCGCTTGAGAATATTATTGACCCACAGACTAAGGTTGTCTCTAAACCTTATGTTCAGCCAATTACGCCTAGTGGTCAAATGGAAGAACCACGACAACATGAAGCTGTACTAAACTGGCACACACAGAACACAAGAGTCCAAAATACTATACTTCGCACTATTGAGACTAAAGTTGATCATGTTGTTCAGCATGTTCAGAGGACATAAACAAATGTGGATTCACTATTGTATGACAGGACAATGGCTTAAATTGCTCAGCTTGACAGAGATCTAAGAACTATGGTCTCTCACAACTATTTTGGTCTAGAATTTGATCACAAGGAAGCTAAGATAAAAATATTGAAAGCAGGATTTGCAAATAGATACCGACAGACATACACCATTTGTTCCACCAACTTTCAAACCGAGCCTATTTTCCCCAACCTTTTCATATCCAATATATCAACCTTATCCATCGTCATCATTTACCTCGTCCCAAACAAAGTGGTCTAAAATCTATGGAAGTACCCATGGTTCTTGGAAACTGGCACCTCCTAAAAGACAGTTTACAGAAAACCCAGTTCCACATACATAATTACAACCAATATCAGCACATAGTCCTTCACAACCCTATACACGTCCTTCCCAAACACAAAACTATGTTCCAGAAACACAATTCCCTATTATACCGTTACAAACGCCCCTACCTCAACCGTAACTACTTAGCAACTTTACATCCAACAGCTCTCAACCTTAGAGCCTGAACCTGAAAGTTCTGAACAGTCACGTGAATCCTCGGAACCTGAGAGTGATTTCGTCCAGACTGAATCATTGAGTCCAATGAAATGGCAGACATCACAAAGATGTTAATGGCCACATCTACAGGATCAAATGAACCAATGCCAGAAGTACCTGATGATTCAATTGAACATATGCCTCTCGGAACAACGGCACAACCACAGCCGGCTTTCAAGCTAGCAACAGGTCATTGGTTCACTTTTGATGATGTCTCACTGTTCAAGTGGTATGACATGATATAAGAATTCATAGTTTGGAATGATGTTATTGTGATAAAGCTAGGAGCTACATTGCATAACGTCCCGGTAGAATTTGTATCTCGTACTTTAGGAGCTTTGAGGGAATGGTTCCTCAGTCTTGGAGCATACAGACAACAACAATTCTACCAGATCGATTCAGCGACCACAACTATGGGAATCATACACAAATAATTCTTTGGAGAAGGAGACTCGTTGTTAGAACAAGTTCGCAAGGAATAATTTCAAATGAGGCGTTATTCGTTAAAGATCAAAGATCTTAACACCCATTATCAGAGAATGACAAAATATTTCTACAAGCTTAATGGATACAATGATCCGAACCTGAAACACACATATGCAGTCTCTTTACCAGAGGAATTATATGATGAAATGCAGCGCTTTATACATGATATAAAGCATAAAGTAATAGATATGTCACTTGGCGAGATTCACCAGATTGCCCTCAAAGCTTTAGACAAGATTTGTGACCAACGAGCACTTGTCAAAGAGATTCTCAAGAATAATCAGCTATTTAAAGCTACTTACAGAAAGCCTTATCTGCAGATCAAATGCAATGATAAAAAGAGTTGTGCATATCCTTCAAAGAAGAAGTCTCATCATAAGCTTTTTAAGGAAAAAAAAAAGTAAGAAGGAGAAACAGCGTAAAGAATGACGTCCAGTTTGATATTTCAAACAGAAAGACCGACGTGGAAAGCCTAAAGACAGTATGTGTTTCATTTGTAAAAATAAAGGGTATTTCTCAAAGAATTATCCAAAGAATCCGAAGCAAGCTGCCAATGTGGTTCAACAGATCCATCAGTCTTCCAGGATTGATCTTGATGATGGAGATGTAGAATCATGGTTTTTAGAATAAGATCAACTGGATAGTGAAACCGTGTTCGCTCTCAACAGTCATGTGCTTTCCATCTCAGATGATTCCAGTACAGATGACATTAATAGCTCTGATAGCTATATTCTAATTTTCACTATACAGCCATGTCAGGCTCTTAAGCCTATTGTTCATGTTCCTCTAGTCCTCTTGCAAATCATACTATCCATATATGCAAAGCCTATCAAAGTCATTGGATTTATGGACACAGGAGCATGATGAATCCAGCAGTTTTGCCACCAGAAGCATGAGTGAAGCATACAGAGTATTTCAAAGCTGCTGATGGTGAATTTTTCCATATGGATCTCATCTCTAAGAAACCTATCGGTAACTAGTTCTCTCATGACTGCATAATTTAGACCAGAGTCATTGGTTCCAATTTACCGGATAAAGATATTTTGATTAGTTTTGATGTTTACCATCAAGCCAAGAAACTTCATATCCAACTTGACGATATACGGTTTAAAAGATTCATTAAGCCTTATACTACAGTCCAGAAATTATTTTAATCCTCTGCAGTGGGGGTGAATATGGTGGATTTTGAAGAATTGAAACAACAGTTCCCTCCGTTCTGGTCAGAGTCTCACAGTGACTTTACTCATCCAGCACCACCATGGAGAAATGAAAATTTCTTTATTAAGCTTCCTTTCAACCTTAATGAGGATATCAACCCAACAAAGGCTTCACATCCGGGGATGACTCATTCAGACCTTGCTTTAGCCCAGAATGAATGCAACCAGTCATTACAGCAAGGATTAATTGAGCCCACAACTTCTGATTGGGCTTGCCAAGCCTTTTATGTGGAGAAGCGATCAGAGAAGGCTCGTGGAAAGAAACATCTTGTGATAAACTACAAGCTTCTCAACGCTTTCTTAAAAGATGATAATTTTCCATTACCAAAGATCAACTCACTGTTTGTTTATATCCGAGAAGCTCACATCTTCTCAAAATATGATATTAAGACAAGTTTTTGGCAATTGGGTATAAGCCCAGAAGAAAGGCCCAAAACAGTCTTTTGCATACCCATTGCTCACTACCAATGAAAAGTATTGCCTTTTGGTCTCAAGGTAGCGCCATCACTATTTCAGAAGGCAATGACAAAGATCTTCCAGCCCATAATACATCACACGCTGGTGTACATTGATGACCTACTTCTTTTCTCAAAAGACGCTGAGTCACACTACCAGTTGTTATGTCAATTAAGAGATCTTGTCCAAAAATATGGAATCATACTTTCGGAAAGAAAAAGTCAGATAGGAAAAGATTCCATAGACTTTTTGGGAATGGTATTCAAAGACGGACGTTACTATCCAGGGAAACATATTACACATGAACTTCTACACTTTCCAGATAAAAACTTCTTAAGAAAGCAACTTCAAGAGTTCCTTGGGATAGTAAATTATCTTAAGGAGTTCTTACCTCATGTCACCATTCATACCAACCAGTTGTCCAAAATTGATAAGGAAAAATACACCAGCGTGGAGTCCTGCACAGATTGAAGCAGTACGTCAGCTAAAACTGATTTGTCAAGATCCTCATGCTTTAAAGATTCCCACAAATGGACAACGTATCTTACAGAAAGATGCAAGTGATGAATATTGGAGAGCTATGCTCATTGAAAATATTGAATAAAGGGAGTTCTACTGTGGACATGCCAGTGGGCAATTCAAAGATGCTGAAAAGCATTATCATACAGTCTATAAAGAAGCTTTAGCCGTAAAATAGAGGATACAGTGATTTGAATTCCACCTCATAAATCACCAATTTCTTGTGATATTGGACAACTCCTCTTTCCCTAAGATCCTTGATTTCAGGAATAAGGTGTTGCCAGTAAAAGTAGTTGCTTCGTCTCAAGAAATGGTTTTCTAAATATGAGTTTTCTGTGAAATATATAAAATGAGATCATAATGTGATACCTTATATGTTATCCAGACCACAACAAGTTAAACTCATTTCCTCATTGACTGCAATACCATTGATCTTCATGGCATCAATACCCCCGAAGGATTTCCTTTATCCTACAGCAGTAATCAATAAATATTTTCCTCCAGAGGTTATCTTTCTCGAACCTCAGGATATTCAAACATATGCAAAAATCATATCTTTCATTATCCGTCACAACTCTAGAGGCGCAGAGAAGATTTTCATATTCAAACCAAGTTCTTCCCAAACTATCCTTTTGCCAATGGGCTCTTTGTAAATCCTAACAGGAGCCTTCTTGTCGAAGAACTTTGGTATTTATGGTGTATCACAGTTCTATACTTATCCTCTCTTGTTTTTTCTCTTGAAGCAGTGAGATCACATTTATGTGATAATCTCAAACACCAGTCTATGGTTTGGACACTCATGGAATGGTAAAGCTCATTGCCATGGCGGAGAGATCAACTTCTACATCATGCATAAAACTTGACCTATGGTATAAACCCAAAGAAGAAATGGACAAATTTGGGATAGTCTTCATTGTCCATAGACCTTACTTCCAACATCCTGAAACAAAATTATTTTTGGCTCAAGAGCAGGCTTTTGAATGGAAGATTATACCAGATACTTCTGCACTCCTCCATGATCCTAGCTTACTTAAAGACCTAAAATATTTTCTTTTAGAAATTAACCATTTTCAGCCAGACAGTCATAATCTCTCTTATACATCCTTAGGACCACGACATGAGCTCATTCACTGTCCTAAAGATTCCACATATCTAAAAGAATTCAGCAGTCTAATTATCAAACAAGAGAATCCAACTTCAACGGATCTTTTCTTTCAGGATTTTCATGACCCATATGAAGAGTTGAGCCCATGAAGAAGAATCAAATAATCCGAAGCCGAAGATCCAGGCTCAAGCAATATCGACGACACGAACCTTATCAGTGATCCCTGGTGTTACAATATCTACGGTCCAAATGATTCAGATGACTCGGATTATTACAATCTCAATCTCTCCTCATCTCAAAACTCGATGTGACAAGTTTGTTGTCGGTTTGTCCTTTTGCATCAATAATTCATGCTTTAGACAACATGATAAGTGTGCTTTATTTATGCCTGTGTCATGCATTAGCATCTTATCTTTTGCTTTTGCTTTTGTAAAAGTATATTCTTTTGCTTTAGCTTTTGCTTTAGTTAAATGAGTGGTCTTTGTTTGTTCTTATCCCTTTGGTGTGGGGTCCTGTCCCACCAAAGATTCCTTATATCTCCTCTCCTCCATTTATATAAGGAGTGAGGTTTTTCATTTGTAATCAAGTTGGATTTTTCATAAACCTTAAGTAAAATAAGAAGATTGTTTACTCTCTATGTTTTGCTAAATAACTCTTAGGTTCTCTCTCAAAGCACAAGGGAGTCTTCCCTCAGCTACTACTACTAGTCCATAAATTTTAAGTTTACCTCCATCTATCTCTATGAGTATGCTCTTCACTCGCCACATTGGTGGATCTTGTGAATCATAAAATAGTTGGAAAACACCCTCGATCCATATCTTGGGCGTCTCCTCTGTGAGTCGTGTTCACCCGAAGTGTGGGCGCCGAGGCCAGGTAGTGCCGTTTTAGCCCTTTATTGTGGTGGTAAGGGCATAGCAGAGAGCAAATATTTTTTTAATCAAAAACTCTACTTCTTAAAATTCTATTAATAAAAGCTCTACATGAATAAACTCTATTTAAAAAACTATACCAAACCAACCCTAAATCATGTAAAAAGACTTTAGTTAAGCTCAAAATTAAAGGTATGAGAAATGACTTAAACATAATAATTGGAAATGCCATGGATTAATGTTGTCGATTTTTACTAATAAGACGTATCTCATTTATACTTAAGTCGAACGGTAGAAATAACGAATTCCACTTATTCACACAACAAAATGTAAAGACGATGAAAATTACCTCACAATTAACTCAAATAAAATAGGGAGTACTAAATTTTCCAGAAATAAAGATGGAAAAAAAAAAAAAAAAAAAAAAAAAAAAAAAAAAAAAAAGAAGAAGAAAAGAAAGAAGAAGAAGAAGATAATATCAAATATGTGTTTCCCCACTCTCCCTCAAGCAGAAGAGAAGATGATTGACTCATCCAATTAGCCAGTGCTGGTTGATTGTAAATATCAAATATATTAGAAATTTTAAAACAAGCTTGATGTGATCATTTAATCAATCATTTTTGTTTCGAAACGTTTAAAACCCTATCGTCAAATCATCCGAACCGGGCTTAAGAGGTGCAGGTAAAACCCACGACTGCCCCAGACCCTCAGAAGAAATACATCACTTAGACTCGAATTCGGTACCTGACAACTAAATCATAAATCATTTGTCACTAATCCACACCCCTTATGTGCTCATTTAATGAATCATGTTAAAACTCTAAACAATAAATCGAGTATTTAACACCATTATAAAGTAGGTTGGAGAAAAGATCATTATATGGACCATACTCTATTATGGGGATGAATTGGAGTGATCTTGAGTTTTGGAATGTTTTACACGATTCTAAAATATGTGGTGCGTTATTGATTTTTTTTTTTTTAATTACAATGAATATTAACTTTTAAAAAAAATTAAAATCCTTAAATTTGATTTAAATTTAGATATTCCAACCGATCATACGTGTGAATTTATCTGAAGACCACCTATTGGATTGGAAGAAAATGAGAAATGCCTAGAAGGATGGCGATGTTTATGATCCAATGTTCAAACCCTAGCTTTTGGTGGAAATAAAATTTTAACTAATTTCACTGCATCGAAAAAAACATTGGAAGCAAATAAAATAATGCTGAACGAGTCTTTCTCCCCGAGACCATTACAAGCCTTAAGAAAATAGAAAGGATGAGCAAATACCGCTCCAAAAACCAACTGCTATAGCTTATACATTGTACATTATTTTCATATAAAATGGCTCCTTCAGCTGCCAAATACTCTTCAAAGTTCAAACCCCCTATGCATGTAATAAAAATGGCAAAATCTATGATCAAGCTTGCGGCCGCTGTTGCCACAGCTCTATGCTTCTTCTCCCTCCTCAGCTTCGCCTTTTCCGAGCACGATGCAAAGTTCATCGAAGGCCAGGTGTTTTGTGACTCATGCCGCGTCCATTACCGGACCCATCTCAGTGAGTTCATTGAAGGTAATCTAAATAATGTGCCATATAAATAATTTGTTAATTAATATGATAATTTACTGAATTAATGTTCTGAGTACGTTATTGCAGGCGCTACTGTTGGCTTGGAATGCAAAGAAAGGGAGAACGGTAAGGTTTTGTACACCAAAGAAGTTGTGACTGACAAGTCCGGTACCTACAGGATACCGGCGGCCGGTTGTCATGCTCCGTTATGCGAAGTTCGTTTGAAGAAGAGCCCTAGACCGGAGTGTAACGAGATAGTAGAAGGACTCAGCAGTGCAAGAATCGATCTCACCCCAACTGTTGATGATGAGTCGGCTCGCTATGCAAATGATCTTGGCTTCATGGCCAAACAATCCTCGCCCGATTGCCCTGAAGCTCTTAAAGCAGTATTTGTCCATGGTTAATTACTTTATTATGTATTTGATTATTCATTTCGGAGTTTGGCAAGTTTTATAATTTTTTTTCTAATAATTTCTTGAGGAATTTAAATTAATAAAATTTTCAGACATACTAGCTAGAATATTTCTCATAATATTTTTTTATCATTGTTTTTAATACAGCAGATGTATGGGTAATGAATTTGGATTTGGTGTTGATTTCAAATTTTTATAATATTTTATACCACACGTACATATATAATATTGAGTGTTAAAATTCCATTATTTATAAATTCTTATATTTTTATTGAGTTATTATATGAGTAACGTAATAATACCGTTGCATTGTAAATTTTTTTTTTCATTTTCTCCTATAAACACTGAACACTCAATTACCATTAGTATTAATATTTTGTTTGAAAGTAAATTAGTTACATTAACAAAACAATAAGCGCGGGAATATATCTTATGATCACATATACATTGGAAAAAATATTGTGATTCTCTGATCACTATAAAATATTTTGGAGAAAAAATTGAATCTATTACTTACGAGAATATAAATTACAAGTGTTTACACTCTTTACAAAAACATCACTTCTAACACTCTTTATGAAGCTTTCTTCACCTAAAGCTTGCTGTTTTGAGATTCCTAAGCTCACAAATGAGCTCTGAATTTATAGCAAAATTAATGACTCAAAAGTCAACAAAAATCCAAATGCACCTAAAGTTTATTTGGAAGGTTTCACCATTTTCAAAAGGTGGTGCACTATTGTCAAAAATGTGATACATAACTTTGACAATGGTGGCACAATGTATGTATTGCAGTTGTATATCACAAATCTCTCCCTCCAGCTGCATCTGAAACAATTGTCATCTGACAGCTATCCCGGTTATGTCTCTGCACAACTCTAACTTGTCCCCAGTAACCATATTTGTTAACATGTCAGCTGAATTCTCATCTGTATGGATCTTCACTAGTCTCAACTGTTGTTGATTCATCACCTCGTGTATCAATGATAGCGAATATCATCGATTCTTTACTCTATTAATTCCTTGTTACTCCTCACATTTCTCATACTTTTTTCATATTCTATTTCCTTACTATACTCTTTATTAAGATAACTATAAGTCATTCCTCTATTTGATTCTTAAATCTTAACCTCTAGTTCTTGCTATAACCCTTGATTTGATCACTTTATCCTATTGTCCATACCGATACTCCTATCACTTGTCAAGTATTTCTAATTTGATAGGTTTATTCTTATATTCTCCTACGGATCTCTAATGGCTCGGCTTATTTGTGGGTTCTATGACACTTGGTCTATTTGTGATCTTCTACTGGTCTAGCAAACCTTACTCCATCTTACCTTAATCTTTGAGTTATCCTGGGTTTCATTCTTTATCCTATTGTCCATTCTTCTAGGTGGTCTACCTCTCAAGGCCCTCTCATTTCTTAAAGTGGACTCTCGTTGGATTTTTCTTACGGTCGCCTATAATCATGCTGACAGGAATTGCTTACATCTCATCGGTCATTTTCTTTATGGCTCGGGGAACTTCTTCATTCTTATTCTCGTACTTTATGTCCTAATGGAGTCTATTGCTCATGTAGGATAGGTATGAGATAGAATTTATCAGGATAGCTTCCTTAACTAGTATCTCGAATAGGTGAAGATATGGGTAGGTATAAGCCCTATCTATTGGATCTTTTGGCTAGGGGGAACTATCTATTGTTTTAGTTGCTACTCATCTTGTTTGCCTACAAGTCTGAGTTCGGAAGATCTAAAGTCTCTCTCTTTCTCTATGACATTCTGTATCCATTAAGAGGTTCCACGATCGTCCTTGACTTTCTTACTTCCTCTATCTTATAACAGTCTTTTATACTCGGGGGAACTCACTACCTACACGGGATGATTCAGAAAAATATTGGATCAATGAGGAGGAAGTCTTATGAGGAAGAAAGGTATTTCGCTCGAGGGAAATAACCTTTTCTTAGATCTATTCGGCTTTTATTCTGTTCTATTCTTACTACACTCATCTTCACTACTAATTTTGGTATTATCCTTTATCATTTAACTCCATGTCTCTGATTATTATTACTATAGATTTCTGCATTTATATCCGTTTCTACTGCTCTATCTTTATTTACTTTCAATTACTTAGATATCCACCTTCTTTATTTTACTCTACTTCCTAACTTTTCTTTTTCTTCATATTTTCCTAAATGGATACTCAGGGTCTTTACTATCTATAAGAAGTGCTTAAAGACTACTGATTCGGCTTGCATGAGTATTCTGAGGAGGGAAGGGATCTTACTTCTAGGCGCTCTTGTTCGGGTTTTTCTATTCCCTAACATATTCCTGGGTAGATATCCTCATAATCTCTCTGCTTTATTCCATCTTCTTACTATTCTTTATCTCCAACTACCTATTCTCTTATGTATTCCTGGATGCTTTCTTATAGCTTTCTTTTCTTAATTCCTTGATAACCTTTCTTAAAATCCCTCTGTCTGGTCTCATTGCTTGTTTATTTTTCCGGTACTAGATCGATATAATTTCGAGAAGATTTCTTATTTGGTATTCAGAGTGAAATTGTTCTTACAGGGAATGCTATTTCAATGATCTAAGAGGGTTTACTAACCTGTCTATGGAGCTTTGAGGGCGTACTCGAGGGTCGAATACCGGAGAGGTTGTGCCTCATATACGGGTATCTCGGGTATACTGCGTATATAAGACCCCAACACTCTACCCACTGGATTCACTGACTCCCTAGACCATGCTCTGATACCATCTTTGAAACATCCCTAAGTCTGGGAAATGTTACTAGCAGGGGATAACAGTACCAACCCCATAAGCCTCTGACTTTCGACTAGATACTATATTATTGAACTGTCTAAATGCAAAGTCATGCTCAGGGACAATGACCCAACTCATCATCATAAAATACTTTTATTATATATAACTGTGTACTCAAAATATACTTTTCTTTACAACTCTTTAATGGATACCTATAATGATGTATATAACTCTAATGAATGCATACAACTTTTCTTTGACTCTGACTCGACTCTGAACTGGTGGATTCCAACCTAAGTGACTGCATCAGTATCCATCCTCTGAGAAACCTGCAAGGTACAAAAGCTGGAGTGGGGGTTAGATCACTATACGATCTAAGTGAGTGGACATGAAATTAAAAATCTCAAATCAATCACTAAATCTTTAAAATAAAGTTTTAAGAAAAATCACTTCATATGAAATCTCTTTGATAAACCTGATTTTTCTGAAAACTGCTTTTGAAACTTCTGATTTACAAAAGCTAAGTTCTAAAATCTTATTTCTGAAAACTATGTGCTGAAAATCTGAAAACTGTGTAATGAAAATTTAAAAACTGAAAACTGTTCTACGTCTAGGAACCGACTCAACTGGACGTGTCTGGGAACAACTCAACCAGGTCTCTGAAACTGGTGGTGCTTTATGCCAAGGACAACGACTCAATTGAGCATCTCTGAAACTGGTGGTGCTCTACGTCTAGGACAACGACTCAATTGGGCGTAGCTACCTCTAGAACTGGGGGTGCAGATCTATACTACCACCGAAGCTCTAAACTAGGGTCCAGGTACACGATCCTAAGTCGTCATCCTGGCTCTACATGTGCACATGTTCTCTGTATCCATCAATTCCAACTGTGTCTCAAGTTACATATTGGGATGAGTTTTTCCCTCAAGCCCCGAAAAATATAAAATCATGCTTTAAAACTTTTCTGCCTAAAACACTATTAAAACATATCATAAAGTATAAATTTCATGTAATAAGAATGATAAAAGAAATCTAACGCCCTAAGGCATAAAAAGTAAGTCTGATATCAAACCTTAAAACTTAATAAATAAAACCAGGTAAGGAAATGAGGTCCACTCACTGATTTGAAGTCCGGATAAGTTTTCTTTTACGTTACTAGGGGCGAACGCGGCTCCTGTGGAGTATCTATAAGGAATTCACAGGTTTAGAATTAGCAGTTATAAAATACGATTCATAATCACATAAAGTTCCTTAATCCTATTTGGATTACCCCATAACAACATTTCTATTCCTCAATTAAAATGTTAAAACAAGAATCCAGACTTTCGGTCTCACGTTGCATCTCTAAAAATAATTTTTCCATTCTTGATTGTCGCGTTGCGACGCAGCACAAGTCGCGCGTCGTGACGCGCCAACGTCTTCCTGGGCAGTTTCTACCCTGCCGAACTAATCTCCAAATTCATACAATTTCCAAACAAAATATTACATCCATAATACACTCACATACTAATATAACATTTAATCTACCATTTCATTCCATTTCTAACATCCAACATCATCAAATTCTATCATTCTTAACCAAATTATCAAACTTGGAAAAATCAAACCTAAAATTACCCATAGCACCCAAAAACAACACTTCAATTATTTCCAAACCAAAATCAACACACAAAACATCATATAACATCCAATACTACATAATTCAAATCATAAATTTATCAACACTCAACTTTAAACTATTCATATATTCCATCAAGATTCAAACCCAAAAATTATCTTTCAATTCATGAATTTTAATCACCCAACAATTATTTCAATCATTAACACAACTCAATTACATATAAAAATCATTCAACATCCCTATTCTTATCATCAAACTCATCAATTTAAACATCTTCTAATCACTTGAATAAGTTTACCCAAATCTCTCAAATTGAAAGTAATCAATATTTCCATAGTTTTTAATGTCAAAAATTCATATTACCATCATCATTATTGAGCCAATCATCCTACTTTAATCTTCAAAACTTAAAAACTCCAAAAATAGCAAATGGGTCAAGTTATATTACCTCATTTTTTTTTAATTTTTCTTCACTTCCTAAATTCTCCAAAGATTTCCAAGCTTCCTCTTCTTCTTCTTCTTCTTCTTTCTCACTCACGATTTTCTTCTTTCTTTCTTCTCTTTTTTTTTTTCCATTTTCGTTTTTAATTCTTTGGAATTAATGAATAGTAGTCCCATTTATATAGTGAACCCATTTGATATTTGGAAGTTTAAAAAAAAAAGTGTGGAATAATCTAGAAAATTGGAGATTTCTCCATTTAATCCCGAAATTACTATTCATCTTAATTTTGACTTGAGTTTTTTTACCAGTTTCTTGTCCGAATTTGGAAAAATATTCAATACGGAAGTTGTAGGTCTCGATCTTAGCTTTCCGACGATATAAAATTCATAAAAATCGGAGTTCATATGAAAAGTTACACCTGAAATATCATGAGCTGTCCAAAGAGTACATTGTACAGTCCCATCCCGGGACTTCGAGAGATTTACTGACTGTCCCCAAATTATCTCATGGGCATATTTGAGTCTCAACAAAATTTATTTTTATATTATCTTCGTCCAACTATATCACAGTACTTACAATGTAGAAGTAAGTAAACTATCGATCTTTAAATTGGACATCACAAATCTCCCCCTCCAGCTGCATCTAAAACAATTGTCATCTAACAGCTATCTTGGTTTTATCTCTGCACAGCTCTAGCTTATCACGAGTAACCATATTTGTTAACATATCAGCTGAATTCTCATCTGCATGGATCTTCACTAGTCTCAACAGTTTTTGATCCATCACTTCGTGAATCAAATGATAGCGAATATCGATGTGCTTCGTCCGAGAATGATACATTGAGTTTTTGTTCAAGTCCAGAACACTCTGACTGTCACAACGTATCTTGTATTTTGACTGTTTGATCCCTAATTCTTGGAGAAAACGGTTTAATCACAACATTTCTTTTCATGCTTCCGCTGCTACAATATACTCAGCTTCTATTGTGGATAATGCAATACACATATACAATCTTGACTGCTATGACACAGCTCCCCCTGTGAAAGTGTAGAGAAAACCTGATGTAGATTTTATACCATCAAGATCTCCTGTCATATCTGAATCTGTATAGCCTTCCAAGATTGGATCAGCTCCCCTACAGCATATACATATCTTCGATGTACCTTAAGGTACCTGAGAATCCATTTGACTACCTCTCAGTGTTGTTTTCCTCGGTTAGATAGAAAATGACTCACTAAACCCAATGCGTGAGCAATATCTGGCCTGATACATACTATAACATACATTAGGCTTCCAACTGCTGAAGAATATAACACTTATGACATCTCCTTTATCTTTTTCTTAGATAAGGGACACAGACTCTTACTTCATTTGAAGTGGTGCGCTAGCGGAATGCTGACAGGTTTGGCATTTTGTATATCGAATCTTCTTATTAGCTGTTCAATATAACTCTCATGTGAAAGCCATAACCCTTTGTTCTGTCTGTCTTGAACTATTTGCATTCTCAAAATCTGTTGAGCTGGTCCTAAGTCTTTCATGTCGAAAGACTTAGAGAGTTCTTTCTTCAGTTGGTTTATCTTCACTGCATCTTGTCCAATGATCAACATGTCGTCTACATATAGTAGAAGAGCAACGAAATTTCCATCCGGAAACCTTTGAATGTAGACACATCGGTTTGCTGCAGTTACTTTGTAGTATTGATTCACCATGATCAAGTCAAACTTCTTGTACCACTATCTTGGTGCTTACTTGAGGCCGTACACGCTTTTCTTCAGTTTGCAAACAAGGTTCTCTTTTCCTGAGACCTTGAAACCTTTTGGCTGCTCTATGTAGATTTCTTCATTTAGATCACCCTGAAGAAATGTTGTCTTAACATTCATCTGTTCAAACTGGCTACCAATCCTAGGATAACTCGGATTGAAGCCAATTTTACAACTGGTGAAAAGATTTCATCAAAGTCGATTCCTTTTTTCTGTAGGAATCATTTGACTACTAACCGGGCTTTGTGTTTCACCACATTTCCGTTGCCATCTTTCTTCAGCTTGAATACTCATTTGTTCTTCAGTGTCTTCATGTATTGCGAGAGCTTGACTATCTCATAACTATGATTTTTCTACAGAGATTCCATTTCATCCTACATTGCGTGCATCCATTTTCCTTTATCTTTATGAGATACAGCTTCCTTGAAACTTTCTGGCTCCCCTTCATTAATAAGCAGAATATAGTCAGATCCCAAGTATCTATTTGATGGAATCCGGCCTTGCTCAGATCTTCATACTGAAGGTTCACTAGTTTTTGGAGGTCTGTGGATGATCTTGTAGCCTCTGATGGAGCAGGTTGCAGTTCCCCCTGCTCAACACTATATTCCTCCTCTGGTTCTGCTTCAAGCGTATTTTTGCACCCCATCATTATTTGTGGCCACTCGTGTTGGTGCTGGGCTTTGTCTGGATTTGCATCAATTTTAATGGCACTGGAATTAGAAGACATCTTGGGCTTTTCAATGTCTTATATTATCTGGTCTTCAAGAAACACTACATCCATGCTTTTGATGACATTCTTTTCCTTCAGGTCCCATAACTTGTATCCAAATTCCTCATCTCTATAGCTTATAAAGATGCATGAAGTAGTCCTTACATCGAGCTTCTGCATGAGCTCATTGGATATGTGTGCAAAGGCTAAACGACCGAATGTTCTAAGGTGAGAATAAGAGGGATTCTTACCAGACCACACTTTCTCCGAAATCTCAAAATTCAACGGTACAGATGGTGATCTGTTGATCAGGTAGCAGGCGGCATAAACAGCTTATCCCCAGAATAGCTTTGGTAGCTTAGCCATGTTGATCATGCTTCTGACTTTCTCCATAATGGTGCGGTTCATTCTTTCAGCAACACCATTATGTTGTAGGTGCGTGGAACGGTAATTTCATGTCAAATGTCGTGGCTTCCGCAGTAGGCATCGAACTCTATGGAAGTGTACTCGTCTCCATTATCTATGCGGAGACACTTCAGTTTCTTCTTTGTTTCATGCTCGACCATGGCATGGAACAGTTTGAAATAGTCCAGAACCTGATCCTTTATTTTCAGAAAATATACCCACACTTTTTGAGAAGCATCGTCAATGAAAGTCATAAAATATTTGTTACCACCTAGTGAATTAACCTCCAAGGGACCACAAACATCAGAATGCACCATACTGAGCAACTCTGATCTTCTCGTAGAAGAGAATTTAAAAGAGACTCTATGTTGCTTACCGAATAGATAGTGATTGCAAGGTTTTAGAGCAGCATTCTTGGAGACAGTGATTACATCCTTCTTTGTCAAGGTAGACAATCATTTCTCACTCAAGTGACCGAGTCTCTAGTGCCACAGCTTTTGAGAAGCCTTATGTTCAGCTACATTGAGGCTTTCTGAACATATCTTCACATGAATTTTGCGTAAAGTGCCACAAATATGTCCTCGGGCAACGACCATGACACCTTTTATCATATTCCATTTGCCATTGCTAAAGTGGATATCATAGCTCTGTTTGTCAAGGGCTACCCCTGAGAGTAGATTAAGTCGAAGTTCTGGAACATGTCTCACCTTCTTTAGGGTTATTGTATACCCTGCATTTATCCACATCTGAATATCACCAATTCCCACTATCTGAGAGGAACTGGTATTTCTCATCTTCACTACTCTAAAGTCTAATGCTTTGTTTTTTGTAAAGAAGTCTTTGTGAGGGGTGACATGGTAGGATGCTGCAGTATCTACCACCCACTCAACATCTTGAGTTGCAGTTTGAAGGCATTCTTCTTCTTGGATGGAGCAGATAGCTACATCTTTTGAGACAACTACCAGTGTCTCTGTATCGTTGTTCTTTGACTGGGAATTGCCTTGACATTGCTATCGTTGCAGCTTTCTACAATTATTCTTTAAGTGGCCTTCTATGCCACAATGGTAGCACTTGTATGTAGGCTTTCTTCTGTATGTGGATTTGCCTATGCTTTTGCTTCTACCTCTCCCTCTACCTCGATTTTTATCTTGTTGTCTTCCTCGATTCTCTGTGACAATGGCTTGTGTCTGATATGTACCCACGTCTTTTCTTTTGGCCTCCTCGTTTGACAATGCATATTTTACCATAGACATGGTAAGTTTGCCTCCTGGAGCCGAATTGCTGAGAGTAACCACCAATGTTTCTCAGCTATCAAGAAGAGAAATGAGTAGTAAGAAGGCTTGAACTTCATCTCTCAGTTGCATATCTACTACAGACAACTGGTTCATCAGACTCTGGAACTCATTGGTGTGTTCTGCAATGGAAGTTCCACTCTGTAGCTTCAGGTTCACCAAACGCCTCATTATTAAGGCTTTATTCCGAGCTGCCTTGGCCTAAAACATGCCTTCCAATTTTATCCATATTTCATAAGCATTTGTATCATGTGCTGTTAGGGTAGTTGTGGAACCCCTAGGGTCGGATCGGTGCCCCGCTCAACGAAAATGAGTCTAACCCATAGATATCAAGTATGAGTGTAATTTTAAATCATTTAATGAAATACTATATTCCATTACGACTGTATAGGAAAAATACAAGGCTGAATCGGAGTCTGGAAACTCAAAAACTGACGAAAATAAAATTACCGCGCGTGCTACGGTGCATGCACGCACTGTGCGCACTACCGTGCGTGCGCGCACTGTAGCACACAAACATCAACCTCTTTTTTTTTTTTTTCAATTTTTCATTTCCTTCAGCTCACATTCCAGTGAGTTGAAGGAATTAGGGTCTTTTACCCTAATTTCTTCTGGTATTCCCTAAACACCTCAAAAACAACCAAAATTAATTTTTAATTTCAAAACCAACATCAACACATGTTATAGAGTAAAAATTAAGTTTTTCAAAATATCAAATATTTTTACAAAAACATAAATTTATTCTAAATACGTATTTGCGTAAATTTTGAATCCAATACACAAACCATTTTAGAATCCCAATTAGAAACGTCTCATGAACAATTCTAGTTCACACAAAGATGGTCAAGTAAATCTAGAATGGTAGCCATAACTCTAAGTTTTAATCTAGAGTTCAAAACTCTTATTAATTATTCCATGTCCAACATGAACATATTTGACCTAAATTATAAACATGTTGTGTTTATACTTCTAAAATATCATAACACAATTGATTAGCCTTATTTCAATATTAAGCTATGTGATCATGCATCCAATACACAAATGAACATAGCTTAGGAAAAGATCAAATATTACCTAGTAAGCTTGATACAAGATCCAATCTACTTCTCATTTGTTGAAATTGTTGGAGAACCTCCAAGGTGTGCAAGCTTGACTCCAAGATCCAATCTTGTTTCCAATGTTACCAAGTTTCACTTCAAGATCCAATCTTGATTTCTCCTAAATGAAATATTGTAGAAACCTCACAAGCTTCTATAAACACTTCTCTAAACACATCTCTAACTTAGGCTAATCTCTCTAAGAATTTGCTTGTATTTGTACTTGTAATTAAAACCTTCATAAAGCTTGCTATTTATAACAAAACTTAGGTAATTTTTAATTAATAAAAGTTGTAATCAACTTTTAAGTGGGCTTAATCTAATTTGTCCAAATATGTATAATTAGGTGTGATTAATCTACATTGTCTCCCATTTTAATTTAATCTAATTAATTCAAGCCAAGGATTATGAAATTGATTAGTTAAATGTTTACCACCTTGATTCTATCCAATTAAATCAAGCCAAACCACCTATTATTACATACTTACAATTACCATAATATCCTCAAATGGTAGAGATAATTATGATTTTACAATTAAGCCCTTATGTAATTATTGAATTAATCCAATTAGGTCAAAGTAAATAATCAATTTTATCCAATAACACTTGATTATCATAGTTGATAATTATAATATCGAATATGATCTTTTATCAAAATTAATTAATCGGCTACCCAAGTGCTCAACGGGTACACTTCATATTGTGACTCTCTAAGTTCAGACATGTTCGTCATATAAGCATAGTTAATATGTACGCAATTCAGCCACCTCCGAATTCGCGAAGAACATGAACGACATTTCTGAACTATACAAGTCGAGGTCATTACATATGTTTAACAATCCCTCTGTCGTAGGCTATCCGAGTTGTGCTTAGGAAATATAGAATACACCGTCAAGTTTCTGAGGCGCACATCTCATGTCGACATGTCCACGATTCTTCATAACTGATGCGATCCACCCTAGGTGATCGACTTTGGCAAAAGATTTAAGAATCGTGACTTTACTAACATGGATACCTACACCCTTTATGGTACATATACGGGCCGACAGATCCTATCTTACTTCGCACTTGATTACTGAGTGCATCGGTCCACACCCAACGAACATCTAGAGATCAGACCATGAAAGGTTTCTGACATACATGGCATCAAAGTGTGGAGGATCTCACACAAAATCAATGTTATCCCATAGTCAAAGGATTACATATGTTACTCGACTCGAGGAGATTCCAATTGACGGTGGTGTGTACTTCCAACTATTAGGAATCGCTTGTGAGTTATTCAGTATTCGCTTCAACGAATACCCACATGTCTATACGAGTTTCCAAAACTCATGGTACATCGGGTTAAACCATTGGAACTTTAATTCCAATATATGACATGTGCTAGTCTTCTAGATTATAGGAATTCGACCGTATTCCAAAACCAACGACTATGAATATTTACTTTAAGATTATTTTACACCCAGTGTCAAGACTATTCCAAGGTCGATGTCATTCTTAGCATATCTATATATCAATCTAATACGCATAATGACAATACCATTAATGAGGTATGAAATGTAAAATGTAGTTATTTTATTAATAAATAATAAAATATACAATTCAGATTGGTTCTCCAAGCACCAACTCCATCATGTGCTACGTGGTGGAAGACATTGTGACCGATCCACTGCCTAATCTGACATAGAGTTCTGTTATTGAGTTTATTCCAATCATACTCTTTAACAAATTATGGTCTCACTCTCTTCATCTCGTTAATATCGAACAGATCTTTACAGTGCAAATAATCTATCAACTGAGGCCTCCGGAGGGAGTAATTGGTTATTGTCAGCTTGATCATTACACCAGAAGAGGAATCTTCCATTTCCATTTTAAGTTTTAAAGTTTAAAATGAAAATAGGATAAAATCATGGCTATATTTCATAAATTGGAGGTCACCGTTGCATCCGATTAGACACTTAGTTGGTCCAAATCCGACTCAGGGACCGATTTGTAAATTGTTAAAAACTTCTGGGGCTAAAATATAAATTTCAAAGACTTCATGGGGCTCAGTGAGATTTACCAGAGTTGTTGACGTAGCTGACATATGGCTGTTGATGTGGCAAAAGCGGGACTATCTTGCTGACATGGCGAACATGTGGTGGTGACGTGGCCGCTGATGTGGCTGCTGACTGTGGGCTGACGTGGCACTGACTGTACACTGATGTGGCTGTTGACGTGGTCGTCTTCAACCTTCAGTAGCGCGTGAGGTGCGTGGATGAGAGTGGGACTCACTCGCTGGCCCATGCAGACGCGTGCGGATTCCCAGGACCTCTGTTCGATTATCGGAAAATACTACTTAGCTCATCTCGACGTGAACTAGCTGATGGCATGCTTAAAATTAATTTTTGACAACTTTCTCGAAACCCGAATTTTTCGAACCAAGTTTCGTTCTTTGATTTTACGACCCCAATGTATAACCAAAGCTCTGATACCACTTGTTGTGATTCTCTGATCACTATAGAGTATTTTTGAGGAAAAACCGAATCTATTACTTTCAAGAATATAAATTACAAGTGTTTACACTCTTTAAAAAAACCTCACTTCTAACAGTCTCTACCAAGCTTTTTTCACTTAAAGCTTGCTGTTTTGGGATGCTTAAGCTCATAAATGAGCTCTGAATTTATAGCAAAATGAATGACTCAAAGTTAACAAAAATCCAAACACCTAAAGTTTTTTGGGAAGGTTTCATCATTTTCAAAAGGTGGTGCACCATTGTCAAAAATGTGATCAATAACTTTGACAATGGTGGCATTGTGTATGTATTGTAGTTGGACATCATCAAAAATATGATCACCACGTGAATTGAAAAATTTAGATGAAAACATAATCTATATTGGTCGAAGGCCAATTTATATCAAACATTTCATATATTCATCATGGTTCCAAGTTCAATTATTGACGACTGTTTTTCATTTCATGGGTAATTCGGGAAAAACTATTCCTCGAACAAACCTCTATCAAGCGGTGAATTTGTTTGGTTAGTTGGGAACCAAAGCAAACTTAGCAAGCAAATTAGAAAACACATAGAAAACAAAGGATTTAACGTGGTTCATTATAATGGATCCAGCCTACTTCCACGAGTACGGAGGAAAGGTACCTTTTATTACTAGATCGGGTTAAACCAATTTGCCTTATCTCTCTCTCCGACACTAAGCTTTTTTTTCCTCTTTTACAAGTTGTGAAAATGCTAAAATTGCTAGAAAAATGATTAACCCACCTCCGAAACTGAGTCTCTTATATAGTGTGTCTATATCCATTATTACATCATCTCATGATATCATGTTCTTTTACCCAACTGCTCTGCAAACAGTAGCTCTATTGTCTGACACAACTACCATTTTCCATCTGAAACTCACCATTCCAGCCTTTTTACCCACTGTTACATGTTTTACCTATGTGTCGGCCTGTATCTCAATCACTCATGTTGTTCCGTGTGTTAGGGGATAAGCCTATGTCCTACTCTCATCTCATCAACCTTTTGGGTGCTCAAACCTCCATGTAGGGCTTACCTCACTCACACATAAGCACGATACTGCAAACCTCATGTATATCCTCAGGTCAGGATACCGAGGTGATTGATATTGGATCATCTTCCTCTCTTCTTTACAAGATCGGGTCGGGATTCCTTCACCTCTCTCACTTTCTCTTTGCTATTCCTGGCCATTCTTGGCAAGTACTTGAAGGCTTATGAGCCTGCTTTGCTTCCTTATTGCTAGTAAAGTTTCTTCATGTATATGTGACTGTGGCTCCGTTGGTTCACTCCAAATCTCATTCCCAAGTACAGAAACATATCACATGACGTCCCCGGGTCCGTCTTCACATGGGCTAATGCTACTGAGTTTGATCCCTCTCGCCAGGTCGAGTGACTCTGCGCCTTGGGCACGTGCCATTCAACCCGACCTCTCATCCCGTTAAATGTAAATCCATGTATACACTTCTTCATACTTCAAAATTTCTCGGGTCAGAAAATCACCATCAACGAATAGTGAATAATTTAAGAGTAATTAATACGGTACCTGACCCGAATTGGTCAGGTCAAGTTTTGGGTTTGCCTATAAAATATTGACTTTGACTCAGTCCGGCCTTATTATAATATATAAACTGTAATATAATGATTAATACTTAATTTAAATCTAGATTAATTATTGACAAAATTTACTACCGTCTGTATGACTGGTTTTATTTTTTGGCATAGTTGAGTACCTAATTGGACTTATTATAGACAAATATTATCACCGCCTTTATGACTGATTTTATTTGTTTTGGCATAATTAATTCCTGAAATAAATTAATTGAGTAATAATGACAATTTATATATTATAAAAAGTGATATTTCTAAATTTGAAATATTAAAAGTGGATCTAATAACCCCATTAATTTATTTTATTGTAGCAATTCAATTTAAAATTTTCCAATCACTTCAAACAAATCAAATATTTTTATTTTTACTCAAATTGTTATTTTATTTTACTAAATCTATTTCCTGTGGATCGACCCCGGACTTACCGGATTATTTTATCACTTCGACACCCTTATACTTGGGAGTAAAAAACCACTTTTTAAGCGTGTCACTTCCCTATTTGCCTTCAATTACATCTGAAAACGACTTATAAACCTTATTATGACCATCCCTCATTAGTTGTCCACTGATTCCATTATCAAGAAGTGTATCAACGGCTTATTGTACCAATTTCTCCTGACACATTACTAATTTCCCTGGTTGATATAGTCTTATGATTTCGTCGACTAATAAGGTTAGTAAATAAACTGAAATTCTAATTGAAACCACCAGAAATGATATATGCGTTAATATATGTCATAAAGTTGAAAAGATCATAAAAAAATTAAAAGCGAGAATACCTCAAATATACAGAGATTATAATATGCTTTCTTATTATAATAGGTTTCTTTATTTGATTTTATAATTTAATAATAATAAATTAAAATATTAATTAATTAATTAAATTAATGAGTTTCTTACTTTTATAGAAGATTATGTTTTTATATTGTAATAGGTTTCTTATGTTAATAATTTATTATTTTAATTTAATAATTTAATAATAAAAAATAATTGTAGAGATATTTTAATTTTATAATTTAATAATAAAAAATTAATTGTAGAGATTAAGTTAATTGTAGATAATTTAATAGTGTGTTTTTTATTTTATTTTATTTTAATAAAATACTATAATATGTTTTCTTATTATAATAGAATTCTTATAAAACTATAATATGTATTTTTATTCAATAGATTTATGAATTTAATTTTATAATTTAATATGAAGTCGTCACGTGGCGCGATGAAGAGATTTGAAAATGTTACACTTTTATATATATATATATATATATATATATATATATATATATATATATATATATATAAAAGGAAAATAAAAAAGGGAATTTGGAAAAACTAGACAAAACAACTTTGTCGTTTGTCAAAATGAGTCATAATATTTGAATTTTGTCAAAATGACCATTTTCTCCGAAGTAGACTTCGGAGAATCCAAATTCTTCGAGCCAGAGCATTTACTGTTAAGGGAGGTGGTAAAACAGTGGATTTGTAGTAGTGGTTGTGGTGGAGTTCTCTTCTCTGTGTGAGTATGAGAGAACCGTCTTCAAACATATTGTCTAAACACTTTGAGAGTCGATCAATCTTATAACTATGTCTACTGTAGAGTCTTATTCTTCGTCTTCTACTTATGCTAGTGAGTTAGTAAGAATATCTTCTACTCTTTCCTTACCTCGTTCTTATTCTAAAAGAATGGCCTATAAGATTGAAAATCTTGTGAAATATTCACATGTTCTAGAAGATGTTCAAGTATCTAAGACCCATTCACTTCTGTTAAACCCTTATAACTTGTACAAAAGACCCAGTACTGTTACCATGAGTATTCGTACTCTTATCTCTACACATCGTCCGACTTCTAAAGAATATGTCCAGTCCTCTAAGCTGGATCAGTGTGCTCTACGAGCTACAGCGGATGAACAATATGTAGATCTGGAGATTCCGAAAGATTTCGTCTTCAGCTGGAAATCAGAAGGGTACACTCATTTCCATATGGGTGCTGTGAGAGTTATTCTAACTCTCCATGGAAGGAAATGATTACCAGTGACTGCCAGACTTGCTCTGTTGGATTCCATATTCAAGGAGTACCAACACGCGGTGATTGGCACTGTTTTCACCACTCTCCATGTCGGGAGCGTGTTGCTGACCTTCTACCCAAATTATAATCTATCTTTGCAAGATCCAAATATGCCGACTGCCTTTAAGATCCAAGTTCAAATCCAAGTCGCAGCACAGATCGAGTCCTCGATGATGGCTACCTTACACCATCAACTGGTGTACCGTCTGCAAGATCATTCTGTTGATCTTCCATCTACTACAGCGTCCAAAGATGCTCTTATGATTTGGCAGATCAGACTTATGCTGAAAAGGTGCCAACAATAGTACAGATCCATCGACAGATCGGGAAGGGGGAGCGGTTAAAGCTCATGCCTTTGGAATGGCTGACCAACTATGAAAAGTTCCTACAGAGTTCCCAGCCTGTCCAAAGCACTCAAGTTGTCTTCTCCAGACAGATAGATGGTACTGTTCGCACATCTTTTGCTAAGCCAGAGCCAGTTGAAAGTGCGATACCATTTTCCTGTATGATTTCTCCAGATCCAACCGATGGTCTGAGAGAAAACGACATCCTGATCGAAGCTTTTGATTCAGATGGCTTTCCGGTCTATGCTTCAAAGATTGATGGTAATTTCTTATGGGATGCCCCATGATCAGGCATGTGCGACCCAGATTGTGACTGTCATCTCTTTGATGATAGTGACGATGATGAAGAACTCCTCAAGAGTAGGAGAATAAAGAAGTCAAAGAAGCCAAAGTCCTTGTGCAAACCGGACAAACCATGGCGTGATGACACATAATACAGTCCTACAGTTGGCGTTACAGAACGAAAAGAGCCTCAACCTAAGAGGTTCACAAAAGAGATAGGAAAAGATGAGATACTGCTTAAAAATGAATCTGGACAGATCATAAAGCGTATCCCACTCATCAGCTGGCGTCCAAAGAAAAAATGGATTGCTAAGCCTCTTCCACAGATGCAACATTGCATGATGTTTCAGCCTTCACCGTCTTCTTACCAGGAGCAGTTCCCACCGCTCGAGAAGATCGTTGACCCACAGACTAAGGTTGTTGCTAAGCCTTGTGTCCAACCAACTACTGTCACACCCAGTGGTCAAATGGAAGAACCTAGACAACATGAAGTTGTGCTAAACTGGCACACACAGAACACTAGGGTTCAAAATACTGTACTTCGCAGTATTGAAACTAAGGTGGATCATGTTGTTCAGCATGTTCAGAGGACAGAGAAAAAGGTGGATTCATTAGCCAATACGCTACAACGGATGTATGAAGATACGATGGCTCAAATCGCTCAGCTAGACAGAGACATGAGAACCATTGTCTCTCATAACTATTTTGGTCCAGAATTTGACCATAAAGAAGCTGAGATGAAAAGACTGAAAGGAGAACTTGCAAAAATGGAAGCCGACAGACATACACCATTTGTTCCACAAGCTTTCACACCTAGCCCATTTTCACCAAGCTTTTCATACCCAGCCTATCAACCTTTCCCACCTTCCTCATTTACCTCTTCACACACCGACTGGTCTAAGATCTATGGAAGTACCCATGGTACTTGGAAACCAGCACCACCAAAACGACAATATCCAGAAAACCCAGTTCCACCTATACATACACAACCATTACCCCAGTCGATACCTCAACCAGGACCTTCACAGCCCTACACACGTCCTTCCCAAACACAAACATATGTTCCAGAAACACAGTTCCCTACTGTACCGTTACAAACGCCCCAACCTCAACCGACTGTTACAACCCATCAACTTTATACCCAACAGCTCTCAACCCATGAGCTTGAACCAGAAAGTTCTGAACAGTCTCGGGAATCCTCAGAACCTGAGAGTGATTCCGTCCATATCGTATCCAGTGACTTAGATGGTATGACAGACATCACAAAGATGTTAATGGCCACATCTACTGGATCCAATGAGACAATGACCGAAGAACCTGAAGATTCAACTGAGCATGTACCTCTGGGTACAACACACAACAGCAGCCGGCTTCTTCTAAGCCAGTTACTGGTCATTGGTTCACATTTGATGATGTCCTACCGTCCAAGTGGCCTAACCAAATGCAAGAGTTCATAGCTTACACTGATCTTATGCTACTCAAGCCAGGAGCTACATTGAACAATGTCCTTGAAGAATTTGTTTCTCGTACTTTAGGAGCCTTGAGAGAATGGTTCCTTAGTCTCGGAGGTTACAGACAACAACAATTCTACCAGGTCGAATCAGCGGTCGTTGCTATGGGAATCATACATAAAGAATTCCTTGGAGAATGAGCCCCACTGTTAGAACAGGCTCGCAAGGAATATTTTTAAATGCAGTGTTGTTCGTTAAAGATTAAAGATCTTAAAACCCATTTCCAGAGAATGACAAAACATTTCTACAAGCTCAACGGATACAATGATCCGAACCTAAAGCATACATATGATGCCTCTGTACCAGAGGAGCTCCATGAGGAAATGCATCGCTTGATACAGGCCATGCATCAGAAAGTTACAGACATGTCACTTGGCGAAATACACCAAATTGCCCTCAAAGCTCTCAGCAAGCTTTGTGATCAAAGAGCTCTTATCAAAGAGATTCTCGAGAACAATCAGCCATTTAAAGCTACCTGCAAGAAGCCTCATTTGCATATCAAGTGCAAAGATAAGAAAAACTGTGCATGTCCTTCAAAGAAGAAATCTCATCATAAGCTCTTTAAGAAAAAGAAGAGCAAGAAGGAAAAACAACGCAAAGAATGGCGTCCAGTTCGATATTTCAAACAGAAAGATCGGCGTGGAAAGCCTAAAGATAGCATGTGCTTCATTTGCAAAAAGAAAGGGCATTTCTCAAAGGATTGTCCAAAGAATCTGAATCAAGCTGCTAAGATGGTCCAACAGATCCATCAGTCTTCCAGAATTGATCTTGATGATGCAGATGTTGAATCATGGTTTTCAGAACAAGATCAACTGAACGGTGAAACCATGTTCATACTCAACAATCCTGAACTCTCCAGTTCAGATGAATCCAGTTCAGATGATAGCAGTAGCTCAGACTACTACGTCCCGGTGTTCACTATACAGCCATGCCAGGCTCTTAAGCCTACTGTTCCAATTCATTTAGTCCATTTACAGATTCTCCTGTCAAAATATGACAAGCCCATTAAAGTCATTGGGTTTATGGACACAGGAGCATGATGAATCCAACAGTTTTTCCACCAGAAGCATGGGTGAAGCATACAGAGTACTTCAAAGCTGCTGATGGTGAAGTTTTTCATACGGATCTCATCACCAAGAAACCTATTGGTATCCGGTTATTTCATGATTGCATAATATGGACCAGAGTCATTGGTTCCGATTTACCAGATAAAGATATTCTGATTGGATCATCAAGCCAAGAAACTTCAGATCCAACCTGATGGTATACAATTTAAGAGATTCATTAAGCCTTATACTACTGTTCCAAAATTGTTTCAATCCTCTGCAGTGGGGGTGAATATGGTGGATTTTGAAGAATTGAAACAACAGTTTTCTCCGTTTTGGTCAGAGTCTCACAGCGACTTTAATCATCCAAAGCCACTATGGAGAAATGAAGAGTTTTTATTAAGCTTCCTTTCAAGCTTAATGAGGATATCAACCCTACAAAGGCTACACATCCGGGGATGAATCCTTCAAACCTTGCTTTGGCCGAGAATGAGTGCAACCAGTTGCTACAACAAGGATTGATTGAGCCCAAAACTTCTGATTGGGCTTGTCAGGCCTTTTATGTGGAGAAACGCTTAGAGAAGGCACGTGGAAAGAAACGTCTGGTAATAGACTACAAGCCTATCAACGCTTTCTTGAAGGATGATAAGTTTCCATTGCCCAAGATCAACTCACTGTTTGTCCATATCCGAGAAGCCCACATCTTCTCAAAGTTTGATCTCAAGGCAGGTTTTTGGCAATTGGGTATAAGCCCAGAAGAAAGGCCCAAAACAGCCTTTTGCATACCCAATGCTCATTACCAGTGTAAAGTTTTGCCTTTTGGCCTCAAGGTAGCGCCATAACTGTTTCAGAAGGCAATGACAAAGATTTTTCAGCCAATAATACATCATATACTGGTCTACATTGACGACTTGCTTCTTTTCTCAATAGATGTTGAGTCATACTACCAGTTGTCACGACATTTATGGTACATCAAAGATCTTTCCCCAAAGAAATCCATAACTTTACAGAGACAATCCCCACTATGGATCTCCACTCAAGCAACATTTGTAAAGCTGTTGGAACAATTCTTGAAAAGCATCAAGGTCTCAATGATCTCTCGACAAAAGATCTTACAGGATAATGACCTTGCCTCTTTGCGTCTTGTCACCATAAAAGACGTTGACTTTACTATTCAAGCTTGGATACTGGAAAGCTTCATTCCTGAAGAAGAAATCGAGGGTTACAACCCTTATAAAAGAAAGTTCATCTTTGATGACAAGATTCAGGAATTACACCAGATCATGATGAATATCCTTGAGAAGCTCAGTATTGGTAAAAAAAAGACTAATACAATTATCCAAGAGAAATTCTCAAGATGGCCAGTCCATTCAAGAGCCATTATTGATCCAACTTACACGGATAGCCTCAAGGATCAATTTTATGAAAGTTTGTTTGATCATCCTGAGGCATCATTGCCTAGTGAAATTGCAGAAGATATTCTAGGCACCCCTCCATCATGTTTTCGAAAATGGTGTTCTATTCTCAGAAGTATCTGGGATGGAAAGTCCGACGGAATGACTCAATACAATGATGCTATTGTCCATTTTGGTTTTGAAACATTTCATTCCACAATATTCGTCAAGAATCAAAGTTTCTTCCAGAATTATGAATGAGATTTAGGAGACCTGTATGAACATGGTTTCCTCAATGGTTTTGTTCTAGGACAAAATCCCTCTCAGTCAGACTGTCTAGGTATTGATGTGGAAAGTCTCAGATTACTTCCTCCTAATGTCTGCAATGAGATAAAGAGATGGTATGAACAACATGGAAGTGTCAATGTTTGGATTGATTCAATCTCTCCAGAATGGACACAATATTATCTGAACGTTTACCCTCCGGTGTATCTGATCCGGATTATCCCTTCGTCCTGTCTCTCTTCATGGAAGCTTGCTCATTGGCCATCAAAACCAAAGCCCATGAAATATTTTGGCAATGACAACCTTTTTCCAGAAGCCCTGTCATCAAGACACACCTACAGTATCAGAGCTTTTTCAGCATATAACGTCTGCAGAAGCCTAGAATGCAACACAAATGATAAAGCTTGGCGACGATTCACAACCATAGAGGAATCATCCAGATGTAACATACAAGGATACAACAAGGTCAATTTTCCCCATAGCCTATCTACTAGAATCATCAATGATGACATTCCCACAAGGCTAAGACTCAGTGGGAAGAATGCCAGTATGAGGATGACCCTCTAGAAGATCTCCAGCCTCATGATTATTTCCCATAATCATGATAGTTTGTCACTTTGTTTTCAATAATTCATGCTTTAGACAGCATGATTGGTGTGCTTTATCTTTATGTCTTTATCATGATTTAGCATCTTTGCTTTAACATCTTTTATTTTGCTTTTGCTTTTGTAAAAGTAGATTCCTTTGCTTTAGCTTTTGCTTTAGTTAAATGAGTGGTCTTTATTTGATCTTATCCCTTTGGTGCAGGGTCATGTCCCACCAAAGATGCTTTGTGTTTCCTCTCCTCCATCTATATAAGGAGTGTGGTTTTCAGTTTGTAAAAAAGTTGGGTTTTTGATAAACCTTAATAAAAATAAGAAGTTTGTTTACTCTCATATGTTTTACTAAGTAACTCTTAGGTTCTCTCTCAAAGCATGAGGGAGTCTTCCCTCAGCTGCAACTACTAGTCCATATGTTTTCAGTTCACCTCTATCTATCTCTATGAGTATGCACTTCACTCGCCACACCGGTGGATCTTGTGAATCAGAAAGTAGTTGGAAACACACCCTCGATCCTTGTCTTAGGCGGTCTTCTCTATGAGTCTTGTTCACCCGAAGTGTGGACGCCGAGGCCAATAGTGCCGTTTATGCCCTTTAATGTGGTGGTAGAGACGTAACATAGAGCAACCCGAGGTTTTGGTATCAGAGCCAGAGCATTTACTATTCAGAGAGGTGGTAAAATAATGGATTTGTAGTAGTGGTTGTGGTGGAGTTCTCTTCTCTGTGTGAGTAGGAGGGAGCCGTCTTCAAACATATTGTCTAAACACTTTGAGAGTCAGTCAATCTTATAATTATGTCTACTGTAGAGTCTTCTTCTTCGTCTTATACTTCTACTAGTGAGTTAGTAAGAATATCTTCTGGAAGTCATGACTTCGGATATCCGAAATAATTCGAAGATCCAAAATAATAACTTTGGATCTCCGAAGTTATTTACTTTTTTGGTATTTTTTATAATATTTCCGTTATATATATATATATAACTGTTAATTATACAACAAAACAGTTAACTATACATCAAAATAAAAAACTACATATCAAAATCAGTGTCAGCCAATACATCATCAGACCTAGTATCTCTCTCAGCTGACATTCTCATCTGAAGCTCTAACGCCTCATGTAATGACCGCTCTATTCCTTTCTGCCGATCATCAAACTCTTTCTACTAATCCTTCATGCTCTTCTACCGATCCTTCATCCTCTTCTGTCGATCCTTCATCTTCTTCTGCCGATCCTCCTGTTGGAGTTGGTACTTGGAGCACCAATCTGAACACTGTATTGTATATTTTATTATTTATTAATAAAATAACTATATTTTCATTTCATACATTATTAATGGTATTGTCATTATGCGTATTAGATTGATATGTAGATATGCTAAGAATGACATCGACATTAGAATAATCTTGTAGTAATACTGGACACTAGGTGATCCGACATTGGGATAAGTATTACTATAGTAAACTATTCTTAAAGTATAAATATATTCATAGTCGTTGGTTTTGGAATACGGTCGAATTCCTATTATCTAGAAGACTAGCACATGTCGTATATTGAAATTGGAGTTCCAATGGTTTAAACCTGATGTACCATGAGCTTTGGAAGCTCGTATAGACATGTGGGTATTGGTTGGACCGAATACTGAATGACTCACATGTGATTCCTAATAATTGGAAGTACACACCACCGTCAATAGGAATCTCCTCAAGTCGAGTAGCATATGTAATCCTTTGACTATAAGATATCATTGATTTTGTGTGAGATCCTCCACACTTAGATGCCATATATGTCAGAAACCTTTCATGGTCTGGCCTCTATATGTTCGTTGGGTGTGGATCGATGCACTCAGTAATCAAGTGCGAAGCAAGATAGGATCTGTCGGCGCATATGTGTATCATAAGGGGTTTAGGTATCCATGTTAGTAAAGTCAAGATTCTTAAAGCTTTGGCCAAAGTCGATCACATAGGGTGGATCACATCAGTTATGAAGAATCGTGGACATGTCGACATGAGATGTGTGCCTCAGAAACTTGACAGTATATTCTATGTTTCCTAAGCACGACTCGGATAGCCTACGACGGAGAGATTGTTAAACATATGTGATAACCTCGATTTGTATAGTTTGGAAAGGTCGTTCGTGTTCTTCGCGAATTCGGAGGTGGCCGAATTGTGTATATATTAGCTAGGCTTATATGACGAACGTGTCTAAACTTAGAGAGTCTGAATATTAAGTGTACTCGTTGAGCAATTGGGTAGCCGATTAATTTTGATAAAAGATAATATTCGATATTATAATTATCAATCAAGATAATCAAGTGTTATTAGATAATATTGATTATTTACTTTGACCTATTTGGATTAATTGGATTAATTCAAAATTACACAAATGGCTTACTTGTAAATTCATAAATATCTCTACCATTTGAAGATATTTTGGTAATTTCAAATTTGTATTAATAGGTGTAAATCTATATGTCTTGATTTAATTGGATTAAATCAAAGTGGTAGACATTAAACTAATCCATTAAGTAAAAACTATCTTGATTTAATTTACTTAAATCAAAGTGGTAGATAATGGGATTAGTCACACCTAATTATGAATATTTGGATGAATTTAATTAAGCATATCTAATGTTTGATAAGACATTTATTGATTAAAAATTGTCTAAGTTTTGCTATAAATAACAAGCTTTAGAAATGTTTTAATTACAAGTATAAGCATAAGTACAAGCTTGAGTAAGCTATACACAAGCAATTCTTGATAGATTAGCCTAGAGAAGTGTTTAGAGAAGCTTGTGAGGTCTCTACAACATTTCATCTAGGAGAAATCAAGATTGGATCTTGAAGTGAAGCTTGGTAGCATTGGAAACAAGATTGGATCTTGGAGTCAAGCTTGCACACCTTGGATGTTCTCCAACCATTTCAACAAAGGAGATGTAGATTGGATCTTGCATCAAGCTTACTATGTAATATTTGATATTCTCCTAAGCTATGTTCTTTTGTGTATTAGACGTATGATCACATAACTTAATGTTGAAATAAGGC
This sequence comes from Zanthoxylum bungeanum, assembly GCA_019454045.1. Taxonomy (NCBI): domain Eukaryota; kingdom Viridiplantae; phylum Streptophyta; class Magnoliopsida; order Sapindales; family Rutaceae; genus Zanthoxylum; species Zanthoxylum bungeanum. The sequence continues at coordinate 281,316 of SKCR01007779.1, read as the reverse complement.
TAATCATTTTGTGTTAGGATACTTTAGAAGTATAAACACAACATGCTTATGAATTAGGTCAAAGATGTTCATGTTGGACATGAAACAATTAACAATAGCTTGGAACTCTAAATTAAAGCTTAGAGCTATGGCTACCATTCTAGATTCACTTGATCACCTTTAGGTGAACTATAATTGTTCATGAGACATTTCTAATTTGGATTCTAAAATAGTTTGTGATTAGATTCAAACAAATGCATATAAGTATTTAGAACACATGTATGCTAGTTGTAAACATATGTTGATAGTGTTTATGATGTTAAAATTGGATTTTAAGTGTATTTGAAGTATTAGGAGAAAATTGGAAGTAATTAGGCATGTTTTTGAACTTAAATATACAATCAGCACTGTCGGCGTCGCGACGTAGATCATTTTGCGTCGCGACGCAGAGCTGAAATTTTGGGCGCGTCGCAACGCCCAGACCTTAGCATCGCGATGCGTCGACATTCACGAAAAATATGCTCTCGGTATTTTGGGTAGCGTTGCGACACCCAAGCACTTGCGTCGCGACGCCCAAACCTGATTCATACTAAAACTTGTTTTTCTCCGTTCCAAAGTTTTTGGACTCCGTTTTGGTCCCCGTTTTTTCCTATGGACTCAAAATGAAATGTAGTTTTACATAAAAATATTTTAAAATACACCCATGCTAAATATCCATAAGTTAGACCCATTTCCGCTGCGCGGGGTACCGATCCGATCCTAGGGGATCCACAACTGCCCCAACACCTCCATCATCGTCTGTATCTCCTCTATCTTAAATAGCGATCACGTAACAAAGTGATTAATGGATCACATAGAGGATAAAAAGCGTGAGATATGCCAGCGAGATGGGCCAGGCGAGATGGGTCAGTGCCATCGGAGCCTTCTGGTGGACCATCACCAATAGGATCAACCTATGACGGCTGATTTTGCGCAGCACAACAACCTACCAAACAGATAAATAAAAAAAATTTAAATACTCGAATCAATACCAATTTTTGTCATAAATTATATATATCATTTTTCGATACCTATCATGAAAACATATCTTGTTTCCGTACAATAGAGGCTCCTCCATCCCATGAATCCCTAGTTAATGACAACTGAATGCTCAAAGGAGACTAGCAACCAATGCTTTATAATAACACCTCATATGTCCAAATTCAACTGAAAATACTGCATAAGCATGGTGATGACCATGCCATGAGAATGTCCGTCCTACGATGGACATGAACCTGAAACCAATGTCCTATAATAAGAGCTCTTATGTCCACCCTGCGGTCTTATAAGGAAAAATATATTTTTAGGATTTGCCTATTAGGGGTGGGCGCCAAACCATATTTTACGGTCCAGTTTTTTACCTCTCAAACCAAACCATTAAATAACGGTTTGGTTCGGATTGAAAATTTTTTAAACCAGCGGTTTACGGATTGGTTCGGTTCAGTTTACAGATTATTCTACTTAAAAAAAATTCATTTACTTGAGTGAAGACAAAAAAAAAAAAAAACCAGTCTAGCGAACAAATAGTATGAAATGCTACGGTGTAAGCTATGACTCCAGAGAACACATGCACTCAATAGAGGATTGAAAAATGAGGCACAATTAATTATTGTATTTTTTAAAAATTACCTCGAATAATGATGTTACCATCATTCTAATTAAAAGACAAATCCAACAGCTTACTTTCAAGAATAAACCATAAAACAAAAAAATTTAAGAATAAAATTATTAATAAAAAAAATTTAAGAATAAAAGTATGAACAAAAAAATATATTAACAAAAAATTAAGAATAAAAGTATTAACATACTAATAAAAAGAAAACATAAAGTAAAATTAAAAGAAAAATGTAATTTTTTTTATAAAAATATATAATTTTTCAATTATAACGGTTCGGTTCGGTTTAACAGGTGCGGTTTGGTTTAGCATTTGAACCGAACCGTAAACCGTTTGGGGTGGGCCAATCCGAACCGCAAACCGAACCGTTAGAAAAAAAACCGTAAATTCGGTCCGGTTTGGTTTGGTTCGGTCGGTTTTTTTGCCCACCTCTATTGCCTATAATACAAAATATAAAAATAAATTAATATGTATAATATAAAATCTGACATGTAGTATGCAGTTTAGCAAAACAATGTTTAAAATGTTGACCTCATCCTATTGACCGATACGTGACATGATGATCGATTGAATGATATCCTTTATAGGCCGAATGCCTAGTTTGATGTGCATTCACTTCAAAGAGTGCAATCGACCATCATAAAACGAGGCACGTTCACTCTCCGTAAGCCTCAGTCCTAGTACCCTACCCATGACATCTCTCTGATCAAGTCATGCTTTGTACCGCCAGCCATTATGGAGCCCAAACTGCATACCCTCCACAATCGGACACCCCAATACCTCATATATCAAATTAGAGGTACTATCCAACCTCCTCTTGAACAACCAAGTAGAAAATGAAAAGGGTGCTTCTGAATCATTTCTGAATCGATATTACTGATGAACATCTGACATAATCGAGCATACACTGAGGTATCTAAAGTATACAAGTTGTCTTATCCCATCTCGCGCAATATATCGATATGTCCATATCATGTAATATCTTTTTTATCTACTATATATGCTCCAACAATAAGCCGTGCAATTTAGACATTCTAATATCGATTGAAATACTCATTATATGGGAAGTAATAAGGAACAACACCAGCCATAATTTCGGAGACAGGTTCGGATTCCTAAATAATTTCTGAGAAAAATTCGGATTTCCTAAGCTTTGATGGATAATTCAGATATTTTTGTCGAATTATGTGAACACTTTGGAGATCTTCGAAGTTTTAAATAAAAAAAAAGTTCGGTGTAGGCTTTAGAGAATTTCTTTAGAGAAAATGATCATTTTAACAAAATATAAATATTGTGACAGAAATGACAATTTTTTTAGTCAGTTTTGCGAAATTTCCAATAAAGAAAATTTGGAGAACCAATCATCATAAATAAATAATAATAAAAAAAAGCGCGTCAAAATTATAAGCCCACTTGGATACATTAATTTCCCTTTTGTAACTTTGTTATATTCAATTGTTCATTGAAAAAAAAAAGAACTTTTTTTGCGTTCTTTCTCTGCAACACCACCAATAAAAAGAAACAAAAAATTCGATCTTGCAAAATGGCCAACAGTAATCTCCCTCGACGAATCATCAAGGTGTTTCCTTCTTTCTCTTTGGCTCTCGATCACACTTTCAATTCTTCAGATCTGTTTGTTTTTATTTCCCAGTAAAATTAAAACAATATTTCCAATTTTTGTAACTTTTTGATTAATTTGGTGGAGGGGAACACTCTTTCTGTGTCAGGCCCTATATTTTTTTAGGGTCTATCGAGTGATGGGTTTTGATTGATTTGCTAATTTGATTTCAATTGAAGAATCTGCAGCTTGCTTATGAGCTTTCGCGACAATTAGGCAGAAAATTAGGTTTTTTTTTTTTTAAAAACTGTGTTTATTTGTATTTAATTTTCTGTTTATTTGTTGATGGAAACAGGAAACCCAACGTCTCCTCAGTGAACCAGGTTAGGGCTTTGATTCTCTCTCGATTTTCTTTTTAATATATTTTTAAAAAAAATCTAAGTTCTTTTAGTTTTCGAAAATGTGTGTTTTATATCATTTTAGTTGTAAAATTTGAGTCTTTAATATGATCTTTCTTGTTAATTTTGTGATTTGTGGATACAGCGCCGGGAATAAGTGCTTCTCCCTCAGAAGATAATATGCGATACTTTAATGTGATGATCCTTGGTCCAACACAGTCTCCATATGAAGGTAAATTGTGGTATCACTTTGGATTATGTTAAGAGTTTTTGTTGTTTTTGTTTGTTGTTTTTCGTTTGTGATGTTAGGAATGTTAAGTGGAAGACCCATCTTAGTTTCAGAGGCTTGTTCATGGTGATGGTGTTTGTCTGAGACATTATATGTTAACAAAATTTTAAGGCCTCTTTGCTTTTAATTGGTTTCAGGCAGTTAAGTGAATGGTACTCCTAAAGAATTGATATTTCTACCAGACAATTGCTTCTCTTAATTTACTATGTTATTTCATTTCTCATGAATATATGCTTATATTTATTTGTAGCAAATGATGATTATATATCTTCTTCTTGATTGTGATTGATGTCGATACCAATTTGAAGTATATCAATTGCATCAGACATCTTGTTGGCTGTTTGTGTACTAGCTAGTTAAGATACGTAAGTCCGGTTCATGTGAGAATTTCTTATTAGACCGTAAACTGAAACTGAAAAGGGGACCAGCCTATTCATCTCGTTGTTAGTCTTTTCTGGTTAAGGCTGTAATACAGAAGTGATACTTCATTCCATCTTGTCACTAATTAATTAACTTTTGTTTGTTTGCATGTATTTGCTAAAGCAAAATATACGATCTTTTAGTTGAGTCAGATAATGTCAGCTATAATTCAATGTGTTGTTGGGAAATATTATCTCTGGTTTACTTGTTTCTGTTTTGGTTTTATTTGTTCACTAATTTGTCTACACTACAGAATAATATGGCATGTCACATCTTATTTCCATTATTTAGGGGGAGTTTTCAAGTTGGAATTATTTTTGCCTGAAGAATATCCAATGGCTGCTCCAAAGGTACTTTTACTTGAATTTAGGGTGTTTAATCTGCATGTTACCATCTTACAATCTTAAATGGTTGCTTCTGTTAATTATACATTTGGCTCTCTCCCTCTCTCTCCCCCCTCCTGCAATGTTCAAAATTCTGGTGTATTACATGACGTTATTTGATTCGTAATACAAAAAATTAAGGAAAAAGCAATTATCATGCAATACCAGCTGACATTTGTGAATTTCAAGTCTTCTCTCTCTCTCTCTCTCTCTCTCTCTCTCTCTCTCTCTATCTATCTATCTATCTATCTGTCTGACTTTTGTGAATAAGAAGACAATGGCTCACTGGTCAGAATCTATTTTCAGACCTGATTGTAGAGTGATTAAGTTTGTTCAAGATTTATCCAGCGGCATTCCTTGGCTTCAAGGAGAATGTTGTCTAGGTACAACTTGACATGTAAGAGGCTGAACCTGCATAACTCCTTCCTCACGTGGTAAAAGATGTTTACATATTTCTGTGCTTGTTTATTCTAGATGGGAGATGATCTGCAGAATAATCAGCATCTTTAAAATGAGCTCTGACTGCTTAAAGGCTTTGGTTTTTAACATAGTTTGAAATTGAAATTGATTGAAAGTTTATAGGATCAAAGGTGGTAGTCAGGTCTATTGAAAATTTCTGTACTCGATATATCTCATCGTTTTGTGGTCCTTGTTTGAATCATGTTCTTGAGGCATTTTTTCAGTCTTTCTCCTACTCTATACCTAATTGTATACATGCTGTCGATTATCATGCTCTAGTTATTCAATTTCTGTTGTCTTTGTGAAGTCGCTACTCTAGGGTCATTATATAATGTTTACCAATGACAATCCAGTAAATTTTCACTTTAAATTTATGGCTATTTTCCTTGTCACAGGTCCGATTTCTGACCAAGATATATCATCCTAACATTGATAAGGTTGGTTGTTACATCTTTCGCATGTGATTTTTTTTTTAGGTTGCATGTGTTGATCTGCACAATTTGTGACGTTTGTTTCTTGCTTCTCATTAAATTGGATGTTACTGCAGCTTGGAAGGATATGTCTTGATATTCTGAAAGACAAGTGGAGTCCAGCTCTCCAAATTCGAACTGTACTTTTGAGGTACTTTGAGCTGTGATTTTATAATTGGAGATAACTATTGGTTATGGACATATTGGACACATATGAGGGGAGAATACTTTTTGTTTTGGAGGGGATATACTTGAACAGTTTCAATAATGATTTTTCATTTAAATTTTGTGTAATTAAAATAATCTTATATTGACATTATTGGCTTGGCCCCAATTTTTTTTCTATTAGCATTCAAGCACTTCTGAGTGCTCCAAACCCTGATGATCCACTCTCCGAAAACATTGCCAAGCACTGGAAAACAAATGAGGCCGAAGCAGTTGAAACAGGTAACGCTTTAAACTTTCCCTGAATTTGTGCTTTTTCTTAGCTAATCATTTCAAATTGTAAATCACTAAAATAACAAAATATGTTTTTCTGCGCCGATTCTTCTTGTTCACTGTGCTACTTTTCATGACATCTTGCAGCGAAGGAATGGACACGTTTATATGCCAGTGGTGCTTGATGACATGGTGGAAACTTTCACTTCATTAAAAAAAAAAAAAAAACAATTGTGCAATGTATGCTATTTACTGTTTGTTTGAACATTCAGAATTTGACATTCTGAAAGCTTCCTTGTTACTGCCTTTCAATTATTTTCTTATCGGAGCCATGTCTTTGAACTTGTATGATTATTATCAAGAAATTGTCTTCATACCTGTCGGTAAGATCTCATCTTATGGTGGTACAAGAGATTTCAGGATCAGAGTTGGGATGAGATTAGCTTAATATTTAGAGAAATCATCAATAATGAACTCAATGTTTAACAAGTTATCAAAAATACATAAATTCTGGAATTTTTCATTGGTCACTCAAAGAATGAAAAATATATTAGATTTGGGTATATGATTGAAAAATGTATTAGACTTTGACTGTATATATATTACATGATAGGCAGATATTTATTATATTTTTGATTTGTATAATTTTAATGTGTCAAACAATAAATATAACGAAAAACTAAAGTCGGAAGCCTTGCACTAAGTTGTTTCCGCACACGACAGCTAAAAATATATTGAAAATTATGTGAAGCATTAGAAACAACTTTTCAATGAGACTTTGCTCGAACATATAATGTTAAAAGGGCCAACAAAGCTGCTTTTCAATTAATATTATACTGTCTAGTATCTGAAGCATCATTATCTCTGGGATAAAATAAAAAGCAATAAACTGAGGAACTAGTCAATTAGTACATAATCATAACAAACATAGCTGTCGTTCGAACATTAATGATCTCCTCAGGAAAAAGACTCCCAACATATACGAAACACCAAGTTGCTGATACGAAGTGTCCAGCAACTCAGAAACAATCATAACCAGTAAGGAGAGTAATTACAAGTTCATCTAATCACTTGTGTATTCGTCTAAACAGCTTGTACATTCCAAAAACATTCTTCTGTTGCCACAGGTACGGAATGAAAAATGATCGATAAAGAGGAGGTGAGAGCTCCCTGTCAAGATAAGGCAGTGCTGCAATAGGCTGTGAAATACATACAATTTTTAGTAAATGATATTGGAAAATATATATAGAGAGAGACAGAGAGATGAAGAAAGATAGTGATTTTACCTCCCACTTTGATAAGTCACTCCCACGTGAAGGGTAAGGTCGATTAAGCTGCAGCTCAACCAGGAAAGTACAAGCTTCAACATCATGGAGCTGCAACATAGATGGTCGGTTTAGATACCTCGCACAGTAAAGGGCATAAAAGGGATGGGGAATTCAAAAGAAAAGAACATTATATATTTCAATTAGTTCAGTGGGGAGAGGTAATATTACATATTGCTGGTCTGATGCCTTATTCTTGTTGTTAAAATACGGTGGTGCTGCTGAAGTCCCACCCAAGGTGGAATTAAATGGGAGTGGAAGAAGCCCTCGGAACCCATCATCAAGCCATCGAACTTCACCAACATAATCAGGAACGAAAAATGACGATGGGTAGCGGTGCCACTCACTTCCAACACAAACTACAGAACCTGCATGTATACAACTCAAAAATAAGCTAAATGAGATTCCTCAGCAGACACTACCATATGATGAGTATTTCCAGGCCAGTTCTGCCCTCTACTTTTTCCAAACAAAGCCCATCATTATAACAAAGCCACCAAAGACTTAAACAGTTAAATTAAAATAACAAGAGAGGCTTCTCACAATACCATCCGCTATTTAAATTTATCATTTTTCTTTTGTCAGAAACTATCACAACATCAATCCCTCATACAACCTAGCAAAGCAAGATTTATTACCTGGTCCCGCGTCATCATGGTGCTCCAAAATCTTGTATACCTCAATAGGAGCAGCATAACCATTAACCAGAGAAAATGTTCGAGCATGGGAAGCACATAATATGAGACCAAGAATCAAAGGTCTGAGGACTTTTGCTGTCTGCAAATAGAATCGATGAAAGTTTTATTATCATTGAGAGTTCACTTACATAGGCAGAAAGGTAAATAAGAATATCAAAGGAGCCTACCGTAACCAGAACAAAATTAGCATTTGGCCTATACTTGTCTTGGAAAAGATCAGGAAAGCTCTCGATGACAGCTGAAGCAGCAACACAAATAAGTGGGTATATTGGATAAAGGAACCTGCAATGGCAGTCATAAAAAGATATAATCACCATGTACAGCATGCCACTCTCCTTTACAATTATGCAGCAGGCTAGATGGAATTAAAAAATCATCTAAATATGATCTCAGAACCAAGAGGAAGCCACTAAAATGTTAGAAAGAAAAGAGATAAAGAAACTCATGAAGTTTTATAGCAATTTCTGAAATCATGTCAAATCAATAAAGAATAGCTGAAGCTTGCCAAATGAGGATACCCCACTGGTATCATATCCAATTATCTTCACACACTTAGGGATAAATAGTTAAATACAGAAAAATCTAGCAGGACCTAGCCAATTTCATCTATTGATCATACCTTTCTTCCTTGTGCGGCTGCAATGACATAAAGACCAGCCAAATATAAACAGATGAGACAACCACCAGCAGATCTGGGGCATATTTTTTCCTAGCAATTGGCAAGATTCCCAGGAAAAGCAAAGCAAGAACAAAACAAAAGTTAAAATTGTTGAATCCATTCCTCAGATAATACAGTGGTCCTTCAATCCCATACAAATGACTCTCACCACCTCCTACGACATTATATACCACCAAATTCAAAACAGATGATGTCCATCTTTTGTAGTATTGGTAGTCAATGAGTACAGAGAGTCCCTGCAAAAACTCAATTCCTTGTGATTGAACATCAATAAAAAAAAAAATATGAAACAGTTACAATTACTTGAAACACCATGAGACTGGTGCACCTTAGTTAATGCAACTGCTAATATACAGGCGTATGAATTCCACATCCAGAGAAAATATACATGAAAATTAAAACATAGTGATCCAATTGTCTTACAAGAAGAGCAACAGAAGTGATGGCACCAGCAAGAAATGCTCGCTTGAAACTTCTAGCTAAAGAGTAGAATACGACTGGAAGAAAGGCCAATATTGAGAATGGCCAGCCAATGATTACTCCAGCAGCTGATACTGCAACAGCCATTGCATAATTCTCCAAAAGAAACAACCCCGATGCAAGACTGATAGCATACATTGAGAAGGAGCTAGGAAGGAAACCTAGAAAATTTCCACAATGTAGTGGAGATTAGAGAAATTCATGAAAACTGAGCATAAGAACCTTATCATGTAAAATATAATAAACATAAATTGTAGATAACTAAAGCATGGCTAACTAAATATAATTCTCCTGGCTAACTAAATATAATTCTCCTTTCATAAAAAAAATAGAAACTAATCATGATAGAGAAACTAAAATGATATTTTGGATTAAAAAACCAAAGAAAAATGAATAGGGACACACTTGTGCTAGCAAAGAAACAACCACTGGTTAAGCACAGCATTGCCAGTGCATAAGAAGCTAAACGTTTCCCATACTTTCTGGATAGAGCTACTACCAGAACAGCATCTGCAGCAACAGAAAGGAAACCAATAAATAGCCTCACTGCATAAAATACTCTCACCTGTTAAAGGAACACAAATACCCAGATATTAGAAGAAAAAAAGAGGCCTGAAAATCATGAAATAATCAGGAGAATATATTATAAGACAAAAAAAAAATCTTACTTTTTCCTCAGCAAACAACCAGGAAGCTGGTTGGCCCACTAATTCATGAAAAAGAATGTATAAATATGACCTAAGTGCATACTCTGAACTGCAAAAGGGTACATATAACATCATCAATATCTCAACAAATTCCTTCAATCCATTTCAATCTCTTGTTCTCTAGCAACCATTAGAGTTACATTATTTGAAAAGTGAAAGCAAATTGAAAATGCCTTTCACTCTTCCAGTCACATCACATCATGTCACATTAGTTTGAATGAATGAGTTCATACTTCGTATAGATAGTTTATACGGTAGTAGCAACAAAATGGGAATTGTGTACAGGGGCGGCTCTGAGTTGAGTTGAATTTTACGGGGCCCTAGGCTAGTTATTAAAATGGGACTCCCACCTATAAAAGGATAACAAATATACAAGTAATATTATATACTAAAATTTGAAATTTTTCTGGATTCGGGAACAATAATTTTCGGTCAAATTTTGAGAGCCCCACCCGACCACCTGTGTCAACCCTCCCCAAAACCACCTCTGATTGTGTATTATACTACAACTTCAAACTATCTAACCAAATTGACATGACCTTCTGTGATTGATAGAATGGAAAAAAAAATGTTCTACCTTCATACATCACCAAGACCATTTTTATCATACCATGTCACGTCAATTTGCATGAATAAGTTTGTATTTGTAGTATTGATCTTGGCTAAATTTTAAAATAACACAAAGATCACAACTTTACCGTTCAGAATAATAAATCCTACATGTGCTAAAATATAATAACCTAAATGAAAATATTAGCCCATGGGCACCCTTCTACGGTCTACCCATGGGTTCTTACCATTACATGTAAAATTAAAGCATAATAGGAAGACGTATGACACAGTTCAATTTGATCATCGCCCTACAAGGTGTTTGATAAAATTCCTAGGTGAACGCAACACACAGTGATACGTAAAGCTGTTACCTGTACTCCCAAGTTTGGAAGCCAGATTTATAGAGCAAGTAATGAAGGGGCTCCCAATAATTGAAGACCTCGTCGCAGTCGTGAATGATGTTCGTTGTGGCGCTCATGTACCGAAGCATTCCCAATGCGAATACCGGCACGAACCACCCCAGTGCCTTGTCCTCTCCGCCGTCGCCCTCCGATCGCCTCGACGGCTTGTCGTATTTCGTGTATGACGGAGATGATGATGGAGGATCCGACGGTAGCGCCCGCCTCTGCCGCGTCGTTAGAGCCATCGGCGCGTTGAAACGACTTACCACTGTTTAATGTTTGTGAATGAGAGAAAAATGTAAAGCGGCCTGTTTAAAAAATTCGTTGCTTCCCCTTGAAGCTAATCATGGGGTCTTTTTACAATAACAATTATAATAATAATTTAATATAATAATTTTTTCATATTTTTTAAAAATGGATTTATAGTAATAAAATTCATCATAATCATAAACCTCCTCACACAAGAAATTTTTTCTTAATTTTATAAAACTCGCAATTATATTTTATATTAACCTAAAATTCGTCAAAAAAAAAATCACTAATATGTCGCTGCAAATTTCAAATATATTTGGGAAAATATACAATTATGCTTAATTTTAATAGAAATTTATTTTTAAAAAACTCATTTCCCATCACATATTATTTAAAAACTCTACAAATTAAGTTTAGGAATATTGCCACGGGACTCGTGGCCCCGTGGTTGGGGAGAACATATGTTCAAGTCCCTGTAAGGTCAGAGACTTTTATCTACCAAATTGGGAGTGAATTTCTCCATAATTATTTGAGTGAGAGTAGATATCTCCGGTATGGAGATCTAGTTCGTCTCTTCAGAGACGTAGATTTATGGGTATGATATAATTATATGTATTTAGTGTCCCGGTAGATTTCAGATTGAAAATTTATCGAGTTGTAATGTATTCAAAAAAAAAAAATAGTAATATTTAGTCTCATGCTTTTAAATTTTATTCATCTTTAGTAATTTTTTACTAATAAAAGATTAGGCGTAATTTTTCCCCCTTTTACCCTTATAAAACAAAAATAAAAAATAAAAGATTAATGTTCACGTCTTTAGTCAATTTTTTTCTTTTAAAAAAATAATGTGCAATGTTAGTTACATTTTAATCCTTTATCGCCATTTACACACTGCGTTTTGAACACATATATTTTCATTTGAAATACACACTAAATATTAGTTTCTCTTTAGTTTTGTGTGTGCGGATGAAGCTACTTATAGTCACACGGTAACTGTGTATAAACAAATCAATATTTAGGCATACACATAATTGATAGTCATTCGGCAATATGACTGATGTCACAATTGTGATTGTGTTCAATATAACTGAGGGTCGGTAATGTGACTCAGATAACTAATGTGACTGAGGGTCTGTCAGTAATGTGATTGATGGTCGGAAATATGATTTAGGTCACAAATGTGATTGAAAGTCGGTAATATAATTGAGGTTACAATGTGATTTTGCTAAATGTGATTGATGGTCTATAATGTGACTGTGGTAACTAATGTAACTGAGGTCACAAATATATGACTGGTGATCGGTGATGTAATTGATATTACAATTGTGGTTGTGCTCAATGTAATTAAGGGTCGGTAAATTGACCGAGGTCCCAAATATGAGTGCTAATCACATTATGACTTTAGGTAAAAATATGATTATGACTCTAGTTATCCGTGACTTAAGGAAATTGTTATTGTGAATGTGGTCAATGTTACTGAGGGTCGACAATGTGATTGAGATAAATAATGTAACTGAAGGTAAGCAATTTGACTGAAATATACATAATGTAATTTTTAATTCCTAATGTGACTAAAGTAAAAATGTGATTATAACGAAGGTTAATGTGAAGTATACGCGACACAATAATTTTGGGACTAATTTCAAAGTCTAAATTTGTGAGAGTGTTGTTGATGAAAGTTGTAGGTAAAAATATTATGTGTATGTATATTTTTACAGATTGTGATTTGAAATTCGGATGAAATAAATACAAGTATTTGAAAATGACTAATTTAAGATTATTATTCTCTTAAAAATACAAGGGTAATTTTAATTTTTTACTTTTTTGGTCAAAACATATCAATAATAGGTATTATTTTAAAGTTTATAATTTATAAATCGATAATATATAAATTTTTTTCATTAAACAAATATTTAAGTTTTAAAGTAAATTGAAAAAAAAAACACCCTACAATGCATGGGCTGTGTGTTTTAATTATAATATTTTTTTTTGAATTTTTGTTTTTTTTGTTAGTTTATTGTCTTTTTTTAGTAATTTTGCACTAATTAGACTAAATATAAATTTTTAATTTTGCCTAAAGTTAAATACTAAAATTTTATTCTAATAGTTTTTTATTTTTATTTAAAAAAAATAATAATAAAAGCCCTAATTTTAAATTGTTGAAAAATATAGAAAACAAAATTTTATAATTAAGAACATTAACATTGATTATTGGATATTATAATAATCAGTTAATTTAACAACAAACCCTTCCGCTACGAGGATTTGGAAACAGTTTAGTTTTTACCGCTTTTACAGGTTTCCTTAATCCCGAGCAAACTCTATATAATAAATACTCTCTTCCCAGACAAGGAAGCAAACCCATCAATCAATCTTCATCAATGGCGAATCGTGCGAGGAGAACAGTGGAAGTATGCAGCAAAGAAGACGGGTTCCTGGGATCATACTTTGAGGCCAAACTGCTGAAAAGAGTCGACAAAGACAAGTTCTTGGTGGAGTTCTTGACGCTTGTGTCCGAGGAAGATGAGAATGAGAAGCTGAGGGAGGTGGTGCACGCATCGGAGCTGAGGCCTTGCCCACCGCAGATAAGGGTGGCTGAGTTCGACGTGATGGAGAAGGTGGACGCGTATGACAGAGACGGGTGGTGGGTCGGAAGAGTTACAGGGAAAGAATCCGGTGAAGATAAGTACTCTGTGCATTTTGATAGCACTGGAGATGAGTTTGAGTATCCTGGTTATTTGCTGAGAGTTCATCAAGAATGGGAGAACAGAACCTGGGTTCCTTCTCATGGACGAAGCTATCAAGGGAATGGGATGATCAATTGATTTTTGATTGAAATGTTCTTGAAAGATGTAATGTAAATGCTTGCTAATAATATTGGGGAAGCACTAAAAATTTCTGTTCTGATGACTATATAAATAAAATAGCATTTCAGATGCAATCTTAATGGCATGACATATAATTATTAAAAGGCTCGGTGAAACTTTTTTATTTATTAAATTTAAAGCATAACATCAGTTCTATTGAGTTTCACACTAGTGTTGCAACAGTTAAGGAAAACAAAATAGAAGTCTGCGGTAATGTATTCGAGCTCTGCAACCTTTTCATGCAGCTACCGGGATCACACAAATATTCCCGTGCATACAGTTATTGCGCGTATTCTCTATAGAAAGCGTAGTAAGGAAAACAAAATAAAAGTACGCGATAATGTGGTTTAACCGGTGTTCTGCAAGCCAGCAGCAATACCTTTCATGGTCAAGATGAGGGTGTCCTCCAAACCAGGGGCGTACTCACTTGACACATTCAGTTTCACCAGCTCATCGGCAGGTTTGACAGATTCTGATTCCATAATCTCCCTTGAGATATGTGGACGGACCTGCACATGGTAGTTTGGATCACGGATTCGTTTCAGTGTGTAGGCCTGGCACAGGTTGAGAGTTGTGATGTATGCATCACGGAGACGGAGTCTTTGCTTCAAGTAAGGGTCTCCTTCAAGAAGATCCTTGTGTCCAGCAATCTACAAATGCCATAAAGAACCAGTTTTGGCAATACAAAAGAAACAAACTTGTTAAAAAGACAACCTTTTGACAGAAAATCAATGATAGCAAGGAAAACACAAAATCCTCCTTCACTCAGTAATCAGGACAAATAAGGTGCAACTTGTTAGTTATTTTGCCAAAAGCTGGGGAGAAACAAGACAGGACTTGAAATATTTATAAGCATAACTCCACAGGAAAAAAAATGGAGATTTGGTCAGATAAAAGACTAGCTATGACTAAAAAGAATGGCAATCAATAAAGAGAGTTAATGATTTCCAGTATAAAGTTACCTGGAGAAGAAGGCCCTTGGTTTCTTCATAGTTGACCCTCAATCTCTCTCCAAATGACCACAAATCTTTAGAAACGAGGAGCCGGTCATACAAGCCGGCTATCTTAGGGTTTCCCTTCGCGAACACCATTTCAACCAAATCGATGGTGACCCTAAAAAATGGCCAATTATTGTACATATCCTGCAGCATATGGAGATTCCTAATGTCCTTCTGAATGACATGTCTGAATGCAGCTCCAAAACCAAGCCACACTGGAAGATGGAATCTTGTTTGTGTCCATGCAAAGATCCAAGGGATTGCACGAAGAGATTCAATGCCACCACTTGGCTTTCGCTTGGATGGACGGCTTCCAATGTTCATTCGTCCATACTCCAACTCCGGTGTAGCCTGCGATCATATTCAGAATACGGTTATTTAGTTGAACAGAATCACATGATTGGTTTAAACAGATATGGGAAATAAATGTGTAGAGTTTACTTACGAGGCGAAAATATTCGACAAATCGTGGTTCTTTGAAGACAATGGAGCGGTACTCCTCTGTAGCAATAACCGCCATTTCATCCATCAAGGCACGCCACTCCGGTTTTGGTGAAACAGGGGGATGCATACCATGCTCAAGTGTCGCAGCAGTGAAACGCTGAAGTGTTCTGAAGCACAAGTGTTCCTCCCCAAATGATTGCTCAATAACTTCACCTTGAACAGTAACACGCAGTGAGCCATGAATTGTATCTGGTGGCTGAGACAATATAGCAAGATGGGTGGGACCACCTCCTCTTCCAACTGTTCCACCACGACCATGGAACATGGTTAGCTTTACACCATATTGCTTAGCAACCTTTATGAGCTCCTCTTGAGCCTTGTATAGTTGCCAGGCAGCCGAGAATCGCCCAGCGTCTTTACCGGAATCTGAGTACCCAATCATGACTTCTTGCTTACCATTGATCCGATTCCTGTACCAATCGATAGAGAAGAGCCGGGCCAAAGCAGCAGGAGCTGCCTCCAAATCTGCAAGCTTCTCAAAAAGTGGAACAACTCTAAGTGGTTGTTTCACATGGCACTCACGCTGCAGGAGCTCAACAGCCAGCACATCAGATGGTGCTGTTGCCATTGAAATGATGTATGCTCCAAAGCTGTCTGCTGGAAGTTCTGCTATGACATGAAATGTGTCCAAAACATCAGCAATTTCTTCAGTTTTAGGAAGGTCAGGACCAAACAGTGGACGCTTGCCACTGAGTTCAGATAGAAGCCATTCCTGCCGCTTTTCTTCGGACCATTCTCGGTAGGAACCAATTTCCAAGTGCTTGGTAATGGCATCCATGACATCAGTGTGACGATCGGACTCTTGCCTGATATCAAGCCTCACAAGTGAGAGTCCAAATGTGGAGACTTGCCTCAAGAAATCAAGAAGACTTCCATCAGCAATCGCTCGGTCACCGCAAGAGCAGAGTGACCTATAACAGAGTTCGAGAGGTTCCAAGAACTACATAAAATTTAAATTTAATGAGTAGTTATCCAGTTAAACTGATGTTTTATGCAAGTGAAGGAGAAATAGATATTTCAAAGGATCCTATAAAAACTGAATATCCTAATCAACACTAGAGTATGATCTGATAACGAGATCATTCACTAGTGACCTTATAATAATTTATAATAAATAATTTTAGAAAAGAAAATGAAACACACTAAAGAGGTACCTCCTCAACATTGGTGAAAACAGCCTCCTCTGGAATATCAGAGATTCCATGGGCTAATAGCTGACGAGCACGTTCGCGTGTTTGATACAGCTTATCCCTCACATCACCAAGAATCACACGGTAAGGTTCATTTGGAGGAATTTGTTTCCAAAACTCTGTATCATGAATGAAGTTAATTTGAATTGTACCCTCAACAAAGACAAATCATTCGAGTTCAAAATAGCAACCATTTAGACTTTTAAATTCAGAATACAGAAATAAACAGTAAAGAATCATGTTACTTTGTTGCAGATAGTGCCAAGTGTTTGACAACATTAGCAGGATAAATATATTTAAAATGCATTATGAAAACACACTATTCAAAAGTTTCTTTCATGAATATTAACAAGATAAATGTGAAAATATGTCATTAAAAGCTTTGGTTACTAGTCATCAAAACACTTTTTTTTTTTAACTATTACACTACAAGTCTACTAATAATAGTATCAGAAGTCTAGCAAGACACGTCTTGATATAAGCACATTTAAAGCCCAACCTAAGAATCTATACTCAAAGGAAGGAGAGGTCCACTTCCAAATAAGAAGAAATTCTACTACAACACACTCGGGGAGGCTTGAACCCTTGACCTAGACAAACCCAGCTAAGGGGTGGTTGTCAGTCTTGGTTGAAATACACATTGTAGGCGTTCTTTATGTAAATTGTCAAAGTCAGTTGGGAAAAAAAGACATTTTGATCAAAGGGGGAAAACGAACATTTAAGTAAACACAAAATACAACCAAGCGATTTCATATCTGATGTCCACTTAGAAGTGAGAGAAACATCATCAAAACCTTTATTCTGAAGAAACAGAATGATCTACTCATTGAGCATGAGAGCAAGTCACTGTTGGAATTACCTATATAGTGCTTTGCATCTCTCTTTGAGGACCTATCAAGTACATCGGCACGAAGACGGAGCTCATCACTGCAACGCCACATGGACATCTGCCAAGAGGCCGAAGACAAATCAACAAAAGAGATTAACATACTGAGAACAACATATTGTATCAAGGGTATATGATATAAAATGTTTCCTTAATATGAAGCTCCTTGGTAGAGTCATAAAGGCACAGTGATCATTAAGTACCTCAAACATAAGATCCTCAATTCGGGAATAGTACAAGTTAGCAGCCATCATTCTAGCCAGTAGGCAAACATCCCTAGTGACCTCAGGAGTAACCCTTGGATTACCTGCATTTCATATTACAAAAAATAATAAACTTGGTAAAAGAGAATCATAGAGCACTCAAAATTTGATAATTGCCACATCTCCTAGAATCAAGCAGCAACTGAGATGATTCCAACAAACAAGAAATTCCACATTTCAGATGTTTTGTCTCCCTCTTCTTAATTTTGAATAATTCGCAATGTAACTGATATCAGACATATTTTTAAGTGGAGAAAAGATCATACCATCGCGATCACCACCCATCCAAGAAGAAAACTGAATAAGAGGGGCATTGTAGGGAACACGTTCATTGATCCCTATGTTTTTCAAAGCTGTGTCAACACGGCGCAAAAATTTAGGGACACCCTTCCATATTGTTTCATGAAAGTAGCTCATTCCTGCCCTCATTTCATCTTGTGGAGTAGGTTGGGTCCTTCGGATCTCATCTGTACGGAATGCAGCTTGAATCTAGTGGAGATATATACACAGAGAAAAAATTGAGTAAAATCAGTAGAGCTATTACTCCCACCATTAGGACTATGATTGCTTATACTGCTGAAAATAGGTGGCCATGTTCATTAAGAAGGAAAATTACTACATGTTGCTAAGAAAATTGTCCACCAATTTTTTACCAACCAAACAAACTCAGTACAATGTTTAGCAATGATGTCAGAAGCCAAAGTAGAAGTTTGAAGACAGATTAACCAAGAAACGAGACTTTACCTCTCGCTGAAGAGCCTCATCAAGCTCCTGCTTGTCATCGGGAGTAATATCTTTGGCATGCAACTGTGCCAAACAATTCCGTATCCTGAAAATTTGAGATAGGCAGGAAGAAGAAAAGGTAAGGCAAAAACCAAGTCATTCCTTGGAAGGACGGGCATTTTCCCTTTACACATTCAAGAAGATCTTCACATGAAAGAGTATTATTTGTACATGTCACTACACTTAAATATCTGAATGAAACTGTACAACTATTCTAGGCTATGTTTAGTGTTGCGATTAGAAAAGTTTGATAAACAAACGGTGGTTCATAAGCGGTGTCATGTAATCTTGTTTTATGTTAATAATATAATTGTGGTTGGCTTTTTTAGGAAGTAATTAGGGGAAACACAAATTGATGAGAAGATGAGAGAAATAAGGCTAAGATAGTTTCGACATATCCATCGTAGGCCTTTAAGTGATCCATTAAGAAAAAGAGAGAAAATGGTGCTGTCATATGTCAAGCAAGAAAGAGGAAGACCTAAGTTGATATAGACTCATACCATTAGGTTTTATGGAGCTTGACAATGATTTCAGATAAAGCAAAATGACATCAAAAAATCCATGTAGTCGACCCCACTTAGTGGGAAAAGGCTTGATTTGGTTTGGCTTTTCTAATATTTTGATGGTGAGTAAAAGCTAAAAATATTAATTTTTGCAAAAAACAGTTTTTAAAAGAAATTGCGATTAATAATTGTAATTTTTGTTGTTATTCAAACACTTAAAAATTGTGTTTTAACCAAAACACATTTTTGTGATCTCATTAAAAATCAAACCACAATGCCAAACAGAGCCCTGGAAATCAGAGAACAAACCTTTGAATGTTTCTGACACTTGAATATATGAATGAAACTGTATAACTATTATAAGAATCAGAGAACAAACCTTGCATGTTTCTGAAGCAAAGATCTACGGACTGACTGAGTAGGATGAGCAGTCAAGACCAGATCTATAGTTTGATTCTTCAGAGCATCGAAAATCTCCTCTGGTGACTTCTTCAGCTCTGCCACAAGTCTCTTGAAAGTTTCTTCAATGTCTGATTCAGTTGTTGCCGAGTTCTCATCAGCAAAATCACCCTTCTTTAACTTCTTGATCCTTCGACGGTGAGCAACCTGAAGCTCCTCGGCCAAGTTGGCCAAGTTAAGCATGTGAGAGAAAGCCTTAGCAATGACAATGGAGTCCCCTGGATCCAGACTTGTCAAGACATTTCCAAGCTCCTCAAGTTTGCTGGGGTCATTCTTTCCTTCATACTCAGCTGCGAGCTCATAACACTCTTGAACCTACACAATATCAACATCATTAGTCAAGATGCAATTACACAAACCATCCCTTCTTCTTAAAATCATTACATAAATCTTCCACAACAAAAGAGTGAACCAAGTGACTATAAGACCACAGGTCATAAGCCCCTTGATTGTTCCCGTTGTGGCTTTAAATCAATCTAAACAGCTCCAAGTTTGCAAATAATTTCTTTTCCAACGCAGTCACTAAACACACTTTGATTCTTCCTGATCCTTTCAATCTAAACAAGACCCGAAAACAAATCCACAAATTACATCATACTGAAGCTCAATATACACAAAAGGTTCCACACTTTTCACATTACAAACTGTGAATCCCTTAAACTCTAATAAAAATTTTAAGTTTTTGGTCACATGGGCATGAATAAAAGTCAAACATTAATTAAAAAAAAAGAGATTGAAAAGAGGTCCCAAGAGAAAATGACGCACCGTTTCTTTGAGATCCTCCCCATGCAAATCTTGAAGAATATCAAGGAACCGATCCAAAAGAAGAGCATCATATTCAACCAACTTATCATCTTCACTCACTTTTCTTGGAACCAGAAGCCTTAGCTGCGCATCAATCGATGCCATCTTCTCTAAATTCCTATTCGCCGCCATTGATCTTCACTATTCTCTCAGCTCAGCTTCACTCTGCCACACAATCAAAAATCAAAACTTGACTAAACATCCAAACAAAGAATCACATTTTGATCACTACCCAGATAGTAAATCTCATTAAAAAAGATAATTTGATAAGAAAAACCCACGTGTAAATATAAAAAACATATGGACTCAGATTCTCTAGGCTACGTGTGAATTACAATCAGAAACCAAAACTTGACTAAACAGCCAAATAGAAAATCACTCATTGATCGCTAACTAACATAACAAATTCTCATAAAATCATTGATTTGACAAGAATAAGCCACGTGCAAATACCATAAAATTTAACTTTATGAAAATCAAAAACTTGGGTTCATATAAAAACAAAGGGGAAAAACCACACATGGTGCTAACAAAATGGCGGATTTACCCAGATGAGAGGATAAGTGTACAAAACTGTACCTGAATCTGGGCAAGTGATATTATATGAAGAGAAGACAGAAAGTTGAATTAGAATTCAGAAGAGAGTGAGGACTGAGGAGAGGAGATGCAGAGAGTGATGAAGAGAGAGTGCTTATATAAAGAGAAAGTGAGAGAGACAAAAATTTTTTCAAATTTTTTCTTCTCTTCTCGAGAGAGATGGGATGCGGAATTTGCGCAAAAATTAAGAGGTGATGACTTGTGATTTTGTGACGGTAACTCTGTAAGTTGTTTCTCTCTAGACTTGCTTTAGTTTCCACAACGATGCCCTCTTAAGTCTTGACACTTCTCATTCGCTGAAACGGTACGGTAGCTTTTATTACTCAATCTCTGCTTTTGATAGCGTTAACCCAAACACTTATTTTAACACAATCATAATCGTTAATAAAATCATAATATCAAAATATGAGTTTATTTTTTATCATTAATTTATATTATAATATTTATTTCATTACGTATAAATTGACTTATATTCTCTACCAAACGTACCATGTATCTCAAACAATATATATTATATTTGATAATGTGTCCGCCATTATGCGCACCTCGTGCTTTTCATTACCAGAGGGCATTACCAAGGAAATGCAGATCAGTGAGATTCGAACCTTGAATGAGAAACAACACTCAAGTCCAAATCTTCATGACAATATTACTATAATAAATTTATCAAAACTCGTACCATAAACACCCATGAATTAATATTATATTATCTATATAATAAAATATTATATATATTGTAGAAAGCATAGATGTTGATTAATTCAATTGTTAAAACAAACTCTACTCATATGGGTAGGGTGAAAATTGAGTTGTCATATTAGGATAAAACTAAGAAAAAATATGTAGAAGGTATGTAGGAGAATTGTTGAAGCAAATCTTCCCATATGATTTCCTAAATTGAAAATAATGTTATATTTTTAATAAAGGAATGGAACATTGTTGGAAATGCTCTTACAGTATTGTTAGACATGCATATCTACATCTATGTGGGCGGAAAATCCATGTCTTATCTTAGATTTATGGAACGAGATATAATTAATTTAGTATCCAACAATAACCCGATATTATCCTATATAATTTTCTAATGACCACACTCTTTAGATTTAGGTAGAAAAAAGATATCATTGTTGGGCGGATGTGTTATTAATCACTTTTTACATACATTATTTAATCATAGAAATCATGCTAGTAATGAAATTACAAACTTGAAAAGTAAAAAAACCAGGAAATGTGTTGTAGAAGATGATGATCTTAACCAAGTCAAGATTCATCTGTCCTTAAGAACTTATTAGCCCCGCCTCAGTACTTTACGATTTATTATGGCTAACGTTTTCCCATGATAATTTGGTTGCTTCTTGTAGAAATGATACTCTTTTCTTCAAGAACTTGAACTTGGACAATGGTGAAAACTCTCTCACTTGGGAAATCTTTAGACACTCTAACAATTGCCTAAGACTTATAAAAATAAAATTGAATGTGAGAAATGAAATGTAAAATGAACCCATGGACTCATTTTTATAGACATGGAGGGTTGCCTTTGAAAATGTACTCTTATGTCAAAATATACATCCCTTTAAGTTATGACCCTCCAATGAAACTTTTCAACCCTAAGAGTCATGTTCTTTCCCATTAAAGAACAGATCTTTTCCAAGGAACCCTTTTGGATCCAAGGGTTAAGTATTTTCTTATGAAGGATCATACTCATTCATTCCCTATATATATATATATATATATATATATATATATATATATATATATACACACACACCACTTTATATTTAGAAAATTTTCCTACAATCATACATATAAATTAATTTTATAAGCATCCTCTGTTTTGTACTTATTCTCAAGAGATTCCCAGAGAATCTTTACAGAAGTCATGCCATGGTACACATTGTATAAGGTATTGTCAAGTTCTCCCAAGAGGTAGTTCTTGCACAAGAAATCGCCTTGCGACTATGCCTCAACTCGTAGTTCCTTAGCTATTTCTGTTTCTCCCTCCACAAGACCCGAAGGATTTTCCTTGAGATACTTAGCCAACTGCAGTGTTGTCAGGTAGAACATCATTTTTCTTTGTCGCTATTTGAAGTTTGATCCACCAAAATTATCTAGTTTCTCTCTATGAGCGACCAGTACTGTGATATTTCCACTAGCCATGTGTAACTGTAAATTAACACAAGATAAATCACACAAAGATAAACTTTATGATCCAGTTTAAGTGTTACACTAAAAATCTACTTGTTATTATTTTGATTTTTAGTACCAAATAATACAAGTTCTTGAATTTGTAACTAAAATTTCTTATGATAGGTGAACAAATGAAAATTCCAAGAGGATGAGGGGGTCCGATGTAACCACTTAAGTCTCTGCCCACTTAGGCTCTTATCGCCCTGGTGATAAAATTTCCTTAATCACTTTCTCAATAGAAAATCTTAGGCATTCAATCTTTAGTGTTACACTTTAATTCTCAAGTTCAAGTATAACAATTGTAAAAGGTATAAAGTCAATCAAGCTTGGAAAGAATTACTTGTGTATAACTCAGATCAAGTCTTTGTGATACACGTTAAATTCTCAACCAAGTATGCAACAAACAATCAATAAATAATTTTTAACTTTATCACATTATAGACTAGGTGCATGCTTGTGATAATTGAACACACTAATATTAACTAAAACCTATACTACGAAGTTTACAAAAGTTCAGTATATGATTTTTCTAAGTTAATATTATACTTTGCATATATTTGACTTATGTCTATATTACCAAAATTTTATAATCGAAGTGTGTATTGTATATGATATATAACTAGATACTATATTTATCTTGATGTTTGAATTTATGTATATTAATTCAAATCTGAAATATTTCCCATATGTGACTTACGTTAGTGTCATTTGTTCAGCCGTTCGAACGAGTCTTTCTAGAGAGTTCACGTTTGTGTAGCGTTTGATAACGCATTCGAACGAAATTGTTTAGAGAACTTGCGTTCGTGAAGCGTTTGATAACGCGTTCAAACGAAACTGTCCAGAGAACTTGTGTTCGAGTGGCGTTCGTCACCACGTTTGAACAAAAATACAAAATATAGGGTTTTTCCTTATGTGTTAGTCGAGCGTTCGAACGCCCTTACGCAATTTTCATGCACATGACACATTTTCCAGGAAAAAGAACATCAAAACATACAAAACCAGAGTTAACAAAATATGTAAGATAATAAGTTCTTAAGATTGTTAGGCGGATGTGTTATTAATCACTTTTTTTACGTTATTTAATAAAAATCATTAACAGAAATTATGCAAGTCATGAAATTACAAACTTGAAAAGTAAGAAAACCTGAAAATGTGTTGTAGAAGATGATGATCTTAACCAAGTCGTGATTCATCCATCCTTAAGAACTTATTAGCTCTGTCTTGGTGCTCTATAAATTTCTTGTGACCAACTTCTCCCAAGATAACTTGGTCGCTTCTTGTAGAATAGACACTTATTTCTGTTAGGATTGGTGCTCCGAGTGCCAATCCGGATCGTATTTATGTCCGATTCATTAATATGAGCGGTTCAAATTTCCATAATATTACAATTTTACTGGTAGAACCCTTGTCTTTTATACACTTATTCGATCTAATCTGATTACGATTAGATCAAAACTGAATTTGGTTCAGTGATACGTGTATATTAGACAAAGACCCTAGGATTTACGATACAGTCGCAGTTACAACGTAGTTTGTAATTGACATTGGGAAACGCACTATAAGATGTATATCCTTAAATAAAGTTCCTGGTCAAGATTTACTAACCAGGGTCGGTTAGTAAAATCCGTTGAGACTAGTACATGTCGTATATCGTGACTTGGTCCGATGGTTTATCCCAGTGAACCATGAGTCTCGGGAGACTCGTATAGACATGTAGGTGTTTATTTGATAAGACACTGAACGACTCACTGAAGGTTTCCTAATAGATGGTACATCAACGTCAATAGGAACCTTCTCGAGTTGAGCGAGCATAATGGTCATTCGACTTGAGATACCACGGTGGGATATATAGTTATCCTCCACACTTTGATGGCAGTCACGTCAACAATATATTCATGATCAGACCTCCGTCTGTTCGTTGGGTGTGGACTGATGCTCATGATATCCTGTGCGTATCAAGATAGGATCTGTCAGTCATGTGTACAGGGCATATGCATCCTCACGTGTTTACGATCTAGTAAATCCCTGGCCGTGGTATAACATCGAAAACCAGTTCCGAGTGTTATTTCGTGATCGTAAATTGAAAGTCGACTGTATTATACCGAACGGATTTGACGTTCTCATCTATATCCCAGGTATAATACAGATAGCCTGTGACTGAGGGATTATACGTATGCAATGACCTCGGCTTGTATATTTTAGCGAAATTATCTGTGGTCGTCATAATCCATGAGTGGGTAGATTAAGGACACGAAATTGGATTTCATGACGGATAAACCTAAACTTAGAGAGTCCCATAATATGAAGTGTACTCGTTGGCACTTGGGCAACACGATATGAATAATACAGATTATTCATAATACTTCACCGAATTAAATGAGTTAATTCGGATCGTTTAATCGTTAAACGATAACACATGCAATTAGGGGATTTTGTCCGCTAATAATTATTGTGTATTTGTATATGATATATAATACGATTAGATACACATTAATTATTTGTCAAATGAGATTTTGACACATGCCATATATATATATGTATTTGTTATTTAATGTAAATAAAAATACATATGTGTGTGTAAATTAATTGTTTAATTATTTAATGGTTAAATAATTAAATAATTAAAGTTTAAACTTTATTCAATTTTCATCATGTATTTAATACATGGTGATATCTTATTGGAACATATGGCATGAAATTAAATACACTTTATTTGTGTCTAATATTGATTGGATATTATAAAGTGATTTGGATTTGATTTAATTAAGTTGTTTTTTGGATAAAAATGCCCTCCTAGGTTTCGGCCAAAGGTTTTAAATTGTAAAAAGTTGTTTTCTTCTTCCCTTAAGCCACACACACTGCCGAAAACAAAGAAAAGAAATGGGTTTGAAATTTGTTTCATCATTCCATGAAGATTTGAAGTAAAAAATCAAAGAAAAAAGTCTAAGGATTTGGGGATTTAAGGTAAGTCTTCAAACCCCTAAGGTTAGAAATTAGATTTCTTGTTTCTTGATGACTTATAAATATTCTAGGGTTTACTTCAAATCTGAAAATCGGGGCTTTGTGGTTTAGTGGATGGATTGGAAGTTTGTAGGCATGTGTGAAGTTGAAATTGGGTGGACTTAATGTAATTTTGTATCCAATTTGTTCAAATTATTGTTGAATATTTTTTTTTTCCATTCTAGAGTTATTTGAGCCACTCTAAAATAGCCTAGAATTTTTCTAGAGTTGTTCATATGGTGGGACTTTGATTGGTGTTTGAATAATTTGATTAATCTTGAATAAATTGGTTTTAAAGCATGAAATTGTGAATTTTTGGTTTGCTGATCTGATCTTGTAAAAATGGAAGTTTTGTGACATATTTGATGTCTTATGAATGTTATGGATGAGTTTTGGGAGTTGGCACAATTTACGGAAAATATTTCCGACTTGAAATAAGCGAAAACGGCCAAAAATGGCGTTACCGGGTGTATTTTGAGCAAACCGGGTGACGGCTGTGAAAACAGTGAATCTGTCACTGTTCGGGCAGCCCATGAACTGCCCTGACACTATTGGATCTGACCTGGGTAGTTTCCATAAGTGTCACGTAGTCGGTTCGATCAAAAACGCGTTTTATGCAGTTTTACGGAAAAACGTTTTTCGTAAAAGTTTCGTGAAGTTTCAACAATATTTATGTTAATATATAATATTAAATAAATAGGTTAAGGTGAAATATGAATATATTATTCGTATTGGATATTGAATAATTTATTCGGTATTTTGAAAAAGTTTTAAAATACGATTTCGCCCGAACCCGCACTTCCGCTGCGCCCATCGCCCAAAACCCCAATAATTTCTTCAAGAACTTGAACTTGGACAATGGTAGAAACTCTTTCACTTGGAAAAACTTTAGACACTCTAACAATTACCTTAGACTTGTAAAAATAAAATTAAATATGAGAAATGAAATGTAAAATGAACCCAAAGACTCTTTTTTATAGACACGGAGGGTTACTTTTGAAATGATACCCTTATGTCAAAATGTACACCCCTTTAGGAGTCACCCCTTTTGGAACGGAGAAAATGAAGTTTCAACACTTATAGGTAACAACTCTCGACATGTCACGATAGGCTTAAGAGTCGCAACGCCCAATCTGCAAATGGTCAGTGTCGCGACACGCGGGGGGTGAGCGTCACGACGCTCGCAACTCCGAGAGGCGAGTGTCGCGATGCTGGAGATTAGAGTCGCAACGATGCCTTGTGTAAAATATTGGCAGTGAGCAAATTTACCTTGAATCTAATCCAAAACACTTCCAATTTTGTCCAAACACTTCAATACACCTAAAATCTAATTTTAACTTCAAAACCAACATCAACACATGTTATACAAAAAACATACATGTATTCTAAATACATATATTCATTTATTTAAATCAAACATAAACCAAAATAGAATTCCACAATAAAGTGACTCGTGAATAATTATAGTTCACTCAAAGGTGGTCAATTGATTCTATAATAGAGCCATAGCTCTAAGCTATCATATATAGTTCCAAATTATAATTTAATGTTTCATGTCCAACATGAACATTTTGACCCAATCACAAGCATATTGTGTTTATGCTTCCAAAGCATCCATACACAATTCATTAGCCTAATTTCAATATCAAGTTATGTTATTATATATCCAATACATATTACTTCACTATATGTTTCATTAATGATAACCGCTCACTAATGAAAAATATACCTTTAGAGAAAATCAAACTTACATATAAAATTTGATTCCAAGATCCAATCTTATCATCTTTATTGAAATATTTTTGAGAACTTCCAAAGCTAACAAGCTTGATTCGAAGATCTAATCTTCTTCTCTTGTTGTTGTAGAGAACTTCAAAAGTTTCTCCCGTAAAAAATTTACTTAGACTAATATTTCTTTCTTTTGCTTAATGTTTGTTTTAGCTTACATTGTCATGATCTAAAAACTTGCTCAAACTTGCCTTTTATAGAAAAAATTATGCAATTTTTAATTAATAAAAGTTCTAATCAATTTTTATGTGAGCTTAATCTAATTTATCCAAATATGTAGAATTAGGTGTGACTAATCACCTTTGTCTACCACTTTGATTTAATCCAATTAAATTAAGACAAAGTTTAATCAATGGATTAGTTTAATGTCTACCACTTTGATTTAATCCAATTAAATCAAACCAAATAAATCTATAATTACATATTTATAATTAACAAAATATCTTCCAATGGTAGAGATATTTATGAAATTACAACAAAACCCTTGTGTGATTTTGGATTAATCCAATTGGGTCAAAGTAAATAATTAATGTTATCTAATAACACTTAATTATTTTAGTTGATAATTATAATATCAAATATTATTTATTATAAAAAATTATCGGCTACCCAAATGCTCAATGAGTACACTTCATATTGTGGAACTCTCTAAGTCCAGACATGTTTGTCATATAAGCCTAGCTTATATGTAAGCAATTCGGCCACCTCTGAATTTGTGAAGAACACAAACGACCTTTCGGAACTATACAAGTCGAGATCATCACATATGTTTAACAATCCCTCCATCGTAGGCTATACGAGTTGTGCTTGGAAACCATATATTACACCATCAAGTTTCTAAGGCGCACATCTTATATTGTCGACATGTACACGATTCTTTACAACTAATTAGAACATCATTTCTGATATATGCGATCAACCCTAGGTGATCGGATTTGGTCAAAGTCTTAAGAATTGTGACTTACTCACATGGATACCTAAATTTTTTATTGTACACATACGAGCCGACATATCCTGTCTTGATACGCACTTGATTAACGAGTGCATCGGTCCACACCCAACGAACATCTAGCGGTCAGACCGTGAAAGATCTCTGACATATATGACATCAAAGTGTGAATGATCAAACACAAAATCATTGTTATCATATTGTCAAAGAATTACATATGCTACTCGACTCCATGAGATTCCTATTGACGGTGGTGTGTACTTCAAACCATTAAGAATCACCTATGAGTCTTTCAATATTTGCTCCAACGAATACTCATATGTCTATACGAGCTTCTCTTACTCATGATACATCAGGTTAAACCATTGGAACTCCAATTCTAATATACGATCTGTGCTAGTCTTTGAGGTTATAGGAATTCAATCGTATTTCAAAACTAGCGACTATGAATATTTTACTTTAAGAATAGTTTATAGTAGTAATATTATCCCAATATCAGACCATCCAGTGTCCGGTATTACTACATGACTATTCTAAGGTCGATGTCATTCTCAACATATTTATATATCAATCTAATATGCATAGTGACATTACCATTAACAAGTTGAAATGAAAATATAATTATTTTATTAATAAATAATAAAAAATTAATATACAATACATTATTCGGATTGGCGCTCCAAGCACCAACTCCAACAGTCTTGTCCAATCTTTTGTGAGGTAACTTGTTCAGAACGTAGTTGGCGGAAAACAAGGCTTCCATCTACAAGTTTTGAGGTAAACCAGAGCTTGTCAATAGGACATTCATTATTTCCTTCAACATTTGTTTTTTTGCGTTCAACAATCCAATTTTATTAAGGCGAATAAGGAGTAATAGTTTCGTGAATAATTCTATGATTGGAACAATATTTACCAAATAGTGACACATATTTACCTCCCTATCACTCATAATTCTTTTGAGTTTCTTACCAAGTTGATTTTCAACTTCGTTCTTATAGTGAATAAAGCTCTCAATAGCTTTATCTTTGTTCTTCAGGAAATACACATAGCAAAATCTTGTGCTATTATTGATAAAAGTGACAAAGTATTTTTTACCATCTCTTGTTTGCACAAACTTCATATCACACACATCGGTGTGTACATGTTCTAAAGGTTCAGAACTTTATCCTACGAAATGAAATGATGTTCTATTCATTTTCGCTTCAACACATGCTTCACATTTATGATATTTATCAATTGTAAATTTAGGTATAAGATCCATGTTAATTAACTTACGCATTGTATCATAACTAACATGCCCCAACCTACCATGCCATACATTTTGTAACTCAATAATATAAGCAGAAGATGTAGATTTATTATTATTAGCATTGTGCCAATTGAAAGTCATTACATTGAACTTGAAAAGGCCCTTAGTGAGGTATCATTTCTCTGTATAGATATCATTTTTATCAGTATAAATTTGTCAGAAATAAATACAAACTTAAAACTATTTTTGCTAAGGAGTAAACTCGAAACCAAGTTTTTCAAATATCAGAAACATGCAAAATATTCTTCAATGTAATCTCATTTCCTAATGTCATCTTCAGAACCACTATGCCTTGTCCAATCACTTTGGAGGTAGACGAGTTTCCCATAGTCAGATGATCGCCACCATCGACCTTCTGATAAAAGGAAAATATTTTACTAGCAGCACAAATATGATGAGTAGCCCCCGTATCTACCCAACATTCTCTTGAGTTTCTAACCAAGTTGGCTTCAGTTACAACTGTTGGGAGGTTTAACTCTGAGATCTCATCAGTCGATAGCTCATCTTCAGTGACATGGGCCTCATTTTTTTGTTTCTTGCCTTTGTCTTGAGACTTATTGTTTCTGTAATCCTTTGTCATATGACCACTTTTCCCACAGATGTAGCACTTCCCTTTGAACTTTTTGTTAGCTTGGGAAGAATCAGCTACATTGTTCTTTCTATTTCTTCTACCCTTTCCACTTTCGATGATGTCGGCGTTAGACTCCATAGTCTTGTAGCTAGCATTCTCGGACATTCTATTATCCTCTTTGATTCGAAACCGAACTCATAGGTCTTCACTACTCATCTATTTATTCTTGTGTTTCAAATAACTCATGAAGTTTCTTCTATGGTGGAGAAAAAATTTCAATAATTATGGCAACTTGAAATGTCTTGCACAATTTCATTCATTCCTATAATATTTCTTAAATCTACCATTTTAAAGTCTAGGAACCTACCCATGATAAAAAAAATTTGTCCGACATCCTCTGTTTTGTACTTATTCTCAAGAGATTCCCAGAGAATCTTCACAGAAGTCAAGCCTTGGTACACATTGGATAAGATATTATCAAGTCCTCATAAGAGGTAGTTCTGTTGGGCTTGGTGCTCAGAGCGCCAATTCGGATCTTATTTATGTCTGATTCATGAATATGAACAATCCATTTTTCCATAATATTACTTATTTATGGTTACACTTCTTGTTTTTATATACGTATTCGATCTGATTACGATTAGATTGAAACTAAATGTGGTTTAGTGATATGTATATATTAGACAAATGCCCGATAATATATAATGCAATACACAGTTACACATATAGTTTGTAATTGACATTGGAAAGTGTCACTGCTAAATGTATATTATCAAATACAGTTCCTGGTCAAGATTCACTAACACGGGTCGGTTAGTCAAATCTGTTGAGACCAGTACATGTCGTATTTCGAGACTTGGTCCGATTGTTTATCCCAATGAACCATGAGTCTAGGGAGACTCGTATAGACGTGTATGTGTTTATAGTGGATAAACACTGAATGACTCACCGAAGATTCTTAATGGATGGTACACCAACATCAATAAGAATCTTGTTGGGTTGAGTAGCACTTATGATTCTTAGACTTGAGATGCCATTGTGGGCACACGAGACATCTTCTACACTTAGATGGCAGTCACATCACAGATCTATTAAGATCATACCTCTGCATGTTCGTTGGGTGTAGATAGATCCTCAAGGTGTCCTATGTGTGTCAAGATAGGATCTGTCAGTTCTGTGTATCAGAGCATAGGTAGTCCATATGATTAGCAATCAGATAAAAACCATGGGCCCGTGGTACAATTTAGAAGCTAGTTCTAAATGTTCTTTTTGAGATTGCTAATAGAATAGTCGATTGGATAATCCCTATAGAGATTTGACGTTTACATCTATATCTCTGGGATTTATCCGGATACTTGTGACAGAGGAATTATACATTTGTCATGACCTCGACCTGTATGATTCAACGAGTTTATCCGTGATCGTCATAATTTACGGGTGGATAAATTATGGACACGAAATTGGATTTCATGACGGATATGCCTGAATATAGAGAGTCTCACTAATGAAATATACTCGTAGAGCACTAGGGCAACAATTATAAATAATACTAATTATTTATAAAGTCGTTTAAATGTTAAACGCAAAATACATGTATATGGACCCGATAGTCATTTCCTTAATTTTTTGTGTATTTGTAATTAATGCTTGATTAATTCAAATACACATTAATTAATTATCAAATTGAGATATTTGATTAATATCACAAATGAATATATGTATTTAATATTTAATGTAAATATTATACATATATTTAATATATTTGTATTTAATTAATTAATTATTTATTTAATTGTTAAATGATTAAATTAATTAAAGTATAGATATTTTTAAGTTGTGATATTTTATTTAATGACTAAGTTGCAATTGTTGACTTGTTTGAATTTATCATTAAAGTGTAATGATCATTTAATCAAGTTGCAAGTTGAAATTCAAATGAAATTAAAACAATTTGTCTTGATTTTTCCTTAGGCAATTTCGGCCAAGGGCATAATTGTGCAAATATATATTGTTTTGTTTCATTTAGGGTTTAATAACTTAATACACTTTATACAAAAACTCCATTGAAGAAACAAATGAAGCTAGAGAGAAAGATAAAGAAAAACAAGCCAAACTTGGAATTTTAGTAAGTTTTTCCAACTTACTATTAGAGAAGAAAATGTTTCTTTTGTTCTACGCTACATGCTATGATGTTATCTTGTTATTCTTTTCTTTATTCATTGTGTTTTGTTTGATGGAAGTTTGTTGGTAAGGTTATGCATGTATAAAATTCAAATGATGCTTCTAATGAGTTAGTAAGCATACTTTTGTAAGTTTGAGAAACTTTGTTGCTAATCTAGAGTTTTTGACCCACTCTTAAATGACCTAGATTTGATCTATAGTTATTTCATTGTGTTGAGACTTGATTTGGATGGAAAAACATGATTGAAGTATTGGATTTAACCAATTTGGTCTAATTTGTCCAATTTGAAGAAATTGAAAAATTAGGGTTTAAGACCACTTCCAAATTTGGGCTTTTCATTTATATAGTGTATTTGGATGTGTATATGATGCATATAAAATATTGGGTTGATTGGATTTCATTTGCATGTGTTTTGAACAATGGAAATGCAGAATGCACAATCCCCCATTTGGAATAGCTCTCGGTTTTAGGGTTTATTTTGAGTTTTTTGTTGCAAATTGTATTTTGATTTGGGACATGTTAAACTCATCCTATAAATGATTTAGAATCATTCAAAATTATTTTGAACAATTTCGGATTCAAAATAAACAAAATGCTTGTTTAGGGGTAATTCGGTAATTTCACATAAATTTGATTTATTGTGTTTTGTTTCATAATTTGATTATTGGATAATAAAATAAATAAGTTTATTTTATTAAACGAGAAAAAAGTTTAGAAATCGGAAAATTTTGATTTTCCACTGTTTCCGCTGCGTTACCGGATATCCGCAACAAAACCCCTACAAGTTCTTGCACAAGAAATTGCCTTACGACCATGCCTCAAATCGCAGTTGCTTTGCTGTTTTCGTTTCTCCCTCCACAGGACCCATGGGATTTTCCTTGAGATACTTAGCCAACTGCAGTCTTGTAAGGTAGAATAATATTTTGCTCTGCCACTGTTTGAACTTTGCTCCACCAAACTTATCCAGTTTCTCTCTATGAGCGACCGGTACTGTGATATTTCCACCAACAATGTGTAACTGTAAATTAACACAAGACAAATCACACAAAGATCAACTTTATGATCCGGTTTAAGTGTTACACTAAAAATCTACTTGTTATTATTTTCGTTTTTAGTACCAAATAATACAAGTCCTTGACTTTGTAACTAAAATTTCTTATGATAGGTGAACAAAGGAAAATTCCAAGAAGATGAGGGGGTATGGTGTAACCACTTAAGTCCCTACCCACTTAGGCTCTTATCGCATTGGTGAAAGAATTTTCTTAATCATTTTCTCAATAGAAAACCTTAGGCATTCAATCTTTAGTGTTACACTTTAATTCTCAAGTTCAAGTATAACAATTGTAAAGGTATAAAGTCAATCAAGCTTGGAAAGAATTACTTGTGTATAACTCGGATCAAGTCTTTGTGATACACTTTAAATACTCAACCACTATGCTACAAACAATCAATAAATAATTTTCAACTTTATCACATTGTAGACTATGTGTATGCTTATGATAATTGAACACACTGATATTAACTAAAACCTATACTACCAAGTTTACAAAAGTTCAATATATGATTTTTTAAAGTTAATATTATACTTTGCATATATTCAATTTATGTCTATATTACCAAAATTTTATAATCGAAGTGTGTATTGTATATGATATATAACTAGATACTAGATCTATCTAGATCTGTGAATTTATGTATATTAATTCAAATCTGAAAAATTTCCCAGATGTGACTTGCATTAGTGTCACGTTCGTTCAGCCGTTCGAACGAGTCTTTCTAAAGAGTTCGCGTTCGTGTAACATTTGATAACGAGTTCGAATGAAACTGTCTAGAGAACTTGCATTCGTGAAGCATTTGATAACGCGTTCAAACGAAACTTTCCAGAGAACTTGCATTCGAGTGGCATTCGTCACCACATTCGAACGAAAATACGAAATATAAGGTTTTTCATTATGCTTCTGTCGGGAGTTCAAACGCCCTTGTGTAATTTTCATGCACACGAAATATTTTCTTCGAAAAAGAACATCAAAACATTCAAAACCAGAATTAACAACACATGTAAAATAATAAGTTATTAAGATTGTTGGGCTGATGTGTTATTAATCACTTTTTACATACATTATTTAATCAAAATCATTAACAGAAATCATGCAAGTCATGAAATTATAAAATTGAAAAGTAAGAAAATCCGAAAATAATGTATATACGAAATCATTAACAGCTCACTTGTGAGGGGGAAAAACTAGGCCAATGGAGCATTGGCTATGACGTTTTTATCATTGAATGCATGGCTGAAAGTGCAGACATTCCTTGTTGTATCCTATAGAAGATAGTGAGCAACGTCGATCGAAGGGTCTTCAAGTGTGTTATGGTGATCTAGAAAGGTAGAATGTTCATGAGATTTGGAAACAAAAGACGAAGATGCCATTGAAGAATGAAGAAGTCAAGTTTTAGTGTTTGAGAGAGAGTTACTCGAAAGAGTTGCAAAGGTAAAAGTAAAATGGTGAAAAGAAGAGGCCTAATTTTATAGGGTAAGAAGGGTGGCCTAATTTATCATAGACAGATGGCACACATCAATTGGAATTAGAAGAACAAAGCGAGAATCGTGAACAAAACAGAACACGTATCGTGATTTGGTTAGCTTGTACTGCAAATAAAGAAAGGGTAGGAAACACAAAATGACTGGGCGCGTATTTCAATTTGGTTAGCGCTGGATGTCGTTAGATGGAAAATACATGCATCAAATAAAGAGACATGCGTCAGAAGAAGAGATGTGAACCAATGCGTGCGCATTTAATAAGGAAATGATGAGTTTTGGATCAAACCTCTTGCATTTAATGTAGAAATGGTGAGCTTTGAATCAAGCTTCTTGCATTTAATAAGGGGCCATTTCAAAGGTTGCATTTAATGGGGGATCATCTCAAAAAATACAAAGAAGAGGTAATCATCGAATCGAGAAATATAGCTCCAATTTCACTAGCCGACTCAATTAGGCCGTACTTGGGGGGTAATTGTTGACAACCAAAATTTTGAAAGAACTTCAAAGGTGACATCGCCCTATCAAGTCATGGATAAAACTCGTCATGAATGAAAGAGCTCAGGTCGCCCAATCGGCATGTCGAGCAAATCGTCCAATCGGCCAAGCATCCACATCGCCCAATCAGCCATGCAATAATCAAACTATGGAGCAGTTACGTAAATGTGATCTAACTGTAGAAGGAATTGGGACCAGTTTCCAGCGGTTATCACAAGTAATAAACCTATGTGACGCACAATCACAACAGTTATCACAATGGCAAGTCACAACGAGGAGCAGACCTTACAGTTACCACAACAACCAGTAGTTACCAGAAGCTAGAGGCACGACTAGAGTAGTTGTCACAATTGGCAGATGAAGAAACAAGAAGTTGCAGAACATGTGATCTAACTGCTCAAGCGATTATCAGACAGTTATTTGCACCACTATATAAGCTCAAAGTCAAGTCTAAAGAAAGACACGAAAATATCAAAAGACTATTATGAGCAACTGTAATTTTCATTTCTAGATTAATTAATTAGGATTGCGTGCTTACACCCCTTGGAGACATTCCTCAATAAAATTAGTCACCCATTTTTAGGACTTTGTTTCAAGAGATTTGAACCTTACACGCTCTCTTTCTACATACCAAATATTTCAATAGTCAACAATTATAAATATAATAAATTTTGTGTAAATTTGGATCCAATACTAAACTAAATTGCATAATCTTTGGAAAAAAGCATCAATCAACTTGGATTGATCCAAGTGATTTTTTTGCAAATTAAAAAGATGCTTCTATGAAAAAGCAGAAGTTTGAGTATTGGATAGAATAACTAATTGATCAGAAATCTGAGGAAGGTGACATGAATTTTATTGTTAATTAATGTTTCTGCTTCAGATGAAGTGGTGGTGGGTGTTAATTGTATTATTTTCAATTTTAATAAAAGCATGTTGCTGTTGGGTATATATTGAATGCACATAATCCTGCATGCCTCCGCCTGCATGTGACTCAGATGGAGATTATGAAACAGAAAAAGCTATTTTGAAGTCTTAAATATGATGAAGTCAACTATATGATTGTATGATTTATGCCCAAATTAGGCTACCAACAACACTATTCCTCATGTTTCAATTATTAAGTATATTTTTTACTTTATTTTTATTCATAAAATTTTGTAGTGTGGGCCAAAACCTCATATTTTTTTTTCTACAGAATCTCCTCGTTGTATAAGAGGGGGCCATTTTGATGGGAGAATGTCACTTTCTCCCATATTTTTTTATATTTTTACCACTTGCCACTTATTGTTTTCTTAATACCCCAAATCCTCAACACCCTTGAAATCAAAAGTCCAAGCAATATTTTATATATTTTTAAATATATATATACTCTTATGAAAAAATAATTAATTTTTTTTATTATTATTGATTCAATACGACAATTAAAAATATAAAAATAAAATAATTATGATTGGAATTGGGGACGATTTTTCTACCCAAATAAAAAGATAAGGCAAGATTTTGAATAATTTTCGTTGAAAATTTTGATTTTTGCCTAAAAATTATGAATCCTAATTGATATTCTGAATCTTCAATTATTCGATGTGAGATTCAAGATGGACCAAATTTTATTTGAGATAAGAAGATGAACAAAATCCAAATCAACTTTTTATCTTCAATCTCTCTCAAAATTTGAATTCGAGCCACTAAAAAAATACTTGAAACCTACTCAATGCTACATAAGATGATGACTGATGAGTCATAATTTAGTTTATAACTCTTATAATGGAAGTGGTTGATGCATCACAACCCATGCGACTCATTGTCAAAAAAAAAAAAAAAAAAAAAAAAAAAAAAAAAAAAGAAAAAAAGAAAGAGAAATTAACATGTAATACAAGTTTTCAGTTTTGACAACTAGTGTCAACACAACAAACGCATGCTTTATGACATGAGTTCAATTTTCTTATATTTTTAAAAAGTAAAATGCATATAATATAAAAATAAGTGTGGACAAAGTTTAAATTAATATTTTAACTTATTTTTAAATTTTGTGTTGAAAAATAAAAAATATATAGAATACAAACAAAAAAACCCTAATATTTTATAATTTTTAATAATAAAAGAAGCGGGGATTAGGTCCCCATTTATTCCCCATCTCCATTCGAATATAATGGGAAACGTCTCCATTCAAAAAATTTCGATCACGAGACAGATTCATTGATTTCTTAATAATTCGGGTTCAAGTTTGAAGATCACGATCCCCGCCCAAACCCCATTGCCATCCCTAATCACACGCTTAATTTATATATATATATATATATATATATCGTGCCATGTGACGACTCATTATTAAATTATAAAATTATAAAATTAAATTAATAAATCTATTAAATAGAAAGTTTATTACAACAAAAATATAAATTATAATTTCATAAGAACTATATTATAATAAGAAAACATATTATACTATCTTATTAAGATAAGAAATACTATTAAATTATAAATTTAAATTAATAAATCCATTAAATAAAAACTTTATTATAACCAAAAATATATATTATACTATCCAATTAATTTTTGAATAATATCACGGATAATCTGATAAAGAATATATATATAAAATATTTTTAAGCTTTTCATCG
This sequence comes from Zanthoxylum bungeanum, assembly GCA_019454045.1. NCBI lineage: Eukaryota > Viridiplantae > Streptophyta > Magnoliopsida > Sapindales > Rutaceae > Zanthoxylum > Zanthoxylum bungeanum. Next base: position 242,676 of record SKCR01007779.1, on the reverse strand, counting down.
TTTCATGTGACACATAATCTATACAATTAATTTTTATTATTATTAAATTATAAAATTAAAATAAGAAATATTACAATATAAAAACATAATCCCCCATTGAAATAAGAAACTTATTAATTTAATTAATTGATATTTTATTATATTATTTTAAATTATAAAATTAAAAATGATAAACTATTAAAATAAAAAAAACTCATGATAATAAAATAAACATGTTATAATTACCCACTAAAATTAAAAAAAATATATAAGTGATATTTAATCTCTATAATTTAATTTTTATTATTAAATTAAAAATTACAAAAATAAATTATTAAAGTAAGAAACCTGTTACAATAAAAAAAAATATAATCTCATATTAAAATAAAAACTTATTAATTTAATTAATTAACATTGTAATTTATTATTTTAAATTATAAAAATAAAATGATAAACTATTAAACTAAGAAACATATTACAATAAGAAAATATATTATAATCTCCCATTAAAATTTTAAAAAAAACATACGTAGCATCTATTCTCTACAGGTCATATTTAATTATTAAATTATAAAAATAAAATAATAAATTATTAAAATATGAAACTCATTACAATATAAAAACATAACTTCTTATTAAAATAAGAAGTTATGTTTTTATAATATATTTTAAATTATAAAATTAAAATGATAAACTATTAAACTAAGAAACATATTACAATAAGAAAATATATTATAATCTCCCATTAAAATTTTAAAAAAAACATACGTAGCATCTATTCTCTACAGGTCATATTTAATTATTAAATTATAAAAATAAAATAATAAATTATTAAAATATGAAACTCATTACAATACAAAAACATAACTTCTTATTAAAATAAGAAACCTAAATACCAATAGCCCACAAAACCCATACAATATTTTTTGGATTTTGGGTCTATTGTTATTTGTTATTTTATTTTGAATTATTTTTATAAGTTTTTTGTTTCATAAATTTTTTATTATTTGTTGTACTTCAAAATGTAGACTCTGACTATTAGCTCCTGCAAAGTGAATTAAAAATATATTTGAGAATTGAGAGACAAACGAATGAGGTATAAATTTTAAGAGTAAATAAATCAACTGACTCATTTAGACCATAAAACCGATGAAATCATGAACATTTACAAGATCAATACCTAAAATAACATTAGAGTTTTTGTTATGATATGAAATTATATTCAAAGATGTGCTCAACCTACACAAAATATGGATTATGTGCTAGTAATGTCAAATTTAAAAATGAAACTCCAAAATTATAGTAATACTTTTAGACTAATTAATGATAAAGATGCAAACTATTATTCAAATTAATGGGTCAATGTACATGTGGTTGGATGAGTTTCAACTGTGCTCATTTCATAAATTACATTTGAGTTTTTTATTAGGGAAAATGACACCCAAGTATCTTATAGATTACAATACAGTTTTAAAAATACAAATTTTAGTTCATATCGTTAAATATTTCGTTAATTTTGAATAATTTTTCATTTGATTAGTGTTAAATGCATTGAATATCCTAAAAACTATCTAAGTATAGTAAAAATTTGTTTCAAAATTTGATGAAAAATGACTTAATTAGCAAAAATATATTTAATGGTATGGATTGAAACTTGTATTTTCTAAAACAACATGAACTAAAGTTTGTATTTCTAAAACTACATAGACTAAAGTATCATTATAGCAATTTTAGGATATTATTATGCAATAGATTTATAGACACAACAATTTGTACTATGGCTGTACAATGGGAACTAGATTAAGTCGTCAAAGCAAAAACTGAATCCGAACCTAAAAATTTGAAAAGGAGACCTGAAGTTGGTTGAGTTGGATCGAGTCATTGAATCGGATCGGTCGAATCAAATTTCGAAATTAAAACAAGATTTTCTTATTAAACTAAAACAAATATTGAGTCAGATCATGAGTTTTAATCCTTTATTCGCCTCCTAACATATATTTTTAGGGTCGAGTCATGTTAAACTCGATATATTTAGCAAACATGATATCTAACCGCACGCATTAGCTCAAGTTGAAAATCCCGACTTGATAAATTTAATATTTCAAATTCGTCCAATTTAAATTTGTCGGATTATTAAATTGACCCGACATCTGATTACCCCTAATTTGTACAAAAATTTTGTATCTTATCCTTGCTGAAATTTTTTAATTTAACATTTTCTTTGGATAAGAACTCGAAAAATCTACCAAATGTTACAACTTTTATTTATGACTTTTGTTATGTAAATTTGGATTTTTAAAGAGTTGGAATCTTTTTTTGGAAGTCCTTTTCCTTGCCAACCACTCATATTTTTTTTGAAGGCAAAATAAAAATAAAAATAAAAAAACTTTTTGAGAAGTGGGGTTACTGATAAAATAAGTTCACGAAAATCGATAAATGGGCGGTGGCTTATTAAAAATTCAGTGATACACGACAACAAATTATCAGCTTGTGTATCCAGATGAATAGATGATAAGCACTCGAAATAAGTGTTTCTCACATAATAATAAGTAAACACCACTTAATTAGTATTTTAAAATATATTATCAAAATATTTTAAGCATTTTTAGTTTTAAAAAAAAAATACTTTTATTATGATTTAAATACTTCCAAACAAACTCTAAATATTAATAAAGTTAAAAAATATATATGTTGCCGTGAAAATTATTCTCAGATGTATGAATTATCTCAAATTATATTATGAACACACTCTATAATCAAATGGAAAAAGATCATTTACTCATCTTGTATTTGCTATTTTTTAAGAATTGTAAGTAACATTTATATTATTAGTCATGAATGATTTAGATGTAATATTATTATTATTTAACATATTATCAATCATCGATAAGTGAATCTTAGAAAATTCAAATTAAAAACAAGATGAATAGAGGATTCAAATCCATTATACATAGCCATTAGAATATAAAAGTGTATGTTTTATACATGTTAAAAGAGATTTATAGGCAAATTACATAGTCATTAGAATATAAAAGTATATGTTTTATTCATTTTTTTTTTTGGATAATCGGGGTGTCCGAGCCAGCTTATGCTCACCTCGATTAATCCCCGAGACTTGTGCCCCGTGCCCTCAGAAGTTTCCTAACGCAGATCAGGGTAAGTCGCTGGCTTTTGACACCAGGGGGCATGACCTCAAGGAAATGTATCTAGTGAGATTCGAACCTTGAACCTGAGAATGAGCAAACCCCTTAAGCACAAAGCCTTTACCATTGAGTCAACCCATTGGGGTTTATATGTTTTATTCATGTTAAAAGAGATTTTTAGGCAAACCACTTATCGGTTGAATAATTGACACTTTCTCGTTTTATTATTAAGATAAGTATTTAAACTTATCATTATTTTCTGTAATACTTCATTTCTCATATATTTTTGATACACGTGTCCTTTTAAATAGATGTCCTAAACTTATGTAACTTAATGACTTATATTCAAACACTAAATAAAATATGTATTTTAGGTCAAGTGGGACATTGGTATCATGTTGGGTGGAGATGGGGCAGAAGCTTTAAATGTCATCGGAATATGCCACATAATATTATATATTTTACTAATTTAGTTGAAGTTTTGAATTTCTCTTTTATTAAAACAGCTTGAAATAGGGGGAAAAAAGTTGTCAAATGAAGAAAGGTTTTATTTATATCATGATTCTTGCACAATTCGATGCATCTACCGATCTACGCATAGATACATTTTAGATACATTTTAGATACATTTATTTATATTTCTCTACTTGTATATTCCGTGATAAAATCACATAATACAAATATTATGATAAAAGATGTAAAAATAAAATAGCCAACTGCCAACCATTAAGACAATGACTTATTATAATATGACTAGATCTAATACCTAAATAAAAAGTCTGGTTTTTGATGAAGACGTAATGCCACCGCAACTAATATGCTCACCGGAAATAGTCATAAACAACAATATATCCGTGAAAAATAATGGGAATATAAAAAACAATAAAAATAAAAAATATTCTCATGCATTTATAAAAAAAGAAAAATATCATACTGCCCCTTTTTGTCACGAAATGATAATGGATGAGACCAATAAAATCGACCTACTGCCCATAGAAAGCCAAAACCATCAAAGAGAATTATAAGTAGACACACTTAATTCTTGAAAACCTAACTTACTCTCCCTCACTAACAGCACAACTTAATTAGTAAAAAGAACATAGTGGAAATAAAAAAAAAACACAAAAATATGCAATGTTAAATGAAATACAATATGCAATGACTAAAAACACACACAATGAGAAAAAAATAAGTCAAAATGACTCAAAACAATATTATAAACAAGTATAATGATGCTTAGTTCGTACTCAGCTATTTATGACATGAGATAGGGATAAAGCCTTATGAGTCCTTAATTTTATTCATAATGTCCATTAAGTCCCTGATTTTTTGATAATACCCATCATGTCCTTATAGTTAAAAACAAATGGTGACATCTTTTTATTATTTTCCTTTTTTGCCATTTATCAAATTTATAAGTAATAAAAAATAATTGTAACATCAATAATTATGAGACTCATATGATATATTAAAAGTATAAAACCTTAAATGTAAATTTTACAACGTAACTTCGATCACTAAAATAAAACTACAATAATATAAAGAGGCTGCAAGAATCTACGTTTTTCTCTTAAAAAGAAATTCCCCCACCAGAATTATAAATGAAGTGGTGGTACTTAATGCATATCATTTGCACAGTATGATTCTGTTGGACAATTATGACCCATAGCATCACTATTTGTAAAAGACATTGTGTTTTTGTACAAATTAACTATGTGACAAATGAAATTGTTATTTTTATCATTTTGTATAATTGGATTACTTGGATATATATAAATGATAAAAGTCTATATGATTAGTACTGGATTAATAAGATATGAGACAATATTAATCCACGAAAGGTTTGATCATTAAATATACCTAGTCGTAGTATTATCGAGACTGGACATCGATAATGCGAAATAGACTTGTATTACACTTTTGCGCGTTATGGAAGCTTAACGACATAGTTCTCATATATTTAAGTATTGGATACTTATGCAAGTGTGATAAGAGGTTCTGTTAGCCGTTGGGCCGGGAACAACTTCGCTCTGGATAGACCCCTCAGAGTCCTATTGGTAGTATGACTATGTGTCTATAGGAATCCGAATCAGGGTAGGTGTATGTGGTCTTAACCTGAGACTTGCATCGCTAATACTTGCGACAATCAGTACGCTTTGGTTTTGCTCGTTCGGAGCTTTAACAGGTTCTGTGTACGCCTCTTCTGGGTTTACTGAGAATCGTAGTGTATTGGGTGTGATGTCAAAATAGAAGTATCACTTCAGTCATATGGAGATGATGATCACGCATGATACAAAACTAGTACTCTTAAATGGTGCAGCTATCGGGATAGTATGACTAGGTCATGATTATCCGATTACAGAGACTAGTTGCTGATGATCCGATATATGCTTCGTACGAGGCAGACACAATTCCAGCCCTAGGCCTAGCATGTGACATCCGATACTGGATCGTATTATGCAATACTTTGTATACTACGCCTGATACAGATTATATATTCTTCGTTGAATATTTCTGGAGAATTGGGTAGGCACGATGCTTTGCTAGAAGCCAACCATGTCTTGTAAATCGGTGAGAACGTGGTACGGGGTACGCCCTTGTCGGATAGTTCGACAACCGTATTTACTGCCAACATATCCAGGAATCTCTTGGGTCGCTTCCCAAAGATTCACCAATGATATTTGACTCGAACAAAATTAATCTGGGATTAAATCCGTATAGAAGAGAGAACGCGATTAATTTGGAATTAATCGATAAAATAAATTTAATTGTTAAATTGGATTTTTCTATTTAATTTATTTATTTGGGCTAAAATAATATATCAGATATATTAATTGAAATTGGATTTCATTACGGAATTAAAATTGGATTTTAATTCGAGCGAACGAATTAATTTGGAATTAATTCGTAAGCGACTTTCGTAATAATTTTGCAAGACATAATTATTTAATTAAATTAGATTTAATTATTTAGCGACGGAAAATTCGTTTAGTCGAATTAAACGAACTCGTGCCCAAAGCTTAGTTGTGTGTTGAGTGAGCCAACTCAAATTTGGAATTTCAAAGTGGTGGGACCCACTTGACTTACATCAACTTGTCAAAAGATGATGGAAGTAGTTGAGCTCATTTAATGTAATTTTTCACACAACTAAAGTGTGTTGAGCAAGTTTTGTAACACTTGCTTTTGCTTTTGTTTTTGAAACAAGTCAACACAAACCACTCCATCTCTCTTCTTTCTCTCCTTAGCCGAGAGCCTTCTTCTCTCTTTGGAAATTTTTGTTGCAAAAATTTCAAGCTTGCTAGCACATTTCGAGTTGATTAAGGTGATGAGGAAACTCACCCAAGAGTTGGAAACACTCTACAAAGCTTGGAGCTTCAACATACATCAATTTTTTTTTTGAAATTTCCAAACCGATCAATGTAAGTCTTCCACAACTTATCTTGATTTATTCACTCACAAATCATGATTTAGAGACCTTGGGCATGTGTAGGACACTAACAATGGTATCAAGAGCCAATCTAAGCATGATTTGAATTTTAGGGTTCTTAACTTTAATTTGGGGATTTTGCTTGGAGGTTGTAAATGTCTAAATTGATTGTTTGGTTGTGTTAATATATGATGAATTGGATTTGTGAAAAATTGATTGGATCAAAAATCCCCAATTCCTTTAGCATGGCCGAATGGTACCCTAAAAAAACCTCATGGTGATTTTTTTTTTGAATTTGACAATTGGATGTGTTAAATGGCATGAAATTGAATGTTAATTGTTGATTTAATTGGATTGAAATGAAAATTGGATGTTAATTTCATGTGGTTGTCGTGAGTCTGAGCATGATGGAAGAATTGATTTTGCTTCAATTTGTGTTGGACATGAATTGAAATATTAAGCATGTTTAATTTGATTAATTAATATTTTAGAAATATTAGATTAATAGATTAATTGTGTTAATTACACTTTAATTGAAATTAATGTGATATTTGGAATATTATGTTAATATAAATTAGTCTTTAAAATTGGATTGGGCTAATTTGTTATATTTGGGCTAATGGGCTTGGTTGGGCCAAGTTTGGTTTTGGACAATCGGGTTGGATCCAATTGGGCCTAAAACCATTTCCATAAAGTCCAAATATGACTTTTGGGCCTTTAATAATTTAATTGGGCCTAAATTGATTTTTGGCATATGGTGATTCCTAATTGAGCCTTGGCATTTTGGGTTTGATCCATTATGGCCAAAGCCCATGCCTAAAGAATTAATTGAAAGCCCATTGGACTTTAATTGAAATGACATTGGATGCTATTTGGGCCTTTGAGACCCAAATAGATTGGATTTGGAATCCAAGTCTAAAATGCACTATTAAAAGTGTAATTATTTAATTTGGAATTAAATATGAATTAGTATTGGATAAAATCTAGATTGGATTTAAAATTGTAGTTCGATATAATTCAAAGAATACTTACTTTGAGTATTTATTATTAAACGAGTTGGACTCGCACAAATCAAATCGTTGTATGAACATTGGATGGTCATTAATCAAAGATTAATTAATTGGATTAAATTGATTGACATCATGCTTTGTGTGAATACTTGGATGTATTTGTATGAATAATGTTTATCAGATGGATATTAGTTGGGTGTGGGCAATTTTAGAAATTATTGTAAATTTGGAATTTATTTAAATTGGACCTGCGTGTCCAGCCTTTCACCTCATTATCTCTTTGTATTTCTCTTCTCACCAATTCCCCTCAATGAAAATGAGGTTTCTTTATGTATTATGTAATTGGGTAGAAGTATATAATGTGCTAGTGGGAGAGAGGCAAGAGAGAGATTTGTTCTAGGAACAAATTGTATTATATATCCATCCACATATCATTATTAAATTTTATCGCGCCTTATTATGCTTTTAGAGTGTATGTTTAAGGGTGTATGATGAGACCTAATCAAAGATAATAAATTGGTTGCCAATTTACGCAAAAAACCCTCACTACAATATTAAGCGTTTTCCTTCCATTGAGTGGTTCTTTCTCAAGATCCAAGATTGGCTTTGATTTGTTGGCCAATGTCAAGATCATTGTCCATCGCGGATGTGTTTGAACCATGAAGGCTTTGTTATATATCGCATGTCTTGGGCAGTTGTGACTTGTCGGCCAAAGTCAAGGTCACTTATGTTCATCGACGTGGATTACGAAGATTTCCCACTGTCAATGGGTCGCGCTTAACTGGAATCATTAAGCTTGTTGAGCCAAAACCAAGGCTTAGTTGATTCAGAGGAAAATGTTAGGAAATATATATTGGATATATATATATATATATATATATATATATATATCTTGGACTTGGAGGTCCACCTACCAGTTCTAGGAATTGGATGTGATCCAATTGATCTTAGAGATTTACCTAGTTAAGGTTCATACAACTTGTTGGCCAAAAGTAAGGTTGTGTGTTATTTAACGGGATCCTAGCCCACTAGGAAACTGGGTTTCTAGAGTACTCAACAGAGGGTTAAAGGCTCATCGAAAAATAGTGGGAGGCCAGTATTAAATTTGCAATTTCGTTTAATACTTGCTGATACGCGCTCTTTTATTTTATTTTATTTTATTTATCATCGTTATAAATATATTAGTTGGACTAATATTTGTTTTATTGCTTTCTTTGAATAGTTAGACTGTACAAGACACTACTCCACTTGTAGTTGGTTATATAGTTGGACTATAGTAACCATTACATTTTGAGTGTACCCGATATCGTTGATTGAATAGTTGGACTATTGCAATCGAGATGGCTGGAAAGATTAGCGTTAGGGACATCGTCATGGGCGATAATGTCTTTAACGGCTCCAATTTTCCAAATTGGGAGATGAACCTCAGGATAGTCCTGGGAGCTGAGAAGTTACTCTATTCGATAGAGAGACCTCTCGGGCCTGAGCCCGGACCTGAGCAAATAATAGAGCGTGAGCTTTGGAAGACTCACCGTGATGATAACTTTACTGCTCAGTCCGTCATGCTTGCTGCAATGACTCCGTAATTTCGTCGTCACAACAAAGGATTAGATCCTTACAACATGATGTTGAAATTGAAGGACCTTCACAGATCTAACCTTAGATCTCAGAAGTACGAATTGCAAAAGAAGCTATTTCGCTCACGTATGTTAGAGGGTACATCTGTCGAGCACTATGTGTCGCAGATGATTGCTGACATCGAACAACTAGGTCAGCTGGGCATAACCTTTGTGGCCAAGACTTCTATAGATTTGATCTTACAGTCTCTGCCCGACTGCTGGGGCGGGTTCATCATGAACTACAACATGATGAACTAAGAGAAGACTATTGGAGAGTTGATGGCAATGCTGAAATAGGCATATCCATAGCTTCTGAAGGGTAAGAAGTGCAAGACGCATCTTACTTCGACATCTCAGAAGGCCAAGGCTTGGCCGAAGGCTTCTGGAGGTGTGAAGAAGAAGAAAAGAAGGGCAATGGCAAATCATCAAAGTCTTCTAGGAAGATGAAGGACATATCCCAAGATGTATGCCTATACTGTGGCAAACAGGGTCACTGGAAGCGTGACTTCCGTGAGTACAAGGCGCACATGAAGGAAGTGAAGACGGGCAAGGCTCCGGCTTCAGGAATGTTTGTTATTGAAATAAACATGTCCACTACTAGTTTTAAAAATTAGATTTTTGATTCTGGATGTGGTACTCACATATGTACTGATGTGCAGAATCTGCAGATTAGCAGGAGACTGGCTTCAGGAGAGATCGACCTCCGAGTCAGAAATGGGACAAGAGTCGCCGTTTTGGCCATTGGCACCTATGTTTTGAATCTACCATCGGGACATGTACTTAACTTAGGAGACTGTTATTTTGTACCTAGTTTGACTAGGAATATCATCTATGTATCTAGTTTAACCCGATGTGGGTATACCTTTGTATTCCGGAACACTAGGTGTTTTGTATATAAAGATGATTTTTGATATGTACAACATATGTTAATAATGGTCTTTATATTTTGAATATAAATGAATCTCAAACATATAACATGACAAACAAAAGACTCAAATTGAGTAACATAGATGAAACTTATTTGTGGCATTGTCGTCTGGGACACATTAACAAGACTCGTATATCCACTCTTTCGAAGAATGGATACTTGGATGAATTTGATCCTAATTCATATGATGTATGCGAATCTTGTTTGTTAGGTAAAATGCCTAAAACACATTTTAGCGGTAAATGGGTACATGGCACCGAACTGTTAGCCTTCGTTCATAGTGACGTATGTGGGCCCATGTCTAGCTAGGCTAGAGGTGGATTTGAATACTTCGTAACCTTTACGGATGATGCATCGCGTTATGGTTATGTGTATCTTATGAAACACAAGTCGGAAACTTTTGAGAAATTCAAAGAGTTTCGACACGAAGTATAAAAACAGACCGACAAAAGTATTAAAACATTGAGGTCTGACCGTGGTGGAGAATACTTGAGCAATGAGTTTCTCGATTACTTAAAAGAATATGGTATTCTTTCACAGTTGACTCCTCCCAGAACGCCTCAATTGAATGGTGTGTCCGAACGGAGAAATCGAACTTTGTTGGACATGGTAAGGTCAATGATGAGTCGCACTGAGCTACCAATTTCCTTTTGGGGATACGCATCGAACAATGCAATACTTATTTTGAATAAGGTTCTGTCAAAGTCTGTTGGACAGACTCCATATGAAATATTGACAAGAAAGAAACCGGGTTTCTCATTCCTAAAAATTTGGGGATGCTGGGCATATGTTAAACGTTTGGATAATACCAAACTAGAACCTAAATCGGATAAGTGCCTATTTGTAGGTTATCTTAGGGAAACCAAAGGATATTATTTTTATCACCCACAAGAGAACAAAACATTTGTTGCTCTCCATGCGGTATTCCTAGAAAAGGAATTCCTAAATGCAGTGGTAAGTGGGAGGAAAGTAGAACTCGATGAAAATCGGAGTGATACTGTTCCTAGCACCGAACCCCTTACGGAACACCAACAGTCCTTCAGGGATGTGACTATTCCATAATCTTCTAATACACAAGAACCGCGTAGGTCAGAGAGAGTCAGAAAACAACCTGAGAGGTATGAGTTTCTGATCTCACCTCATGTAGACATTAATCTTATTGAGGAAGATGAATCGACTACGTATGAGGAAGCGATACAAGGTATCGACTCCGCTTTATGGCAGAATGCCATGAAGTCCAAAATGGATTCCATGTATGCCAACCAAGTTTGGACACTAGTTGATGCACGAGAAGGCATTAAGCCTATTGGTTGTAAATGGGTCTTCAAGAGGAAGACAGACATGGAAGGCAATATACAAACATACAAAACTAGGCTTGTAGGGAAAGGGTATCGTCAACGACATGGTGTCGATTACGATGAAACTTTTTCACCTGTTGCCATGATTAAATTCATTAGGATAATGCTTGCTATTGCTGCATATTTTGATTATGAAATATGGCAGATGAATGTCAAAATCGCTTTCCTTAACGGAAACCTTTTGGAGGATGTTTATATGCAACAACCCGACGGTTTTGTCGTGCCAAAACATGCAAACAAGGTTTGCAAGTTAAACCGATCCATTTATGGATTGAAGCAAACATCGCGTTCTTGGAACCAACGTTTTGATGAGATCATAAAAGAATATGATTTCATTCAAAACGAAGATGATTATTGTGTATATAAGAAGGTTAGTGGGAGCGCACTGACATTCATTGTCCTATATGTAGATGATGTATTGCTTCTTGGTAATGACATTCCCATGCTACACTCGGTGAAAGCTTGGTGTTCATTAAAATTCTCCATGAAAGAGCTGGGAGAAGCAGCCTTTATTCTGGGAATAAGGATCTACCAGGATAGATCCAGAAAGCTGCTTGGACTCTCCCAGAGCACGTACATTGACAAAGTGTTGAAGAGATTCAACATGGATTAGTCTAAGAGGGGACTGCTTCCGGTATCACATGACATCTCTTTATCTAAGGACATGTGTCCTAAAACAAAAGATAAGAAAGATATCATGAGTCAGATCCCGTATGCTTCCGCAGTCGGATCGATCATGTATGCCATGATATGTACGTAATCTGATGTTTCATATGCTTTGAGCATGTGCAGTCGTTATCAGGCCGATCCAGGTGATGGTCATTGGATTGCTGTTAAGAACATCCTTAAATATATTAGACAAACTAAGGATGCCTTCTTAGTCTATGGAGAAGGAGAACTTGAGGTGACTGGGTTTGCCGATGCAAGTTTCCAAACCGATAAAGATGACTATAAGTCGCAATCAGGGTACATATTTTGTTTGAACAACGGAGCAGTGATTTGGAAATCTTCCAAGCAAGAGACTGTTACCGATTCAACAACAGAAGCAGAATATATTGCTACAGCTAAGGCAGCAAAAGAATCAGTTTGGATCCGTAAATTCCTAATTGGATTAGGAGTAGTTCCGTTAGCAGCTGAGCTCGTACCTTTGTATTGTGACAATAACGGGGCTATAGCACAGGCTAAGGAACTGCGGTCTCATCAACGATCCAAACATGTACTTCGAAATTTCCATCTGATTCATGAGATCATACATCATGGGGATGTGAAGATCGAGCATATCGCATCAGATGACAACATTGCAAATCCGCTGACGAAAGCTTTTTCTCAGCAAAAGTTTGAGCGACATGTACATAGTTCATGTGTTAGATACTTGAGTGATTGGCTATGAGCCAAGTGGGAGATTGTTGGACAATTATGACCCATAGCATAACTATTTGTAAAAGACATTGTGTTTTTGTACAAATTAACTATGTGACAAAGGAAATTGCTATTTTATCATTTTGTAATTGGATTACTTGCATATATATAAATGATAAAAGTCCATATGATTAGTACCGAATTAATAAGATATGAGACAATATTAATCCACGAAAGGTTTGATCATTAAATATCCATAGTCGTAGTATTATCGAGACTGGACATCGATAATACAGAATATACTAGTATTACACTTGTGCGCGTTATGGAAGCTTAACGGCATAGTTCTCATATATTTAAGTATTGGATATTTATGCAAGTGTAATAAGAGGTTCTCTTAGCTGTTGGACCGGGAAGAGCTTCGCTCTGGATAGACCCCTCAGAGTCCCATTGGTAGTATGACTATGTGTCTATGGGAATCTGAATCAGGGTAGGTGTATGTGGTCTTAACCTGAGACTTGCATCGCTAATACTTGCGACAATCAGTACACTTTGGTTTTGGTAACAGGTTCTGTGTACGCCTCTTCTGGGTTTATTGATAATTGTAGTGTATTGGGTGTGATGTCAAAATAGAAGTATCACTTCAGTCATATGGAGATGATGATCATGCAGGATACATAACTAGTACTCTTAAATGCTGCAGCTATCGGGATAGTATGACTATGTCATGATTATCCGATTACAGAGACTAGTTGCTGATGATCCGATATATGCTTCGTACGGGGCACACACAATTTCAACCCTAGGCCTAGCATGTGACATCTGATACTGGATCGTATTACGCAATACTTTGTATACTACGCCTGATACAGATTATATATTCTTCGTTGAATATTTCTGGAGAATTGGGTAGGCACGATGCTTTGCTAGAAGCCAACCATGTCTTGTAAATCGGTGAGAACGTGGTACGGGGTACGCCCTTGTCGGATAGTTCGACAACCGTATTTACTGCCAACATATCCATGAATCTCTTGGGTCGCTTCTCAAAGATTCACCAATGACATTTGACTCGAACAAAATTAATTTGGGATTAATTTTGAGAGAGAAAATTAATCTGGGATTAATTGCGGTAAGAATTAATCTGGGATTAAATTCGTATAGAAGAGAGAACGCGATTAATTTGGAATTAATCGATAAAATAAATTTAATATTTAAATTTGATTTTTCTATTTAATTTATTTATTTGGGCTAAAATAATATATCGGATATATTAATTGAAATTGGATTTCATTACGGAATTAAAATTAGATTTTAATTCGAGCGAACGAATTAATTTGGAATTAATTCGTAAGCGACTTTTGTAATAATTTTGCGAGGCAAAATTATTTAATTAAATTGGATTTAATTATTTAGCGACGGAAAATTTGTTTAGTCAGATTAAACGAACCCGTGCCCAAAGCTTAGTTGTGTGTTGAGTGAGCCAACTCAAATTTGGAATTTCAAAGTGGTGGGACCCACTTGACTTACATCAACTTGTCAAAAGATGATGGAAATAGTTGAGCTCATTTAATGTAATCTTTCACACAACTAAAGTGTGTTGAGGAAATTTTGTAACATTTGCTTTTGCTTTTATTTTTGAAACAAGTCAACACAAAACCACTCCATCTCTCTTCTTTCTCTCCTTAGCCGAGAGCCTTCTTCTCTCTTTGGAAATTTTTGTTGTAAAAATTTCAAGCTTGCTAGCACATTTAGAGTTGATTAAGGTGATAGGAAAACTCACTCAAGAGTTGGAAACACTCTACAAAGCTTGGAGCTTCAACATACATCAAAGAAAGTTTTGAAATTCCCAAAAACCGATCAATGTAAGTCTTCCGCAACTTATCTTGATTTATTCACACACAAATCATGATTTAGAGACCTTGGGCATATGTAGGACACTAACAGATTCAACATCATCTCACACATTTTTTTTGGTTTCCTTAATACAAGCGGAAATTCATCAAATTAAACAAACAAAACTATCCGAGAAAGTCAAAACTTGAACTAAACATTATAATACTGTAGCGTGTATATAATCTCATTAGCAAATAACTATTTTTTAATTAAAAAAGAATAATAAAATAAAAATTATCAATATTTCAAATTTTAAGCTTTCAAATTATTTCAATACAAGCCTTCTTATGATTTTTTTCCATCTTTGGGTTCGTAAACAATAGCCAGCACTTGTGTTTCAACCCCATAAAAAAGAAAATAATATTTTTCTAAATAAATATAAGAATTTTGAAATAAAAAATATAAGGAAAAAAAATTTAGTGGTTCTAATGGAGTTGAAATCTTGAGACCAACTGACCATCCATGAGCATGTTGGAGGGAAAAAATATAGAGAGGAGAAATGGAGAGGGAAAAAATGAAAGAGAGAAAAAACTTTTAATTTATCGTATATGCACATAATTGTTGATGTCACATTTTATTTATTAATAAAAGGTAAAAATAGAAAATAGTAAAATAAATGGATATGTTATCATTAATTTTTAATGGCAAAGACTTGATGATGGATTATGAAAAAATCAAGGACTTGATAGGATATCATGAAAAAATTAGGGACCTAACTGACTTTCTCCACATGAGATAATATGAACTATTTTCGATCATGCTTAAGAATATACGCATGCATATGACGTAAACACCAAAACATAGCAAGCACTTGCGTGGGAAAATAAGTGCACAACAAGTCAAGGCTTAAAACCTTATTTTATGAGCAGGACAAAACCAAAGAAGTCCTATTCATGACACACAAACTCCACAAAATAGGTGTTCAAACTCATCACCACTAAGATATGAAAATAAGCAACATTGATTGCATGCTATATTTCATGCCCCTAAGAGTGTGCATTAATCAGTTTTAACCGATTAACCGAACCGTTCTGATCAATTTTTTTATAATGGTTCGGTTATTGTGATTAAATCGATTTTTTCGGTTAAGATTTTTAATTTTTTTCGATTTTTCGGTTTGGTTAAGGTTATGAGATTTGTATAACCGAACCGACCAATTAACAAATTATAAACCATAATTTGACTTTATATATATTTTTAATTAAAACGAAATTAAAATCTTTACCTTCTACCTCTACTGAGTGTAGTTGTATACTACTTTTTGATGAATTTAAATTTGTCTTCTGTTGTTAAACACATATATGTTTGTATTTTTGATGAATTTAAATTCATATTAATGTGTTAATATGGATTGTTATTTGTGGAGATTCTGGACTGGTTAATAACCGAATTAACCAAAACTGATAGAAAAATAATGGTTAAATTGGTTAATGGTTATGTGCCATCATATAGTTAAATCGGTTAAACATTTACTTAACCAAATAATTTCAGTTCGGTTAAAAAATCAAGGATTAACCGACCGAACCGACCGATAAATTAATAACTTTTAATTTATCGTGTATGCACATAATTGTTGATGTCACATTTTATTTATTAATTAAAGTAAAAATAAAAAAATAGTAAAATAAATGGATATGTTATCATTAATTTTTAATGGCAAAGACTTGATGATGGATTATGAAAAAATCAAGGACTTGATAGGATATCATGAAAAAATTAGGGACCTAAATGACTTTCTCCACATGAGATAATATGAACTATTTTCGAATAAGTGCACAACAAGTCAAGGCTTAAGACCTTATTTTATGAGCAGGACAAAGCCAAAGAAGTCCTATTCATGACACACCAAGTTCACAAAATAGGTGTTCAAACTCAGCACCACTAGATCTGAAAATAAGCAACATTGATTGCATGCTATATTTCCTCCCCCTAGGAGTGTGCATCAATCGATTTTAACCAATTAACCGAACCGTTCCGATCAATATTTTATAATGGTTCGGTTATTGTGATTAAATCAATTTTTTCGATTAAGATTTTTAATTTTTTCGATTTTTCGGTTCGGTTAAAGTTATGAGATTTGTATAATCGAACCAACCAATTAACTGATTATAAACCATAATTTGACTTTATATATATTTTTAATTAAAACGAAATTAAAATTTTTACATTCTACCTCTACTGAGTGTAGTTGTAAACTACTTTTTGATGAATTTAAATTTGTCTTCTGTTGTTAAACACATATATGTTTGTCTTTTTGATGAATTTAAATTTATATTAATGTGTTAATGTGGATTTTTATTTGTGGAGATTCTGGACTGGTTAATAACCAAATTAACCAAAACCGATCGAAAAATAATAGTTAAGTTGGTTAATGGTTATGTGCCATCATATGGTTAAATCGGTTAAACATTTACTTAACCAAATAATTTCGATTCGGTTAAAAAATTAAAGATTAACCGACTGAACCGACTGATGCACACCCCTACCTCCCCCTAAAAAATAAGATCATCATAATACTCATTCAAGTGAAAGGTTTTTGCCCTTATCTTTTAACATTGGCTCATAAGCTCTTTTGGTCATTTTTGAATCGAAGCACTTGAGACTCATTTAATTGTTCCTTTTCTTAAATGAGATAACATAAGGTTATATAGTCAAATGTCACATTATTTAGTGAGCTAAGAGTGACATAAATTAGACTACCAGTCCAAAACTCATACATGCGACCAAGCCTCAAAACATAAAAATGTGTATGTGAGATGCAATCACAAGATATACTAAGGGTTTCCATCACACACACGCATGCATACAGAGCATTAAGAAAAATAAAAACATATTACACATACATAACCATATATCCTATATATGAGGATCACATGTAACAAGCTTTTACATGCTCTTTCAAGCATAAAAATATTTTTGGTCTATAATTGCTTTTCGTATTTTTCTTTTTGACAAAAAATAATAAAAGACACAACAAGGCTTGTCATTTTCCAATGGTACGTGAAGTTGGTACTTGGAGCGACAATCCGAATAATATATTGTACATTATATTTTATTATTTATTAATAAAATAACTATATTTTCATTTCAACCTTATGCTAATTTCATTATGCATATTAGTTTGATATATAAATATGCTGAGAATGACATCGACCTTAGAATAGTCATGTAGTAATACTGGGCACTAGGTGGTCCGACAATGGGATAATATTGCTATTATAAACTATTCTTAAAGTAAATATTTCTAGACATTGGTTTTGGAATACAATTGAATTCCTATAACCTAGAAGACTAACACTTGTCGTATATTGGAATTGGAGTTCCAATAGTCTAACCCAATGTACCATGAGCAAGGGAAGCTCGCATAGACATATGAGTATTTGATAAGTGAATGAAAATGTACTTTGGACATCACTAATTCAGCTTTATTATTGAGTATTTAATCTTAATTGTAGTTTATTTTATGTTTTATTATTAGGAAGCAATGGAACATGGATCTTGGAGCAATTGTACATGTTTTGGGACCTTACGGACGCCTCGGAAGCACGCGGGAAGAGCAGAAAATGCACAAAAAAGCAACCATAATTTATGTCGCGCGTCGTGACGCCCATCTTCTGGCATCGCGACGCGCCATCAGCTTGCCTCCATACACTTTTGCTGAGAGTTTGGCACCGTGGCGCCCCGACAGGACCCATAAACTTAGTTTAGTCGTGTTTTACATGCATAAGGACTCCGACACTTCCCTGTATATACCCAAGCTCGTCCAAAACCTTAAAGAGAGAAGAAATAAACAAAAACGAGTTCAGAACACATTATTGAGAGAGAAGAATGAATAAGCTTCAGGCTAGACAAGATGCTTATGCAATCTCTCCAGGCTTTGTCTCTTTCTTCTATGGAGAACTAATCTTCTAGGCAAAGTTAGGGATGAACTCTTGCAATTGACTTCTTATATTCATGTTTTTGATTCATGAATGTTCGTCAACGTTTAACACAATTGATATCTTGTTGTTCTCTATCATATTTTGATTTATAATCCAGAGATTGTGTTTTACTAATTTTCATATATGAATAGCCGTATTTTTTTCTATGTGTGATTGGGGAACCCAATTGTAACTAGTATTGTTATTTTATGAGTTAATCTTCTGCTGCAGTATTGCTTGTGGGTATATTGTCGACGTTATATAGGTAATAATGATAATATAATGTGCTGTTAATATAGAGAAAGTAATTCATCAGTTACCTTAGATAATATAAAGAAAGTAATTCATCAGTTACCTTAGAATTTAATATGTTTTGAATTGAAATATCTTTCGATTGTTGGTTTGGGATGTGAAACCCTCATTTGAGTAATAAAAAGAATCAACTACTGAATATAGGAACTTGACACAAGAGGGATTCCCGACGCTTTGCTTCTTTTCTCTATTGATAACTTTTACGTATTTTTCTATAGTTTTTTATTTTATATTACCAATTAAATCCTTTTTTCTTTAATTAAGTTATTTCTAAGGTTCATACTAAGTGATTCAGTTCCTTCGTAACCATCTCTCTGTGTCAAGTTCCTATATTCAGTAGTTGATTCCTTTTATTACTCAAATGAGGGATTCCCGACGCTTTGCTTCTTTTCTCTATTGATAACTTTTACGTATTTTTCTATAGTTTTTATTTTATATTACCAATTAAATCTTTTTTTCTTTAATTAAGTTATTTCTAAGGTTCATACTAAATGATTCAGTTCCTTCGTAACCATCTCTCTGTGTCAAGTTCCTATATTCAATAGTTGATTCCTTTTATTACTCAAATGGGGGATTCCCGACGCTTTGCTTCTTTTCTCCATTGATAACTTTTACGTATTTTTCTATAGTTTTTATTTTATATTACCAATTAAATCCTTTTTTCTTTAATTAAGTTATTTCTAAGGTTCATACTAAGTGATTCAGTTCCTTCGTAACCATCTCTCTGAGGAATCGAAACCTCAACTATACTGTGATAACCGCAAGTACTTTTTGGGCGTAATCAAATTTTGGCGCTGTTGTCAGGGAGACGGTGTACGATCAAAATGAGCAGGTTTGCTTAATCAATAGAAAAGCGGTAACTTCGTTCCATATCTATTTTTTTCTATTATTTTATTTATTTATTTTATTTCAGTTTTAGTCTTAGTTTAGATTTTTATTTTTAGTTTCGATTATTTTATTTCTGTTTCTTATTTTAATTGTGTTGAGTGTATGCCTAGACTTGAAGATCGATTTGGTAGATTTGTTAGAATTGAAGAGGAAGATTCAGATTCAAAAAGTCTGTTTGACAACCTTTTTGCCACACCATCTACATCTAGCACACACAACATTAGTGATTACGAGAGGCCACCCATTAGGATTCTTGAGGAGTACCTCCATCCCACTTATACAGCTACACCATCATGCATAATGTTTCCCCCCTAATGCACCACATATAGACTTTAAACCTGGAATGATACAGTATCTCCCAACCTTTCATGGTTTGGAGAATGAGAACCCTTATGTGTATATTAGGGAGTTCGAAGAGGTTGTAGCAACCTTCCATGACTGATTTAGGACTACAGACACAATTGGACTTAAGTTCTTCCCGTTTGCCCTTAAGGATAAAGCTAAAAGCTGATTGTATTCTTTGAGACCTCGTTCAATAGGATCATGGGGTGAGATGACATAGGTATTTTTCAATAAATATTTCCCACACCATAAGACTAATGCTTTGAAAAGACAGATCTCTAATTTCTCCCAAAAAGACAGTGAAACCCTTTATCAAACTTAGGACATGTTTAAAGAGATATTGCTGGGATGTATGCCCTAGAGCTACATGAAATGTAAACGACTTTATGTGTTTTGAAATAAAATGATGCATTATTCATTTATCAAAGTGTTTGTTTAATTTTCGCATATTATAAATTATCTTGAATACTCTATATTACTTATGTGCCTTCAGACATAGTGTATGAGTGTCATACACAAGAGGATTTAAGTCTGAAGTTAGTAATCTTAAATAGTCCATAGAGAGCAAACAAAGCGGGTACTTTGTTTATGGTTTATCTATAGCTGCAGTCCATTCTATATTTGTATGGCGACCTTGATCCGAGATTGTCCATGTAGAGACATGAGAATAGAGGCACCTTGTATGATGTGATCATATAGGACTTGACCCAGATGGAAATGACATTCTTATAATATCCATTAAACCAAGAAAGTTATTTCGATCTACTAGATGGTCATATATGGATTGATCTTAATCCTGAGTATACTACGAACTCCTGCATGGCAGGCTATGTCCTTTGATTTACAAAGGTGAGGTTGGTGTAGCAGTCCCGACCAATAGCTACGTACTTTGAAGTTCACTCATTCTTGCGAGAAGTAGATGAGTATCTTCCTTAAGGGTTGATTCGGTACTTGAACGGTTAGAGCACTCAAGTCTTTCTATTACGAATAGAAATATTAAAATTCATAATAGTTATGAATAAATCGTTCATTATAGAATCAATGGTACTTAAGGTAAAAATAATTAGATGGGTATAACATATATTATGACCCGATTATAATATATCATCTGCGGCAAAGATAGTGCAACTCCAGGTTTTTAGTGGAATAACTCTGAGTTAATAATTCAGAATATTTAATTAAGAGCTTAATTAATATTTTGAGATTATTGGAGCTCGAAACCGTAGGTCCATTTGGTCCTCGTGCTAGCTCGATATACTATAACAGATTTAGTATAATTGGATAGTCCAATTATACACTCACACATGTATAAATATTATTATATAATTAATAATATTAATTGTCACACTTGAAACTTTATATTAAAAGTTAATATATGGTTTTATTAAATATATGATATTTAAACACATGTTATTTAATTATATTAGATATAATTAAATGAAAGTTTAAGGTAGTAATTTCTAAATTTTGGGTTTTGGAAATCTTTGGATTTAATTTGGAAGTTACAAATTGTTAAATGGCATTTAACCTTTTATTTTTTGTAACATATCTTTTATTATGGTAATTAAAATTTGTTGTTACAAAATTTATAAAAAAGACATGTGCATGGCTGAATTTTTGAGGAAAGAAAAGGGAAGAGTTTTGTTTTATTTTGTAAAATTAAACCCTAAGTATAAAAAGGAAAATTGTTTTTCTTTTTACAAAAGCCTATCATTCTTACCCTAGCCTCCATCTTATTCTTCTCCAAATCCTCTCAAGTTGTTGAGAAAACAAAAAGAATAACAAAAAGATAAATATAATAAAAATAACAAAAGTTGTTGTGTGACTTGATCTCTAAATAGTTTAGGGATTGTTTTTGTGAGTCTTTCCCACACAAGTTTCCATTGGTAACGAGATATAGTTCGGAAGACTTTGTGGTGTCGAAAAAAACACATTCTTCATCTTTTTCTTATTGCTCAAGGTAGTGGGGGGTTTGTTTTACTCATTGCCGCCCCTTTACTTGGTGAAACGGATCTCGGTTTGGTTTCGTTTTAATCCAACTTTTTGGGGAACATTTTGTGATGTTTTGGGGCTGTGTTGGGCTGTTTTCAAGTGAAAAATCAGAACCAAAACACAGCCACTGTCCACGCATTTCATGGGCTGTTTCGGCAATGCACTGTGCGCGTATCGGGTCCAAAACAGTCCAGTTTTTGTCCGGCTGTTCGGGGACTGTTCTAGAGCTGTTTCGGGGCTGGAATTTTGTCTAAAACTAAAGCAAAATTTCATTGGTGGTGACAGTAGCTTTCGGCAATTGAAGGAGAAGGGCATAAAATTTTTTTAAGTCCGATCCGTGTGCCTAAGACATTTCCGCTGCGCGAGGAAAGCGTTTCAAACAATTGGCATCGAGAGCAAGGTTGAAAAGTGTTCTTAACCCTTCTCTTTTTCATTTAAAGTTACTATTTTTAATATATTTATATGAGTTATAAATATTAATATGCATGTTTAGATGAGTAGGCACAAAATATATTCATGTGATGAATGGTTATTGTTTTTCATGTAATGAATGGATTTTGCATTGGTCGTAAATTTTTCCGGCTCTTATTTTTATGTTTGTTTTGTTTTTGGGATGTATGGCCATAAGGCCATTGTTTACAATTGTTGTATTTTATTTTTCCAATGTAAAAAATTTCAATTGTTGTAATTTGGAGCATCGAAGTCACAAAAGGAGCCAACACCACCTTGGAGCGTATTTTGAAGACCAAGGGATGCCTTGGGTATTTTTGTACTAATTAGATTAGTATAGGGAAAAATAAGAGCCCGATCAATGTAAAATATTTTTTATGTTATATGTATGTTTAATTCGAATTGTTTGAATAACATGTCATATAGATTAGAGTGTCTACTCTTGCATTTCACATTCCATAACATGTTTTAGATGCATTATCATTATAGACATGAAATATGATTTTATGTGATTTAAAATGTTTAAATTAGAATATGGTATGCATGGAAAAATAATTAATTAGATTAATTGGTTTTAAGGTTTAAAATTTGAATTCTAATATATTGGGCTTAATAAGTGCATAATAATATCCATTGGTATATAGGATGGAAACCCGGACATAAATTCCATAGCCGAATCCGAATGGACGGTAATATGGTATGCAATCGGGATATAATTCCATGTACCATTGGATTTTTATAACGCACTAAGATTAATTAAATAGTTTAATACAAATCTTGACCATTTTAGGATTCTAAAATTTTAAACCTATTAGTGTTCTAGTATTTTATAAGTTAAAATATAATAGGCCACTAATACCACTCTAATTAAATTAGTTTAATTGAGTAATACAATTAGCAGAGACTAATGGAAATTAGTGATATAATTTTTAAGAGTTAAAATTAGTTAGGTCACTAATAGTGTACTAGTGTTAATAAGAGTTATGATTTAGCCGCCATAAATTTATTCACACTAGTTAAATTAAAATATTAGATATTTTATAAATAGAAACCTTACACTTAAAATAGTGAGTGTGAGAGGGATATACGATAGTATATCCTGCGATCTCTGTTGTTAGTATGAAAACGTGAGATTCAAAAGGATAAGGGTTTTGTTTTATTTTGTAAAATTAAACCCTAAGTATAAAAAATAAAATTATTTTTCTTTTTGCAAAAGCCTCTCATTCTTACCCTAGCCTCCATCTTCTTCTTCTCCAAATCCTCTCAAGTTGTTGAGAAAACAAAAAGAAGAACAAAAAGATAAATATAATAAAAATAACAAAAGTTGTTGTGTGACTTGATCTCTAAATAGTTTAGGGATTGTTTTTGTGAGTCTTGCCCACACAAGTTTCCGTTGGTAACGAGATATAGTTCGGAAGACTTTGTGGTGTTGAACAAAATATCTTCTTCGTCTCTTTCTTATTGCTCACGGCAGTGAGGGTTTGTTTTACTCATTGCTATCCCTTTACTTGGTGAAATAGAACTCGGTTTGGTTTCGTTTTAATCCAGTTTTTTGGGGAACATTTTGTGATGTTTTGGGGCTGTGTTGGGGCTATTTTAAAATGAAAAATAAGAACCAAAACGCAGCCACTGTCAGCGCATTTCAGAGGCTGTTTCGACAGTGCACTGTGCGCGTATTGGGTCCAAAACAATCCAGTTTTTGTCCGATTTTTCAGGGCTGTTCGGGGACTATTCTAGAGCTATTTCGGGGCTGGAATTTTGTCTAAAACTGAAGAAAAATTTCATTGGTGGTGGCAGTATCTTTCGGCAATTAAAAGATAAAGGCAGAAAATTTTTTCAAGTCCGATCCGTGTGCCTAAGACGTTTCCGCTGTGCGAGGAAAGCATTTCCTACAGATGTTAGCTAGTTG
The DNA here is from genome assembly GCA_019454045.1 of Zanthoxylum bungeanum. Lineage (NCBI taxonomy): Eukaryota > Viridiplantae > Streptophyta > Magnoliopsida > Sapindales > Rutaceae > Zanthoxylum > Zanthoxylum bungeanum. The sequence goes on along the minus strand of SKCR01007779.1, from coordinate 218,147 downwards.
CCGTAACATCCCCGATCTGGTAGATGCTACCGACAGGGAATATGTCGTACCATTCCTCTGAGCCTCTAGCTTTCTAACTAAAAACTGCACTATTATTCTTTTCTTAGTCAGAATCTTATGTATGGGACCAACTCTGAAACTCGACAACATGAAATACAACTCAATATCAATGTCTGTATACTTAATACACTTGCTTACAAGGACTATCACATATCCCAAGACTAATACATGACTTCTACTTGACTCTGACTGGACTTTCACTCTTTCTGACTTGAACTGGTGGACTCCATAACCTAGTGACTACATCAGTATCTGTCCTCCCGAGCTCATCCTCTGAGAATACCTGTAAAATAAGGAAGCCGGGAGTGAGGGGTTAGACGTTGTACGATTTAAGTGAGTGGATGATAAAAACTGAAATATTATAATGAAAATATTTGGTTCTAAAATCAAATTCAAGAAATAACTTTATAAGAAATCTATTTTCTTGAATGAGAATTCTGAACTCTATTTTATGAAAATCTCACTTGAAAACTCTTTGTAAAACTTATCTTTCCTGAAAATCTCTTATAAAACTATCGTTTTCTGAAAACTTTCCTTCTAAAAACCTTTTCTGAAATCTATTTCAGAAATCTGTATCTGTCTCTGAAAACCAGACGTATGGGGGTGTTACGTATCGCCGTCTCCCCATACACCTAACTAGAGCCAGGAGTGCAAATCCATGACTTTGGGGCGTTACGTATCGCCGTCCCCCAAAGCATGCCACTCATGTCTCTGAAACTAGTGGTCTTGGGGCGTTACGTATCGCCGTCCCCCAAGCCATTGAAGTAGAATTTGGGGTGCAGATCTATGCTACCCTCCAAGCTCTGAAACTAGAATCTAGGGGCATCTGTCATCCCTAGTCATGAACTAGGATCTGGGGGTGTTACGTATCACTGTCCCTCCAGTCCTCTACATGTACACATGTATTGTCTATCAATTCCATCTATGTATCCAGTTACATACTAATGTGGGGTTTTCCCCCATGCCTCGAAAAATAAAAAAAATCTCAAACTTTTAAAATATTGTATCTAAAACATTTCTTAAAACATACTCTTTCACGAAATAACAGTGATAAAACTAGCTAATGCCCTAAGTGCGTAAAAATAAGTCTGATGTGAAAAATATGAAATGAAAATCAAGTAAAAAGGAAAGTGTCCACTCACAGATTGGAATCTAGCTGGTGCTATACCGCTTCGCCGAAGGAAATTGCAACTCATGTAATAATATTCTTTCTCTTGATTCCCTTCATTCCTCAAGCCTCCAAGGTAGCCTTTCTTCTTCTTTGTTTGTTGAATGGTTGTTTAGTAGTTGCTTCTTCTTCTTTCTTCCTATTTCTTCTTCTTTCCTATTTCTTCTTTCTTCTTTCTTCTTCTTCTTCTTTCTCATCTCACGTCTCTCTCTCTTTCTCAAATCTTCAAGATTTGTGAATAGTCCCCATTTTGTATAGTAGGGGCCAATTTGACTAATTGGCAATGTTTTGGCTTAAATAAAATTAGAAATTTTGAGAAAATTATGGAATTCTCTAGATGAGTCCCCAGTTACTATTTATTTGAAATTTTGATCTATATTTTTGACTTATTTTTTATCCAAATTTTAAAAAATGTTCAACGTGAAAATTATAGGTCTCGATTTTAGCTTTTCGACAATATAAAATTCATAACAATTGGAGTTTGTATAAGAAAGTTACGGGCCGATTACCATGGGCGGTCCGGAATAGAACATCATAGAATTTCGTATAGAAATTTCTAAGAATTTACCATTTATCCCCAAAGTCGTTCCATGAATATATATATGCTCAAGCATAATTTATATTACATAACACTCGTCACATGATGTAACAATACTATAATACAACAGTAGTAGGGACTACCGGTCGTTACAAATTCTCCCCCTAAATAGGATTCGTCCTCGAATCCTTTCTGGGCTCAACTCGTAGATTTTTCCTGGTCGAGGATATCCGCTTATCTGACTACTCTTATCTTTCTTAATTTTTCTTCTGATCTTTTGTTCGATACCTTAATACTAAAACCTCTGAAAATCTTTTGTCATACTTGTGCATACGACTCCAAAGTTCATGGGCCTTAGTGAATAATATCTTGAGTTCCTAACTGAAAGATAATTCCTTAATCTTACTCCATGATCCTCTGCTGAATACTCTACATTTATCATCATACTACCACTATTTCTATATATCGCAGGAACTTTAATTCTAAAACTTCCAACTATATTCAACATCATTTTATCTCCATTTAGTTACACGAGTTATCATTTCCAAAATTGTACTATATTCGTAATCTGTCCTCTTACTTATCTTAGTTCCATTATGATTTTGAAACCCCCTTAATACCTCCTGCCATGGCAATAATAACTTTTAATATCCTTAGGAACTTCTGTTAATTTTCATGTTTAAAGTATTCTCATAGTACTTTATGTTCTAACTCATAACCTTCACATTCCCTTAACCTGTGTATACTTCGAGTTCTTCAACTATACCTTATCTTAACATTTATTATCTGATCTCAACCAACTATTTAACCCTCTTAGTTTTCTGCCTTACTAAACCTTCTTTATTTGTAAACTTTCTCTTCCGAGTCCTCACATTTATGACTATCTCTGGGTTTTGGTCTTCATGATTTATAACTAACCTTTCCAAGTGCTCTTACTGTCCACTAATGTTTCTTATATTTATGATGTTATATCAAGGTAGTTCTCTTTTTCTGGTGATTCTTCTTGATTGGCTAAGGAATTCTGGGGCAAAATATCTATAATAACCCTGATTATATGCACATTTATACTAAAGCTATGTTCTTTATTACTATATTAATACTGGTTTTACTAATCTAGTTTACTCTTCTGCACCTTTGATTACTTTACTAGCACGATTCAATTATTGTCTTTTACACGACTTGTTCTTTATGCCTGGTTGTATTACTTGTAAATCTTATATTTACTCGAAGTCCGTTTATGCATATTATACCTTGAGGATCCACCCGCTATGCTAATTGCAACTTTGCAGTAACTTATCTCCTCGATTCCATATTATGTTACAAATCTACCAAACCACCCATACCCGTGGCTAAGGCCGTCCCAAACCCGTAGTGGTTTGGTCAACTTAGATTAGGGTTGGGCACTTTATATGGTTTACGTGAGCTAACACATAAAGAAATCATTGGTTTCATTCTGATACTAAGAAACCTTATTGTTGCATACTTTTGTCTTTGCTTATTAGGTATTCTCTCTTATCGTCATTGCACCTTGAATGCTTCACTTCTAAATATTTTCCTTAGTATTCTTTTTGTCTCATGTTTTATCCTATTCTATACTGAGAACTTCCTTGGTCTATGTCTCTGTCTTCTTATCTGATGTATATCTTCTTCCTTTACATATCCATTATTTTGTCTAACACTGGTTCCTTTGTATCTCAGTCATTACTTGACTATTACTTTATCTCTGTACCGTTCCATCTGAACAACTTCTTTCCTAACTCATTTACTCAGAGTTGTCACTCACTTTTATTCTGTTCTTAAACTACATCTGAAGGCCTTATGTTCCAGTCTTCTTTCACTATACTTTCTCTTATTCCTGGGAGTATCTTGAGGCAATCTTCAAGGTCCATCTCTACTACTGTTGTCTAACGAGGGTTGGGATGATGAGAACTTATCCTGAGGACTTTCTGATTATGGTGATCTGGTTGTACATTCTGTTTATCTTACGAGCTTAGGACCCTTGTGTGTATATATATATATATATATATATGATGCCTTTCCCTACACTACAACACTACTATTAAAAACTATATGATTTGCCTTCTCCAGCTTTACTTCTGATTATTTTCAACTAACGAACAAACTACCTCCTCTGCGAAATTCCTCTAAAGTCATACTTTCTAAAAACTTTCTTGTACTGCCCTTGTACTTCTTCCTATTTAGTCTCTGTCGTTTAACATTCTAAAGTCGGTACTTTCTCTCTCTGAGTGCCGCTATACTCTCTTTGCTATTCTTCCTTAAGAAACTTACTCTGCTACAAAGGTTTCTTTCTTGTCTCAGTTCCTTAATTCAACGGTGGCTTCTAGACTTAGCTCAACTTATTGTGGCTTCGAACCATTCTATCTCATGCTTCTTATCTATGTTTCATTGGACTCATCAATTTGGCTGTCTAGCCATCTCACGATTTATCTATTCTGTCAATTGCTCTCATTTACTAGTTTTTCTCTTTACTGGGCTCACAGTTGAGGGGTGAGCATATGCATTCCTTAAAGATCTATGGATATGCATTCTATTTTACACTTAAGCTCGGTGATGATCTGGTTAGGTATATATATGCTCACTAGAATCGAGGTTTTCGGAAAGAAGGGTCGTCATTTGTTCTGCAGGAACCTGGTCGAATCCTCCATATCTTGGGGTCCATAACTATTATCAATTCTCTACACTACTATCTTCTCGTTATGTTATTTATGCGCCTGAATGTACTAAATTACTTCTCGCATCCCTTTTACCATTTGCATATCATATTTCTTTGCTCTAAGCCTTGCTAATGAGGCTAATGTTGTTTCGTTCTCCTAACTACTTCATAGATCTCCGCTCTCTGTTCTTGTTATAAGTCTCGACTTTGGCACTCTGTTCTACTGTCCATACTGGTACTTTTGTCACTCCTAAATATCTCTAATCTCTTGGGTATATTCTTGTATACTTCCACGGATCTCTACTGACTTCGGCTGATCTGTAAGTTATATTACATTTGGTCTATTTTGTGGAATCCTACTAGTCTTGCAAGCCTCGCGCTGACTTGCCTTGATCTTTGGGCTATACTGGGTTCTCTTATTTATATCCTCGAAAACGCATTTAATCCATTTATGGGTGATCTACCTTCCAAGGTCTTTCATTTCTTAAGATGAACTCTCGTCGGGCTTCTTACGGTCATCTATATCTATGCTGGTAGGGACTGTTGGGTTCTCTAAGAACAAGTCCAAGATCAATTAAGCATAAAACATGTGTGAATACACAAAGGAATTAGCGGAAATATACTAACATTGAACGGTTGGATGAATTTGTAGACAACAAAAATTTGCTTCATTTGAAGTTGCTCCAAGCTCCTATTTGATTGTATATTTGAGCTCCAAGCCTCTAAGTTTGATTCCAAACTCTTGGGAAATGTTTCCCTATCACCTTTGTATGATCTTTGATGTGCTAGCAATGGAGATTTTTTCAACAAAAATCCCCAAGTTCCTTCTTGTAACTCTCGGCCAAGCCAAGATTTGGAGAGGGAGAGAGCAAAATGGCGTGAATGATGGAGAAGAGATGAGAGATGAGTGAATGTGTTATATGTTATTTGACTTTCCAAAAATCAAATATTGATATACCAAAATTAAAGTTGGTAAATGTCCATCACTTTACTAACTTGTGTGAAAAACAAGCCAACATCACATCACACTAACTTCAATCATAAAAAGTGATGAGAAAGACAAGTGGTGTGACTTGTGATGTTACACATGGGCCCCACTTGAATTTAAAATCTGAGTGGGCCCGCAAACATATTCCGGGCTCGGGTTCGTTAATTTCGAATTAACGAATTTTTCGTTACGACGTAATTAAATCAAATTTAATTAAATAATTTTGCATAGCAAAATTACTATTCAAAGTCATTTGCGAATTAATTCTAAATTAATTCGTTGGCTGAATTAAAATCCAATTTTAATTCCGTTATGAAATCTAATTTCATTTAATATATCGAATATATTATTTTATCGATTAATTCCGAATTAATCGTTCTCTCTCTATTAATTGAATTTTATCCCAGATAAAATCTTTCCGCAATTAATGCTAGATTAATTTTCTCTCTCTTATAATTAATCACAGAATAATTATGTTCGAGTCATACGTCATCGGTGAATCTTCGGGAAGCGACCCATGAGATCCCTGGATATGTTGGCAGTAAATCCGGTTATCGGACTATCCGAATACGTGCGTATCCCGTACCACATTTTTACCGATTTACAAGACATGGTTGGCTTCTAGCAAAGCACAGTGCCTACCCAATTCTCCAGAAATATTCTTTTAAGGAATATGTAATCTGTGTCAGGCGTAGTATACATAGTATTGCATATTACGATCCAGTATCGGATGTCACATGCTAGGCCTGAGGCTGGAATTGTGTCTGCCCCATACGAAGCATATATCGGATCTCTGGTAACTAGTCTCTATAATCGGATAATCATGACCTAGTCATATTATCCCGATGATTGCAGTACTAAAGAGTACTAGTTTCGTATCCTACGTGATCACCATCTCCATATGACTGGAGTGATGATATTCCATCTTGACATCACACCCATTACATTACGATTCTCAATATACCCAGAAGAGGCGTACACATAACCTGTTAAAGCCCCGGACGACCAAAACCAAAATATATTGATTGTCGCAAGTATTAGCGATACAAGTCTCATGTTAAGACCAAATACGCCTACCCTGATTCAGATTCCCATAGACACATAGTCATACTACCAATGGGATTCTGAGGGGTCTATCCAGAGCGAAGCTGTTTCCGTACCATCGGTAAACAGAACCTCCTATTACCCTTGCATGAGTATCCAATATCCAAATATATGAGAACTATGCTGTTACGCTTACATAACAAGCACAAGTGTAATACTAGCTTATTCCTCATTATCGATGTCCAGTCTCGATAATACTACGACTATGGATATTTAATGATTAAACCTTATGTGGATTAATACTGTCTCATATCTTATTAATCCGGTACTAATCATATGGACTTTTATCATTTATATATCCCGGTAATCCAATTACAAATGATAAAAGATCAATTTCCATTGTCACATAGTTAATTTGTACAACAACGTCATGTTCTGTACAAATAGTGATGCTATGGGTCATAATTGTCCAACAATCTCCCACTTGGCCTATAGCCAATAACTCAAGTGTCCTACACCTGAACTATGTACGGGTCGCTCAAAATTCTGCTGAGAAACAACTTTCATCAGCGGATTTGCAAGGTTATCATCTGATACAATTTATTCGATCATCACATCGCCATGATGTATGATCGAACGAATCAGATTAATTAGTCGAAGTACATACTTGGATCATTGATGAGACCGTGGTTCCTTAGCCTGTGCTGTAGCCTAGCTTAACTTCTAACAGAACTTCTCCTAATCCAATTAGGATTATATAGATCTAAAATGCTTCTTTTGCTGCCTCAGCTGCAGCAACGTTCCGCTATTGTTGTTTATTTGGAAACAATATCTTGCTTGGAAGATTTCCAGCTCACTGTTCCGTTATTCAAACTAAATATGTACCCTTATTGCGACTTAAAGTCGTCTGTTGGTTTGGAAACTTATAGCGGTGAACCTAGTCACCTCAAGTTTTCCTTTCCCCATATTTTAATAACGCATCCTTAGTTCGTCTAAGATACTTAAGGATGTTCTTAACATCAATCCAGTGACCATCATATGGATTGGCCTGATTGTGACTCCATATGCTCAAAGCATATGATACACCGGGTCACGTACATAATAAAACATACGAACACTGAGAGAGTGTCAGCATCTTTCTAGATATATCCCAGTAGATCTTTATTCCTAGAATAAAGCCTGCTTCTCCCATGTATACCATGGAGAATTTTAATGAAAGCAAAGCTTTCACCGATTGTATTATGGGAATGTTATTGCTAAGAAGCAATACATCATCAACTTATAGGACATTCATTGTCAGTGTGCTCCAACTAACCTTCATATATATACAAGAATCATATTCGTTTTGAATTAAATCATATACCATTATGATTACATCAAAATGTTGGTTCCAAGAACGCTATGCTTGCTTCAATCCATAAATTGATCGATTTAACTTGCAAACCTTGTTTGCATGTTTTGGTACACCAAAACCGCCAGGATGTTGTAAACATCCTCCAAAAGGTTTCCGTTAAGGAAATCGGTTTTGACGTCCATATGCCATATTTCATAAATGAAATATGCAGCATTAGCAAGCATTATCCAAATGGATTTAATAATGGCAACATGTGAAAAAATTTCGTCGTAGTCGACACTATATCGTTGACGATACCCTTTCTGTACAAGCCTAGCTATGTACATTTGTATGTTGTCATCCATGTATGTCTTCCTTGAAGATACATTTAGTACCAATAGGCACAATGCCTTCTGGTATATCAACCAGTGTCCAAACTTGGTTGTATACATGTAATCCATTTCGGACTTCATGGAACTTTGCAATAAAAGGAGTTGATACCTTGTATCACTTCCTCATACGTAGCCGGTTTGTCTTCCTCAATAAGATTGACATCTTCATGAGGTGAGATCAGAAACCTATACCTCCCAGGTTGTTTTCTGACTCTCTCCGACTTACGCGGTTCTTGTGTGTTCGAAGATTGTGGTACAGTCTCATCCTTGATGAACTGTTCATGTTCCGTTAAGGATTTTGTGCCAGGAATAGTATCACTCCGATTTTCATCGAGTTCTACTTTCCTCCCACTTACCACTGCATATAGGTATTCCTCTTAGGAAAACTGTATGGAGAGCAACAATTACATTGTTCTCTTGTGAGTTGTATAAGTACTATACTTTGGTTTCCCTAGGACAACCTACAAATAGGCACTTATCCGATTTGGGTTCTAGTTTGGTATCATCCAAACATATGCCCAGCATTCCCAAATCTTCAGGAATGAGAAACCCGGTTTCTTTCCTGTTCATATCTAATATGAAGTCTGTCTAATAGATTTTTATGGAACCTTATTCAAAATAAGTATTGAACTGTTCAATGCGTATCCCTATAAGGAAATTGGTAGCTCAGAGCGACTCATCATTAACCTTACCATGTCAACAAAGTTCGGTTTCTCTGTTCGGACACACCGTCAAATTGAGGTGTCCCGGGAGGAGTCCACTGTGAAAGAATACCATACTCTTTCAAGTAATCGAGAAACTTATATGCTTAAGTATTTCCATCACGGTCCAATTGTGATGTTTTAATACTCTTGCCGGTCTGTTTTTCTACTTCGTGTCGAAACTCTTTGAATTTATCAAAAAATTTCGATTTGTGTTTCACAAGAAACACATAACCGTAACGCGATGCCACATCCGTAAAGGTTTCGAAGTATTCATATCCACCTCTAGCCTAGCTAGACATGGGCCCACTTACGTCACTATGAACAAGGGCTAACAGATCGGTGGCACTTGTACTTTTACCAAGTAAAAGATATTTTAGGCATTTTGCCTAATTAACTAGATTCGTAGACATCATTTGAATTAAAATCAAATCTGTTCTAGTATCCACTCTTCGAAAGTGTGGATATACGAGTATTGTTAATGTGTCCCAGACAACAATGCCAGTTTTAAGTCTCAACAAATTTATTCAGTTTGAGCTTTTGTTTGTCATATTATATGTTTGAGATTTGTTTATATTCAAAATATAAATACTGTTATTCACATCTAATGTGTATATCTCAATATCATCTTTATAAACAAAACACTTAGTGTTCTAGAATATAAAGGTATACCCGTAACATGTTAAACTAGATATAAAGATAATGTTTCTAGTCAAACTAGGTACATTATAACAGTCTCCTAATTTAAGTACATGCCCAAATGGCAGTTCCAAAATTTAGGTTTTTACGGTTAAAACAGCGACTCTCGTCCCATTTTTGACTCGCAGGTTGATATCAAATGAAGTCAGTCTCCTGCTTATCAGCAGATTCTGCACATCAGTACATATTTATGTACCACATCTAGTATCAAAAAAATCCAATTTTTGAAACTAGTAGTGGACATGTTTATAACAAACATATCTGAAGTCGGAGCCTTGCCCGTCTTCACTTCCTTCATGTCTGCCTTTGTCCATACGGAAGTCACGCTTTCAGTGACCTCGTTTGCCACAGTTTAAGCAGATATCTTGGGATATGTCATTTGTCTTCCTAGAAGACTATGATGATTTTACCTTTGCCCATTTTTCATATCTCTAGAAGTCTTCGGCCAAGCCTAGACCTTCTGGGATGTAGAAGTAAGATGCGCCTTGCACTTCTTGCCTTTTTGCAAGCTCTGACTCTGTCTCCTTGAGCATAGCCATTAACTCTCCAAGAGTTTTTCTTTTGCAATTATTACTTCTAAGATCTAACAATAGATCTATGAAGATCTTTTAATTTCAACATCATGGTATAAAGATCTAATCCTTAATTTTCATGACAAAATTAAAGAGTTATTGCGGCAAGCATAATGGATTGAGCACTAAAGTTATCATCACCATGAGTCTTCCAAAGCTCATGCTCCACTATTTGCTCAACTCCGGGCTCAGGCCCGAGATGTCACTCTATCAAATAAAGTAACTTCTCGGTTCCCAAGACTATCCTGAGATTCTATTCCCAATCTGAAAATTGAAGCCGCTTAAAGACATTTTCACCCAGGATTATGTTTTAAACGATAATCTTTCAGTTATCTTGATTCCAATAGTCCAACTATCCAATCAACGATTTCAGGTACAATCGAATATAATGATTACTTATAACTATATAATCAACTACTATTGATTGGTTAAATTCAAATATATATTGATTACTATAATCCAATTATATAATCAACTATAAATGAAATAGTTTGAATACAGTCCAACTGTTTAATTAAAACAAAAATTAAATATTAGTCCAACTAATATATTTATAATTAATGACGAAAAATGAAATGAGCACGTATTGGCAAGTATCTAAACGAAAATTGCAAATTTAATACTTGCCTCCCACTATTTTTCGGCGAGCCTCTAACCTTCTGTGGAGTACTCAGGAAACCTAGTTTCCTAGTGGGCTAGGATCCCGTTAAATAACACACAACCTTGACTTTGGCCAACAAGCTGTATGATATTTAACTAGGTAGATCTCTAAGATCAATTGGATCTCATCCAATTCCTATATCCGGTAGGTGGACTTCCAAGTCCGAAACATATATCCAATATAAGCCAATATATCCGATATATTGCCTAACCTTTTACCTCTGAATCAACTAAGCCTTGGCTTTGGCTCAACAAGCTTAATGAAACCAGTTAAGCGTGACCCATTAACAGTGGGAAAGCTTCGTAATCGAGGTCGATGAACAAGAAGTGACCTTGACTTTGGCCAACAAATCACAACTTGCCCAAGACGTACGATATGGAACAAAGCTTTCATGATTCAAATACATCCGCGATGGACATTGATCTTGACATTGGCCAACAAACCAATGCAATCTTGGATCTTGAGAGAGAATCACTCAATGGAAGGAAAAACTCTTAATATAAAATGAGGGTTTTTTCGCGAAAATTGGCAACCAATTTATTATCTTTGATTAGGTCTCATCATGCACCCTTAAGCATGCATTCTAAAAGCATAATAAGGCGCGATAAATAAATTAATAATGATATGCAGATGGATATCTGATAAATTGTTCCTAGAATAAATCACTCTCTTTCCTCTCCCCGGCTAGCACTATTCTAACTTCTACCTAATTACATAATACTTCTAAAGAAACCTCATTACATTGAGGGGAATTGGTGAGAAGAGAATTACAAAGAATCGAGAGATAAAGGCTGGACACGCAGGTCCAATTTAATAAATTCTAAATTTATTACAATAATTTCCAAAATTGCCCTCACCCATCTAATATCCATCCGATATACATTATTCATACAATACATCCATGAATTCACACAAAGCATGTTATTCAATCAATCTAATCCAATAAATTAATATTTGAATTAAGTGATCATCCAATGTTCAAACAACGATTTGATTTGCGCGAGTCCAACTCGTTTGAGAATAAGTACTCAAAGTGCGTATTCTCGAATTATATCGAACTATAATTTTAAATCCAATTTAAATTATATTCAATAAAAATTCATATTTAATTCCAAATTAAATAATTACACTTTCAATATGCCTTTAAGACTTGGATTCCAAATCCAATCTTTACGGGTCTCAAAGGCCCAATTAGTATCCAATACTATTCAATTAAAGTCTAATGGGTTTTTAATTAATTCTTTAGGCATGGGCTTTGGAAATTATGGGTCAAACCCAAGATGCCAAGGCCCAATTAGGAATCACCCTATGCAAAAAAATCAATTTAGGCCCATTAGGTCCAATAAAAATGTTAAAGGACCAATTATCATATTTGGACTTTATGGAAATGGTTTTAGGCCTAATTGGATCCAACCAATTATCCTAAACCAAACTTGCCCAACCAAGCCCATTAAGTCCAAATACAACAATTTTAGCCCAATTCCAAATTAAGCCTAATTAATTAAATTATAATATTCCAAATATCAATTTTTTTTTAATTAAAGTGTATTAGCTATAATTAATTATTTTAAATTAACATTTCCAAAATACCAATTTACATAATTAATCATGCTTTATTTAATCAACTTATGTCTAACACAAATTGAAGCAAAATCAATCCAACATGCTCTCCAAGGCTCACGGCAATCATGGGATTTTTATATCCGATTTTGATTTCAATCCAATTAAATCACAAATCAATATATCCAAACATTCTAAACACATCCAATGGCTTAAAATCAAAAATCACCAAGAGCTACAAGAGTCATTTACATTCGGCCAAGCCTAGTAATTTGGGGAAAATTAATCCAATTAATTTTTCATAAAATTGATCATGTATAACTCTAAGTTATCATTATCTAAGCATACTCAAACAAACAATTTGATTAAATCATGCTCAAATAAAAAATACCCAAATTCAAGATTAAGAACCCTAATTCAATTTCATGCTTAAATAGTCTATGATACCATTGTTGGGTTCTCTAAGAACAAGTCCAAGATCAATTAAGCATAAAACAAGTATGAATACGCAAAGGAATTAGCGGAAATATACTCACATTGAACGGTTGGATGGATGTATAGACAACAAAAATTTGCTTCATTTGAAGTTGCTCCAAGCTCCTCTTTGATTGTATGTTTGAGCTCCAAGCCTCCAAGTTTGATTCCAAACTCTTGGGAAATGTTTCCCTATCACCTTTGTATGATCTTTGATGTGCTAGCAATGGAGATTTTTGCAACAAAATGGCATGAATGATGGAGAAGAGATGAGAGATGAGTGAATGTTTATATGTTATTTGACTTTCCAAAAATCAAATATTGATATACCAAAATCAAAGTGGGTAAATGTCCATCAGTTTACTAACTTGTGTGAAAAACAAGCCAACATCACATCACACTAACTTCCATCATTAAAAGTGATGAGAAAGACAAGTGATGTGACTTGTGATGGACACGTGGGCCCCATTTGAATTCAAAATCTGAGTGGGCCCGCAAACACATTCCGGGCTCGGGTTCGTTAATTCTGAATTAACGAATTTTTCGTTACGACGTAATTAAATCAAATTTAATTAAATAATTATGCCTAGCAAAATTACTATTCAAAGTCGCTTGCGAATTAATTCTAAATTAATTCGTTGGCCGAATTAAAATCCAATTTTAATTCCGTTATGAAATCTAATTTCATTTAATACATCGAATATATTATTTTATCGATTAATTCCGAATTAATCGTTCTCTCTCTATTAATTGAATTTTATTCCAGATAAAATCTTCCCGCAATTAATCCTAGATTAATTTTCTCTATCTTATAATTAATCCCAGATGAATTATGTTCGAGTCATACGTCATCGGTGAATCTTCGAGAAGCGACCCAAGAGATCCCGGATATGTTGGCAGTAAATCCGGTTATCGTACTATCTGAATATATGCGTACCCAATACCACGTTTTTACCGATTTACAAGACATGGTTGGATTCTAGCAAAGCACCGTGCCTACCCAATTCTCCAGAAATATTCTTTTAAGGAATATGTAATTTGTGTCAGGTGTAGTATACATAATATTACGTATTACAATCCAGTATCAGATGTCACATGCTAGGCTTGGGGCTGGAATTGTGTCTGCCCCATACGAAGTATATATCGGATCTTTGGTAACTAGTCTCTAGAATCGGATAATCATGACCTAGTCATATTATCCCGATGACTGCAGTACTGGTTCCGTATCCTACGTGATCATCATCTCCATATGACTAGAGTGATACTTCCATCTTGACATCACACCAAATACACTACGATTCTCAGTATACCCAAAGGCGTACACAGAACCGGTTAAAGCCCCGGATGACCAAAACCAAATTATACTGATTGTCATAAGTATTAGCGATGCAAGTCTCAGGTTAAGACCAAATACACCTACCCTGATTCGGATTCCCATAGACACATAGTCATACTACCAATGGGATTCCGAGGGGTCTATCCAGAGCGAAGCTGTTTCCGTACCATCGGTAAACAGAACCTCCTATTACATTTGCATGAGTATCCAATATCCAAATATATGAGAACTATGCTGTTACGCTTTCATAACACGCACAAGTGTAATACTAGCCTATTCCATATTATCGATGTCCAGTCTCGATAATACTACAACTAGGGATATTTATTGATTAAACCTTACGTGGATTAATATTGTCTCATATCTTATTAATCCGGTACTAATCATATGGACTTTTATCATTTATATATCCCGATAATCCAATTAAAAATGATAAAAGAGTAATTTCCTTTGTCACATAGTTAATTTGTACAACAACGCCATGTTCTGTACAAATAGTGATGTTATGGGTCATAATTGTCCAACAGGGACTAGGGCAAACATCTTATGTCTCGATGAGTTTCGGTATCCTTGTTCGGATACTATGTGTCCTGGTAGAGTCTTTTTCTCATGTAAGGTAGATATGAGCTAGCCTTCATCAGGACAACTTCCTTGACTGGCATCACGGAGGGGTGATGATCTAGATAGGTCGGGGCCTTATCTATTGGATTCCTTGGTTAGGGAAACTAATCATTTTTCTGACATCATTCATCTTATTTGCCAGCGGGCCTAGGTTTGGAGAATCTAGAATCTCTACATCCTTATGGTATCTCACATCTATTAGAAGTCTCCATGACTAATCCTGATTTCTTACTTCTTCTGCCTTATTGCTGTCATTGGTTATTCGGGGAACTCGCTATCTATACGAGGTGCTCAAGATCTATTGGATATGCTTGGAAGAATTTTCTGAGGAGGGAAGAAACTTTACTTAGGTCTACTCGATATTTTACTCTTGTCCAGGCTTGTTATATTCTTCTTTACTACAAGTTCTGGTGTTATCTTTTACTATCTAACTCTGTGTCTCTGATTCTTACTACTATTCGGTTACTTAATCATCTGTACATCCTCTTTTACTTTTTTTTTATAGATCTCTCTTCCTACTCCATTGGGTAGCTTTTCTTAGATCTTTACTATTTAGTTTCATAGCTTGTTCTGAACTTCTGGTGATGGGCCAGGATAACTACATGGGAATTCTCAACTTGGATCTAGAGTATAGTTGTTCTTATAGGAATACTATTCGAATAGTCTGGGAAAGCTTACTAACCTGTCTATAGATCTTGAGGACGTACTCGAGGATCGAATATTGGAGAGGTAGTGCCCCACATACTAGTATCTCGGACATACTAGGTATACAAGACCCCAATACTCTACCCACTACAGTCACTAACTCCATAGACCATGCTCTGATACAATCTTGGTAACATCCTCGATCTGGTAGATGCCACCGGCATGGAATAGGCCGTACTATTCCCCTGAGCCTCTGAATTTCTAACTAAAAACTGCACTATTATTCTTTTCTTAATCAGAATCTTATGCATGGGACCAACGCCCAAACTCGACAACATGAAATACAACTCAATATCAACGTATGTATATATTTAATACAATTGCTTACAAGGACTATTACATATCCCAAGACTAATACATGACTTCTACTTGACTCTGACTGGACTTTCACTCTTTCTGACTTGAACTGGTGGACTCCATAACCTAGTGACTGCATCAGTATCCGTCCTCCTGAGCTCGTCCTCCGAGAATACCTGCAAAATAAGGAAACTGGGAGTAGGGGGTTAAAGCGTCGTACGATCTAAGTGAGTGGATGATAAAAACTAAAATATTGTAATGAGAACATTTGGTTCTAAAACCAAATTCAAGAAATAACTTTATAAGAAATCTCTTTTCTTGTCTGAGAATTCTGAACTCTCTTTTCTGAAAATCTCACCTGAAAACTCTTTGTAAAACTTATCTTTCCTGAAATCTCTTATAAAACTGCCATTTTCTGAAAATTTTTCATTTTAAAAACCTTTTCTGAAAACTGTATTTGAAATCTATTTCTGAAATCTGTATCTGTCTCTGAAAACCTGACGTATGGGGTGTTACGTATTTTCGTCCCCCCATACGCCTAACTAGAGTCAGGAGTGCAAATCCATGACTTTGGGGCGTTACGTATCGCCGTCCCCCAAAATTTGCCACTCTTGTCCTTGAAACTAGTGGTCTTGGGGCGTTATGTATCGCCGTCCGCCAAGCCACTGAAGTAGAATTGAGGGTGCGGATCTATGCTACCCTTCAAGCTCTGAACTAGGATCTGGGCATCTGTCATCCCTAGTCCTGAACTAGGATCTGGGGGCGTTATGTATCGCTGTCCTCCCAGTCCTCTACATGTGCACATGTGTTGTCCGTTAATTCCATCTTTGTATCCAGTTACATACTGAGGTGGATTTTTCCTCCATGCCTCGAAAAATAAAAAATCTCAAGCTTTTAAATTACTGTTTCTAAAATATTTCTTAAAACATACTCTTTCACAAATAACAGTGATAAAACTAGCTAACGCCCTAAATGTGTAAAATAAGTCTGATGTGAAAAATACGAAATGAAAATCAAGTAAAAAGGAAAGTGTCAACTCACAGATTGGAATCTAGCTGGTGCATACTCTCCGAGTGAGATTGAAACTTCTGTCGAAGAATTGAAACTCCTGCAATGGCCTTCTTTCTCTTGATTCCCTTCATTCCTCAAGCCTCAAAGGTATCTTTTATTCTTCTTTGTTTGTTGAATGGTTGTTTAGTAGTTGCTTCTTCTTCTTTCCTCTTTCTTTTTTCTTTTTTCTTCTTCTTCTTTCTCATCTAATGTCTCTCTCTCTCTTTCTCAAATCTTCAAGATTTGTGAATAGTTCCCATTTTATATAGTAGGGGCCAATTTGACTAATTGGAAATATTTTTGTTTAAAGAAAATTAGAAATTTTGAGAAAAGTGTGGAATTCTCTAGAAGAGTCCCGAGTTACTATTCATCCGAAATTATGACCTGTATTTTTGACTTATTTCTGATCCAAATTTAAAAAACATTTCAACGTGAAAGTTGTAGGTCTCGATCTTAGCTTTCCGACGATATAAAATTCATAACAATCAGAGTTCGTATGAGAAAGTTACAAGCCTATTACCATGGGCGGTCCGGAATAGAACATCATAGAATTTTGTATAGAAATTTCGAAGAATTTACCGTTTATCCCCAAAGTCGTTCCGTGAATGTATATATGCTCAAACATAATTTATATTATATAAAACTCATCCCGTAATATAACAGTACTACAATGCAACAGTAGTAGAGACTACCGGTCGTTACAGTTGCCCTCATCATATGTATGAGAGTTGGCGTTTAGTGAGTTAATTTTATGAAGGTCTAACCCCTAGGGAGCACCAATTCATTGAGACAATGTGTAATGGTGAATTTATACAAAAGGACCCTGACGAGGCACTCGAGTACTTAAATGACCTAGCCGAAAAATCTCACACTTGGACTAGACCTAATGTTTTGGATAACATTGATAGGACATGTTCCATTCCTTCTAGCGGAGGCATACACCACTTTAGGGAACATGATAGTTTTAAAGCACAGGTTGAGATATTAACTAGAGAGATAAGAGCTTTAAAAGCCAAAGATAACAAGACTATGCATGCGGTAGCCCAGCTAGAACCTCATGGGGTATGTTTTGTGTGTAAGAGGATTGGCCATCTAGTCCAAGAGTGTCCTTTATACAGTGAGATGATGGAAACATATAAGGAACAATGCAATACCGTAGGGATGTACAAGAAACCTTATACACCATATTCAGATACATATAATCCTAGTTGGAGGAACCACCCAAATTTCAGTTGGAAACATGAGTCTCAACAACCTACTCAACCACCAAAACTAGAGGCTACAATGCTCCCCAATATCACACACCTACCATTCATAGAAACTCTTTAGAAGATACTGTGCAAGCATTTATAGAGGCCCATAACAAAACTAATCAAAGGTTTGAGTCATTGATAACTTAATTGGTTGAAGAAAATAAGGAGATAAAGAGTCAAGTCTCTAAATTAACTAACATGTTAAGTTTGCAGGAGTCAGGAAAATTCCCATCTCAGGCACAACCAAATCCGTGAGGATAACACATGGCATAGGCTGACCATGATGCATTTAATATAAAATGTGTTAATGTCATAACCACTCGGAGTGGTAAAGAGATAAACAAGCAGGACACTCCCGACACTATAGGTGATACCACAGATATTAATGCAGACATTTCCCAAGATGAACAAGTGGTGCAGAGCCCAGTTTGAGTACATTTCCCTTAAGTTCTTAGGCCTAGTGCGAGAGCTACAGACCCTAATGGTGAGATTCTACAACATTTAAAGCAAGTAAATATTAATCTTCCTCTGTTACATGTGATCAAACGGGTTCCCACATATGCGAAGGTTTTAAAGATTCTGTGCACCATGAAGAGAAAACATCATGTGAAGAAGACTACATTCTTAACAGAGCAAGCAAATGCAGTAATTGAGCAGAGTACTCCACCAAAATACAAAGATCCAGGATGTCCCACTATTACTTGCCACATTGGCACATATGAGTTTGGTCAAGCTTTATTAGATTTTGGTGCTAGTGTTAATCACATGCCATAATCTATCTATAGACAGCTATGACTTGGAGAGATTAAACCTAAATCTATGGTTTTATAGTTAGCTGATCGCTCCATCAGAACACCACGAGGAGTAGTTGAGGATGTTTTGCTACAAATTGATAAATTCTACAATCTTGTTGATTTTCTGATCTTAGATATGCAGTATGTGGTTAAACCTAAGTGAAACATTCCACTCATATTAGGTATACCTTTTTCTTGCTATAGCTAATGCCCTTATCAATTACAGGAATGGTCTCATAAATTTATCATTTGGAAATATGACACTATAATTGAATATCTTTCATGTTGAGAAACAACACGAGATGATAATGAGTGCCATATATGCAGCCTAACATTTCAACCATCAGTAGACCCTGAGGGATCCATGGATAAATAGCCACAGCCAGCCAAAAATTCTTTTTCATGTCTTACTCACCAGTGGAAGCCACCATGACCATTTTGGTGATTGTGTATGGCTGAAGACGTTAAACTTAGCGCTAGCGGGGAAGCAACCTTTGCATCTGCATTTATTTTATTTTCTTTACTTTAGTTTTATTTTATTATGTGCTAATTGCATGTTTATTATTTACATGAGTATTTATGTAGGTGTTAGCGCAACCCACACAACTAAAGTCTTACCAACAGGAGCCTGATAAACTCCATGTATGGTAGTGTTATTCCTTACTTTTGTTTCTTTATGTTTATCTTCCATTGAGGACAATGCAAGTTTTAATTTGTGGGTGTATGCATGCGCATGCTAATACCTGTTGTTTTGTTAAAAAAATATTTTTTTAATTCGTTTTAGTCCTTAATAGTAAAGCATAAGTCCAATGATGAATATTATTTTCTTTAGGATGAAATCTTAAGAAACGATAAGTTCTTTAATGTACTTTTATCTGATACCTTGAGTAGTTGATATAGGTTAGACTCGTAAGCACTTAACTATAGATTTTTAGCAATAAAAACCTAGGTAGTTGGCAAACTAACTAGTTGAAGAAATTGCATATCGATGAATGACCGTTTGCTTAGATGTCTATCCTGACTTGCTAGTATTATGATGTATGGTATGGTTAAAAATAAAAACAGAGAAAGTTTTGAAAGAAAAAAAAGAAAAAAATCAAAAGAAAGGAAGAAATTAAACCACCTATAACTGATAAGCATGAAGCTACCCATGGGCGATTGTTAGGACCAAAATGAGGAGAAATGCTACCTTAAAGGGTAGGTGTGTTGGAAAAAAAAAAGGTTTTGAAAGAAAAAAAGAAAAAAATCATACCATACTGAGCAAAGAAAGGTAATTACATAACACATTTGAGATATCTAGGTTGGTTTGACCCATCGGATCCCAATTTTTAAACGAAATTATTGAGATGGCTTACCTAAGAGTCGAGCTGTGACCGAACCTTTACACATACACACTTTGAGTCTGGCTTAGATGATTTATTCAAGAACTTGGATTTGAGCTGTATTGAGTACTTTGAAGGTTCTCTGATTTCATTACTAGACATTCTTTGAGGACAATAATATGTGTAACTATTGGGACTATTTCATTTAGTTATTTTTGCATGATTGCATGTGTTTTGAATGACGTTTGTGGGTGTCGTCGCTATAAGCCCTCACGAGACTATAACTCGTCCACTAGAGCCGCCTAGGGGTTTAAAGACCTATTGCATACACTAAATGAAATCATGATCCCTACGAAAGTGGCTTAGATAGTTTTTATTTATTTATTTATTTTTAATTTAGTATAATTCTTATTTTCTTTTTACGCTTGAATTGCTAGGGACTAGCAATGAGCTGGTTGGAGGTTGTGATAAGTGCATGAAAATGTGCTTTGGACATCACTAATTCAGCTTTATTATTGAGTATTTAATTTTAATTGTAGTTTATTTTCTGTTTTATTATTAGGAAGAAATGGAACATAGATCTTGGAGAAATTGTACGTGTTTTGGGACCTTACGGACACATCAGAAGCATGCGGGAAGAGCGGAAAATGCGCAAAACAACAACCATAATTTATGTCACGCATCGCGACGCCCACCTTCTGGCTTCGTGACACATCATCAGCTTGCCTCCATACACTTTTGCCGAGAGTTTGGCACCGCGGCGCCCCGACAGGACCCAAAAACTTAGTTTAGTCGTGTTTTACATGCATAAAGACTCCGGCACTTCCCTATATATACCCAAGCTCGTCCAAAACCCTAAAGAGAGAAGAAATAAACAAAAAAGAGTTCAAAACACATAATTGAGAGAGAAGAATGAAGAAGCTTCAGGCTAGATAGAATGCTTCTGCAATCTCTCTAGCTATGTCTCTTTTTTCTATGGAGAACTGATTTTCTAGGCAAAGTTAGGGATGAACTCTTGTAATTGACTTCTTATATTCATGTTTTTGATTCATGAATGTTCGTCAACGTTTAACACAATTGATATCTTGTTGCTCTCTATCATCTTTTGATTTATAATCCAGAGATTGTGTTTTACTAATTTTCATATAGGAATAATCATGCTTTTTCTATGTGTAATTGGGGAACCCAGTTATAACTGGTATTGTTGTTTTATGAGTTAATCTTCTGCTGCAGTATTGCCTGTGGGTATATTGTCGACGTTGGATAGGTCATAATGATAACATAGTGTGATGTTAACATAGAGAAAGTAATTCTTCAATTACCTTAGAATTTAATATGTTTTGAATTGAAATATCTTCTGATTGTTGGTTTGGGATGTGAAACCCTCAATTGAGTAAAAGGAATCAACTACTGAATATAGGAACTTGACACAAGATGGATTCTCGACGCTTTACTGCTTTTCTCTATTGATAACTCTTACGTATTTTTCCATAATTTTTATTTTACATTACCAATTAAATCATTTTTTCTTTAATTAAGTTATTACTAACGTTCATACTAAGTGATTTAGTTCCTTTGTAACCATCTCTCTGAGAAATCGACACCCCAACTATACTGTGATAACCGCAAGTACTTTTTGGGCGTAATCAGTATTCGTTGGAGTGAATACTGAATGACTCATATGCAATTCCTAATAGTTGGAAGTACACACCACCGTTAATAGGAATCTCATCGAGTCGATTAGCATATGTGATCCATTGACTATATGATAACATTGATTTTGCATGTGATCCTCCACACTTTGATGCTATATATATCAGAGACCTTTCATAGTATGACTGCTAGATGTTCGTTGGGTATGGACCGATGCACTCGTTAATCAAGTGCGTATCAAGATAGGATCTGTCGGCTTGTATGTGTACCATAAGAGGTTTAGGTATCCATGTGAGTAAGTCACGATTCTTAAGACTTTGACCAAAGCCGATCACCTAGGGTTGACAACATATATCAGAAATGGTGTTCTGATTAGTTATAAAGAATCGTAGACATGTCGACAATATGAGATGCGCGCCTCAGAAACTTGACGGTATAATTTATGTTTCCTAAGTACAATTCAGATAGCCTATGACGGAGGGATTGTTCAACATATGTGATGACCTCGACTTGTATAGTTCAGAAAGGTCGTTCGTATTCTTCACAAATTTAGAGGTGGCCAAATTGCGATAAGCTATACTTATATGAAGAACATGTCTGGACTTAGAGAGTCCCACAATATGAAGTGTACTCGTTGAGCAATTGGGTAGCCAATAATGTTGGATAATAAATAATATTTGATATTACAATTATCAATTAAAATAATTAAATGTTATTGGATAATATTAATTATTTAATTTAACCTAATTGGATTAATCCAAAATCACACAAGAGATTTGTTGTAATTTCATAAATATATCTAACATCGGAGGATATTTTGATAATTATAAAATATGTAATAATAGGTGTATTTGCCTTGATTTAATTGGATTAAATCAAAGTGGTAGACAATGAACTAATCAATTGGTTAAAATTTATATATATTTAATTGAATTAAATCAAAGTGGTAGACATAAATGATTAATCATACCTAGTTATATATATTTGGACAAATTGGATTAAGTCCATCTAAAAGTTGATTAGAACTTTTATTAATTAAAAATTACATAAGCTACACTATAAAAGACAAGCTTGAGCAATTTATTAATTAAGTTTGTTAAAGCTAAAACAAGTAAGAACTAGAGATATTAGCCTAAGTAAAAGAAGTGTTTAGAGAAGTTTTGGAAGTTCTCTACAACATTTCAATAAAGAGAAGAAAATTGGATCCTAGAATCAAGCTTGCTAGGTAAGTTTGATTTTCTTTAAAGTTATATTTTCATTAGCGAGTTTTTTTCATTAATGAAGGATATAATGATGTATTATGTATTGGATAGATAATAACATAGCTTGATGTTGAAATCAGGCTAATGAATTGTGTATGGATGCTTTAGAAGCATAAACACAATATGCTTGTAATTGGGTCAAAATATTCATGTTGGACATGGAACATAAAATTAGAGTTTGGAACTCTATATGATAGTTTGGAGCTATGACTACCATTCTAGAATCACTTGACCACCTTTAAGTGATCTAAAATTGTTCATGAGCGATTTCATTGTGGGATTCTATTTTGGTTTATATTTTAATTCAAAGAAGTGCATATATGTATTTAGAATACATGTATGTTTATTGTATAACATGTGTTGATGTAAAAATTATTTTTGGGTGCCTTGAAAGTAAGCACGCATTAGGCGCTTACCATGTGCAGGACCTGATTTTCTCTCGTTTTGATTTTTCCAGACTCCGATTCATTTCCGATTTTTCCCTATGCACTCGTAATGGAATATAATATTCTGTTAAAATATTTAAGAATATACCCATGTTCAATTACCACGGGTTAGACCTACTTCCACTGCTCGGGGCACTGATCCGACTCTAGGGGTTTAATAACCGCCCCAACAGTTGTATCTTGAGTGCAAATCATATTATCTTCCATTTGGAATCTGCTATGAAATTTATGTATGGGTTTCCATCCCATATACCTATAGAGATATAACAAAAACCAAGCAAACCACACACACTCATATGCAATGAAAACAAAAACATGCAGTTATGTAAAAACATAAAACACACACACATACATGCAATGGGGAAATATGAATGTACTATCTAATAAGAGATACACTAAAATGCACTATCATCATACCTTTTAGGATCAAGAATTTTTGAAATTATTGGGAAAGTATCTTCCTTTCTTACCCAAATTTTCTTAGGAGTCTCTTTCACTTGAGAACTCATTGTCTGTGATGGGAGTTTCTCACTAATAAACTAAGTCTATTTAGCTAATGTAGAAACTTGATGAGCTAGATTCGAAGAATCAAATCTAAGGGAAATATTCTTAGTGTTTTTTTATTCAATGTAAACCATTCAGGCCTAATATGTTATGATTTACCGTAGTTATGGAAAATAGACACAAACCTCGGACGAGAGCGAGGTCTAACAAAAACACCTCTAGATTGAGGTTAGGTCACAGGATAATGAAAAACAAAAAGAGGTCACTTGACACTCACCAATAGGTTTCTTTCCCAAGTTATACAGAGGAGTTAGTTCAACCTGACCAGTCATGGATTGAGTTGTGACAAACACAGTTTTAGAAGATGACACCTTGTCACAACTCAACTCATCGAAACCTAATCATCTATTCTCACATGGAGACATTCCAATTCCTAATGAGTGGTATAACATTTCAGTCCCACTAGAAAATATATATATATGTGTTCTAACATCTTCAAGCTCTATTTCTAAGCATTTGACTCTATCAACTAGTTCTTTATTCCACTTATTGAGGTCATCAATACCAGTAAGACTCTTATCAAGTTTGGCTTGAACTTCATTCTTTTCAAGTTCCATTTCTTTCAGCCTCTTATTTACCTCAACATTCATCTTCTTGATAGTTAAGCTCTCATCAAACAATTCAGTATAAGCTACCTGAAAATTATCCTCATTTATAAAGTCATTGTGTAAAAATTTAGAACAAATATCTATGCTGCTAACATTAGCCTCTCTCTCCCTCACACCACACTAGAAGAAAATGCAATGTAATTGTACTTTTCCTTAAAAGACTCATAAGTGGTATAGTCACCTTCTGAATCACTATGAGAGACTGTCTTAACTTTCTTGTCCTTAGACTTTAGGTAGTGGGGCAATCAGATCTTACTTTTCTTCAACTTAAGAACTTCTTAAACTCATTCATAAATGATACGCTCAAAAAATGGTTCTTTACTCCCAAGTGTAAGAGTGTCGAAGTAATAAAATAATCTGGTAAGTCCAGGGTCGATCCACATGGAATAAATTTAATAAAATAAAATAACAATTCGAGTGAAATAAAAATATTGGATTTGTTTGAAGTGATGAAAATTTTTAAATTGAACTACAACAATAAATTAAAATGTTAGGGGTTAGGAGATCCACTCATAATATTTCAAATATAGAGAAATCTTACTTTTTATAATATACAAATTATTATTATTACCCAGTTAATTTACTTTAGGAATTAATTATGCCAAAACATATAAAACTAGTCATAAAGGCGGTGATAACATTTGTCTATAACAAGTCCAGTTAGATACTCAATTATGCCAAAAAAATAAAACTAGCCATATAGGCGGTAGCAAAGTTTGTCAATAATTAATCCAGATTTAAATTACTTATTGAGATTACAATTTATATATTATTATATAAATAGTATTAATCTATATTCTCATATTAAGAACTTCACTCTTTACCCCAGCATGATGAAATTAGCTACTCATGATTTGAAGAAAAACATACATAATTTTATTACCGAAAAAAAAAAAAAAATTACAAGAAAGCTTAAAAAAATAAAACACATAAGATACTCTCTCCCAAATTCTACAAGAGAACTTTGAAAGAAAGCATGAAGCAAATGAGAGGTGAGCACTTCTATTTATAGTAGAAATTCTCATCTTTCAATTATTCATTACAACTTTCCAAATCAAATACAAACAACAAACTTTAACAATTTTATTTTTTTATTTTTTCATTTTTTTGATTTTTGTTGATCATGTAGCAAACATTTATCACATTCCACCTAAAGTGAATTGTGATATTTATTTATTTATTTATTTATTTATTTATTTTCTAATAATTAAAATTACATGCAATACACGTGACTTCTTCATCTATTTCGACCTTGAAAACCTCCGAATTAGAAAATATTATGAACTTCAAAGTTGTAGATCATTGAGTCTTCTTTCATCTGAAAACTGAATCACCTTAATCTGATACCAGAGTAAAATGTTATGACCAATAAACAAAACTTGCGCAAAGGTGGAATTTCCGAAATTGTACACTGTCCGAACGCACTTCCAAGTTTCCGACCTCCAAAATCCAAATGTCAAGTCCTTTTTTTTTTCTAGTTATGCATCCAAATTATTATTTCACCTACATACGAATAAAAATATATAAAATATAAATTTAATTATTATTTTACAAACGTGCTAAATTAAGGGGATTAATGAAATTATAAGTGTAAAATGATTAATTTCTTTTTCATTAAGTGTACAGTTTTTAATATTTATCACACCCCAGCCAGCTTATTATTAGTCCCTAGTAATTTAAGCGAAAACTTTTAAAAAAATTCGTAGATATTAAAAAGAAAAAGTGTTCGATTTCCTTAAGCTTTCTCTTTAACCCATGAGCTTTGGGCCAATGA
The DNA here is from genome assembly GCA_019454045.1 of Zanthoxylum bungeanum. NCBI lineage: Eukaryota > Viridiplantae > Streptophyta > Magnoliopsida > Sapindales > Rutaceae > Zanthoxylum > Zanthoxylum bungeanum. Next base: position 191,598 of record SKCR01007779.1, on the reverse strand, counting down.
CTCCCAGACCAGTTGGCATTGGGGAACTAAATGTTAAAACACTCATACAGTCTTAATTTCTTGAGTTAGAGAGGCTACGAAATCGAAATTATTCACACATTTTTTTTTACAAACTAAAGCTCTACCGTTTTATGCGAATAATCACTGCTTACTGAGGCAAGATGTCCGGTTACTGAGTAAAAATTTGATTATTATCATTTTTTAAAACTAATTTAAGCTCTACCATTTTACGCGAACAATCACTGCTTGATGAGGCAAGATGTCCGGTTACTAAGTAAAAGCATGATTAATTTTTTTGAATAAGAACATAAATTCAATTGCCTTTAGGTGCTACCTCCAACAAACTAGAGAACTGAATATTACAAAATTTTCACTTACAACCCATGTTCATATGTTACCGTGTATGTTGATAATACCCGTCAAATGAGCATATGAAGATCAAATTTAATCAATATTATGGAGAATTCATAAATTTAAATGATTCAGAAAGAAAAGAACAAAAATAATTTGTTACGAATTATTTTGAGATGCGTCTCAGGAGCGAAAACTCCTTTTATAGCCACCTCTGAACAACAATTCCACTTGCTTAGTAAAAAAATTGTTGTTAGTTTGTGTGTATTTTTTTTGAAAAACACAAAAGAAAATCAACACAAAATATTTTTCTTACACAAAAAATAAAAAAAAAAAGCAAAAACAACATAAAAAAATATATATTTTTTAAGAAATAAAATAAAAGAAGAATGATTTTCTTGAACGAAAAACACAGCAACCAAACTATCTAGTCAACTATCCCCTCCCTTCAACCAATTTGAGACATTGTCCCCAATATCTGAAAAAAAAAGAAGTAGAGTTTAAAAGACATCACCTGGTTAGTGTGGAAATGACAATTGAATCTTCGACTATTTAAAAAAAAGAAAAAAAATTACAGATTAAGATTCAAGTCCACTCTACGCCTCTTGCCATGATCGTTACTAGACCAGTTGAACTTGGAAAGAATGGGGTCTATTACAGATTAAGCTAAAATGTGGTCAATTAAATCATCAGTTTTTCTTGCAGTTAGGAATATATCTTTTACCGGTTTTAAAATAAACCCATTTCTCTTAGCATCCTCAAGAAATACAAAAAGAAAATCAAAAAATCCATCAACATTAAGTAGTCCAATGGATTTTTGGTGAATGTTCAAGTTCGCCCATGACGCAACTGTGAATATTTCTTCCAATGTGCCCAGCCCACCTGGTAAAGCAATAAAAGCGTCAGCATGATCGATCATTTCAGTAAGTCTTTCAGACATACCTGAGACAATGCATTCTTTTCCATTTGATTTTCTGATGAGGTTTTCCTCTGTCAAAGGTTTTGGAATGATCCCCAAAACTTGACTGCCAGCTGATGAATACTAAAGAGTGCATATTTATTATACGATGAGTCAATCAATTTACACTTATAGTTTCACTAATCCCCTTAATTTGACACATTTGTGAAATAATATTTTAAGTTATGCTTTGAATGTTTTTATTGTGTCATTTGATAGGTAAAATACTGCTTGGAAGCTCAACATGACAAACCAGACTTGAAAAAGGGCAAAAACAGAAATCAGCTTCTGCGTCGCGACACAGAAATTACATCGCATCACGACGTGCCATCCTATCAACACGTGTCCCCATCATGTCACTACTCACGTCACGACGCATGGAGCCTGTGGCACGTCGTGACGCGCCTAATAAAACAGAAGAAACCACCGAACTCACCATTCTCTCACACGTGTCCCCAAATGTGGCACTTGCGTCGCGACGCGTGGAATTTTTTGCGTCGCGACGCGTCGACCAAATTTGCCTATAAATAAGAGTGTCCAACATTAGAAATTTTCATACTTTCTTTCCTAATTCCTCTGTAGATCTTGGAGAGAGAGTGTCTTGTTTGTTTATTTACTTAAAGCTTTTTGTAATGTCTTTTTCTTTCAGTAATAAAATTACGAGTATGTTTTATTACAATATGAGTAGCTAACTTCTTTTTTGCTGGGGTAAGGGTGAAGCTTTTATAATGAAAACTTAGATTAAACTCGCTTCTTTTATAATAAATAAATTGAAATCTAATGATTAAAACTTGATTTAGATCTGGATTAATTATTGACAATCTCTCTACCGCCTTTATGGCTGGTTTTATCTTTCTACCGCCTTTATGAATGGTTTTATCTTTCTACCACCTTTATGGATGGTTTTATCTTTCTACCATCTTTATGGATGGTTTTATCTTTCTACCGCCTTTGTGGCTGGGTTTATCTTTCTACCGCCTTTATGGCTGGTTTTATCTTGTTACCACATATATGGATGATTTTATACGATTTTGGCATAATTAAGTACCTTGGTAGGACTTGTTATAGACAAACGCTATTACCGCCTTTATGGATGGTTTTATGTTTTTGGCATACTTAGTACCTTGGCAGGACTAATTATTGACATAAATGACTACCGCCTTTATGGCTGGTTCTTTATATTGGCATACTTAATCCCTGAGATAAATCAATTGGCAAATGGAAATTTATATATTATAGTTAAAGCGAGATTTCTAAGTTCAAAGGTTAAAAGTGGATCTTTTAACTTCAGCAGTTAATTTCATTATTGTATTTCAAATCTAAAAGTCACCAACTACTTCATACAAATCAAACTTTTCTTTTTTGCACTGCTCATCATTCTATTTTGCTAAATCTATTCTCTGTGGATCGACCCCGGACTTACCTGGTTATTTTATTACTTCGACACTCTTATACTTGGGAGTAAAAGACCAGTTTTTGAGCGTGTCAAGTTTTTGACGCCGTTGCCGGGGAAGTATTATTTAGTAGATATAATAGTCATTGTAATTATTTTCTTCTTCCTCTACTTTTCTTTTATTTGTTTTTATTTCGTATTTTATTTTTTATTTATTTCCTGCATCTTATTTTCCTTTTCTTTTCTTGTATTTGTGTAGATCTCAACTGTCCTAATTGATCCTAAATGAACCCTGAACCTAGAAATCCCACATATAGACAGACATTGTTTCTAATTTTGCTTGGTTACATGAAACAGAAAAATCAAGTTAAAAGGTGCTTGCTGTTTATCAAAGAACTTTTTGAACCATCCCCATGTAGAGATGCTCTCATAAAGCTTCACGAAAACATAATTCAAGACATTGAGAAATTTGAACGAGAAATTCAATTGAGATCAGAATTGACAAGGGTTATATGACATTTTTATCTCTAAATCATTGCATCTGTATTCCCTTTATTTGTTCTTTTCATTTTTTTATTTATTATTTTGTCAGTTTAATTTTCTTTTTAAGTACTTGCAATTTCATATTTTTTCATATAGTTTGTCCTTAAGTTGCATGAAACACTAGTCTCAAACATCTAGCGGTAGATTAAAAAGAGAGTCTTCATCACCTTCATTGTTTGTAAGAATGGCTGAAAACCAAATTGAAAATCCACCTGCCCAAGTTGAAAACCTAGTTAATCAGGAAGAAAATGAGTCTCAGCATGGAGATCCTAATCATCATAGGACATTTAGACAATTCACGAATCCCACTAGGACAGGGTCACCATCTTGCATTGTTGTCATCAATCTTTTACCCACATTCCATGGTCTAGAATCAGAAAACCCTTATCAACACCTAAGAGAGTTTGAAGAGTTATGTAACACTTGCACATATCAAAATTGTAGTATGAGCATAATTCGGTTAAAGTTTTTTCCCTTTTCTTTAAAGAATAAAGCTAAAATTTGGCTAAAAAACCTTAGGTCAAGATCTATTAGAACATGTGATGATTTACAATAGTAGTTTCTTAAAAAGTTTTTTCCCCCTCACATGACAAATTCCTTTAAAATAAGAATCAAAACATTCACACAAGAGTCGAGGGAAACACTTTACCAATGTTGGGAGAGGTATAAAGAGATGTTAAACATTTGTCCACATCATAGGTCTGAAACATGGAGGTTAGTTGCCTATTTCTACGAGGGTTTAACACCCAAGGTAGACAAGTAATGTAGATGATGTGTAATTGTGAGTTCAGGGACAAAGATCCCGAATATGCACTAGATTACCTAGAGAACATAGCAGAGAATACACAACAATGGGATACAATTGGTACATATGAGTCATCTGTTCAACCACAGCCATCTGGTAGAGGTATTGGGAAAAATGCCATTTCATGACTAATTCAGGAATTGTTTTGGGACACGTTGTGTCGCGTAAAGGTATTGAGGTTGACAAAGCAAAAATAGAGGTAATTTCTAAATTACCATCACCAAAAATAGTCAGGGATATACGTTCTTTTTTAGGACATGCAGGATTTTATAGGAGATTCATTAAAAACTTTAGTACCATATACAGACCCTTATGTAACCTTCTATTGAAAGATGCAACATTTGAATGGACAAAAGAATGTCAAAAATCATTTGAAATGATTATCAGTCTTTTGACTTCTGCTCCTATTATGCAATCCCCTGATTGGTCCTTGGCTTTTGAGCTAATGTGTGATGCTAGGGATTATGCAGTTGGTGAAGTGCTATGACAGAGAAAGGAAAGTAAGCCACATGTAATATATTATGCGAGTAGAACTTTGAACAGTGCACAAATGAATTACACTACCACAGAAAAGGAACTAATTACTGTAATATTTGCATTGGATAAATTTCGATCATATTTAATCGGTTCTTCAACTATTGTTTACTCTGATCATACTGCTGTTAGATATTTGATGTCTAAACAGGATGTCAAGCCAAGATTAATACGATAGATTTTGTTACTTCAAGAATTCAATCTCACAATCAAAGACAAGAAAGGGGCAGAGAACGTTGTTGCAGATCACTTATCGATACTCACAAACGAGTCACTAATTGATACCACTCTCATCAATGATTCTTTTCCCGATGAATTCTTATTTTCGGTAAACATAATGCCTTGGTATGCTAATATTGTCAATTTTATTGCAACATGAAAGATACCCCCGGATTGGAACCAACAAGATAAGAGGAAATTTTTGACCGAAGTCAAAAGATTCTACTGGGATGATCCATATCTGTTTAAATACTGCCCTGATCAGATTTTCAGAAGATGCATACCGGACAGTGAGATAAGTGATGTTATTCAGTTCTGTCATTCAGAAGCATGTGGATGTCATTTTTCATCTAAGAAAACTACTGCTAAATCTTGCAGTGTGGATTTTATTCGCCCACCATTTTTAAAGATACACACACGTTCTACAAAAAATGTGAAAACTGTCAAAAGTTGGGATCTATTTAAAAAAGAAACATGACGCTTTTAAATCCCATCCTTATCATCGAAATCTTTGATTGTTGGGGGATAGATTTCATGGGCCCATTTCCACTATCTTTTGGATTTTTATATATTTTAGTTGCAGTTATGTTTCAAAATAGGTCGAGGCAATTCCTTGTCGGAACAATGATCACACAACTGTGATCAAATTTTTAAAAGAAAACATGTTGAGTCGATTTGGAATTCCCCGGGCCATCATAAGTGATGGAGGTAAACACTTTTGTAATAGACCCTTTGAGTCTTTAATGAAAAAGTATGGAGTCACACACAAAGTTTCCAACTCTTATCACCCCCAGAGAAACAAACAATTTGAATTAGCGAATAGGAAAATTAAACAAATTTTAGAAAAAATGGTTAACCTAAATCGCAAAGATTGGTCTCTTCACCAACTGATGCACTCTGGGCATATCGAACAGCTTTCAAAACATCTTTGGGAATGTCCCCCTATCGTCTAGTTTATGGAAAATCTTGTCATTTGCCTGTAGAACTTGAGCATAAAGCATTTTGGGCTATTAAAGCATTTAATTCAAACCTTGAAAATGCTGGTCATGAACGTAAATTGTAACTAAATGAACTTAAAGAGTTAAGGAATGATTCATATGAGAATACGAAAATTCTTAAAGCTAAAACTAAAGTCTTTCATGATAGTCGAATTTCACGAAAAATATTTGAAGTGAGTCAAAAGGTTTTGCTTTATAATTATCATCTTCATTTATTTCCTGAAAAGTTAAAATCCAAATGGAGTGATCCATTTATTATGAAACACGTTTATCCATATGGGGCAATTGACATTGAGAATCCTAGGGATGGTAATATATTTAAAGTAAATGGACAGCGTCTGAAACCTTTTTTGGAGTTCTCAAAATTTCAAGAAACTTTTTTCCTGTCAAAGCCAGTATACATTGATTGATGTAGTTTCTTTTATTTTCTGTTTAAAATTTCTATAATTTCCAATTTTCTTAGTTTTGCAGCATTTTTTTTTATTTTTATAATTATCTCACACCCCGGTAAAGCAGAGGATAACGGTACTCCGTGACACAAAGTCGGTTATTTCAGTTTCCTAAAATTACTGATACCCTACAAACCAAAGTGTTGGACAATTATGACTTATAGCATCACTATTTGTAAAAGACATGGTGTTTTTGTACAAATTAACTATGTGACAAAGGAAATTGCTATTTTATCACTTTGTAATTGGATTACTTAGATATATAATGATAAAAGTCCATATGATTAGTACCAGATTAATAAGATATGAGAATATATTAATCCACGAAAGGTTTAATCATTAATTATCCCTCGTCGTAGTATTATCAAGACTGGACATCGATAATGCGGAATAGACTAGTATTACATTTGTGCGCGTTATGGAAGCTTAATGACATAGTTATCATATATTTAAGTATTGGATACTTATGCAAGTGTGATATGAGGTTCTGTTAGCCGTTGGACGGGAACAACTTCTCTCTGGATAGACCCCTCAGAGTCCCATTGGTAGTATGACTATGTGTCTATGGGAATCCGAATCAGGGTAGGTGTATGTGGTCTTAACCTGAGACTTACATCGCTACATCAGTATACTTTGATTTTGGTCGTCCGGAGCTTTAACAGGTTTTGTGTACGCCTATTCTAGGTATACTGAGAATTGTAGTGTATTGGGTGTGATGTCCGATGGAAGAATCACTTCAATCATATGAAGATGATGATCACGCAGGGATACAAAACTAGTACTCTTAAATGCTGCAACTATCAGGATAATATGACTAGGTCATGATTATCCGATTACAGAGACTAGTTGCTAGTGATCCGATATATGCTTCGTACGGGGTAGACACAATTCCAGCCCCAAGCCTATCATGTGACATCCAATACTGGATCGTAATACGCAATACATTGTATAATACGTCTGATACAGATTATATATATTCCATGTTGAATATATTTCTAGAGAATTTGGTAGGCACGTTGCTTTGCTATAAGCCAACCATGTCTTGTAAATCGGTAAGAACGTGGTACCGGGTACGCACGTGTCGGATAGTCCAACAACCGTATTTACTGCCAACATATCCAGGGATCTCTTGGGTCGCTTCCCAAAGATTCACCGATGACATTTGACTCGAACAGAAAATTAATATGGGATTAATTATGAGAGATAAAATTAATCTGCGATTAATTACGGTAAGAAATTTATCTGGGATTAAATTCGTCTATGATTAGTGGTAAATGTATCACTACTTCTCACTAATTTGACCTAATATTTTGTATATATTCTTGAGTTTTGTAAATATTTTGATATGTTTTGTGATATTTTGTAGATAAATAAAGTTTCAGGACTCTCTGGAGGTGATTTAGGGCCAAAACAGTGAAAAACAGACAAAATGGCAATTTGGTAATTTTGCACGTCGCGACGCGCAAGCCATTGGCGTCGCGACAACATGCGCCATGAGCTGCTAACGTGCACCGGGGTACACGTGTCAGAATCTGAAAAGTTTGACTTGCTAACGTGCGCCTGCCACGTGTCAACATCACAGCCGATCTGCTAATATGCGCGGTTCCACATGTCAACATCATATGGTGCCGACAATCGCCATCGCCAAATGTCACCACATGTCATCCCGTGTGTTTGACACATCATCGTCCACATCAGTAGCTGACCGAGTCAACTCACCACGTCATCGCCACGTCATCATCAGCCATTCACAGCGTGCCACATGTCACAATCCTACGATGACGACAATCACTATCGCCACGTCATCACTACGTCACTGCCAAGTCAGCACAATTATTGAGTCAATTATCCACATCGCCATGTCATCGGATAAGAATCTGAAGCAGCCAACCAGAGTGCGACACGTGTCGCGTAGCGACGCGTGAAGCTTCCGCGTTGCGACGCGCACAGCTTACCGAGGCCTATAAATTCAGCTCGAGGTTTCAGTTTTAGATGTACCTTCCTCCCTGTAATTCTCTGAATAAATAAGGAGTTTGTATCTATTCTTCTTTTAATTTTAGTTTTGTAATTAATTTTAATTACGTTCTGTAATAGTAATTTAATTTCTTTACTTTTTCAGTTTTTACTATTCAGCTATGATGAGGTAACTTCCAACTACTATAGTGAAAGGTAAAACTTTTATTACTACTATTTAGATTAATCTCCCTAATTATAATATATTCACTATTTAAAATTTGACTTAATGAGGATACCGCTATATTGGCCGGTTGGTAATTGATATTAAATTTGTTTTAATTTGACTAAGCAAGGATACCGCCTGGTTGGTCGGTTGGTAATTTACCGCCTATATGGTTGGTTTATGGACAAATATTGTTACCGCCTTAGTGGCTGATTGGACTTAATTTGACTTAATCAGGTCACCGCCTATATGGCTGGTTGGTAATGTTATCACAAGTTAATATATTATATTAAGGGAGATATCTAAAATAGTAGTAGTCAAAGTAGATCCTTTAACCCCTAGCATTTTATTTTTGTAGTTTTACTTTTCAGTATTTACTTTGCCGTATTTACTTTTCAGCATTTTATTTTATGTCTTTTACTTTTAAGTTCTTACTAGCCCTAGTTATGTGTTGTAACTAAGTTAGTTATCTAGGGTTGTGATGAATTCTGATATCACCGGTTTATAAGGGGTTATTTTATAGTTTGGGTAATTTAAAGGTTTACTTATTAAGTCTTAAGCTTAATGCGTCTTGTTAACTGGCCACTAATAAGATTGATCTGGTAAATCTAAAATAAACTTGACAAATGAATTTTAGGTTTCAGCCTTAGACTTACTAGCTCACGATATTCCTTGAGGATAAATAACTCTTTAATAGATTTCCTTACAGGATAGACATATACATGTCGGGCGGGGGTAACCTTTATTGGAACTTAAACTTAATGAATCAAGGTAATTTGGTTGACATAGACATATGTTTCAATTGGGTTAAACTGGGTATTCTCATCTGACCATCGAAATAAGCTTTGCATAATTTCATATTCCAGGTTAGTAAACCGATATATTACACAAACATTAAGTAACCACTTCATCTTTAAAATGATATTGGAAGAAATCACAACCCTGGATAATCAAGTGTTATTGGATATTATAATTATCAACTAAGATAATCAAGTGTTATTGGATAACATTGATTATTTACTTTGACCTAATTGGATTAATTCAATATTTACACAAGGGCTTTGTCGTAATTTCATAATTATCTCTACCATTTGAGGTTATTACGGTAATTGCAAGTATGTAATTATAAGTGTTTTTGGCTTGAATTGATTATATTAAATCAAAGTAGCAAACATTGAACTAATCAATTTCCTAATCATTGTCTTGATTTAATTGGATTAAATCAAAGTGGTAGACAATGGAGATTAGTCACGCCTTATTATACATATTTGGACAAATTAGATTAAGGCCGCATAAAAGTTAATTAAAAATTGCCTAAGTTTTGCTATAAATAGCAAGCTTGGGCAATGGTTTTAATCAAGCTTAAGAAAGCTAAAACAAGCAATTCTTGGAGAAATTAGCATGGAGAATAGAAGTGTTTAGAGAAGCTTTGGAAGATCTTTACAAATTTTCAACAATGAGGAATCAAGATTGGATCTTCTAGTGAAGCTTGCTTCCATTGAATCAAGATTGGATCTTGGAGTCAAGCTTGCTAATCGTTGGAAGTTCTTCCACCATTTCAACAAAGGAGAAGTATATTGGATTTTGCATCAAACTTACTAGGTAAGTTTGAACTTCTCTTAAGATATGTTCTTCATTAGTGAGTTTTTCATTAGTAAGACATATAATGATGAATTATGTATTGGATGCATGATTACACAACTTGAAGTTGAAATAAGGATAATAAATTGTGTTAGGATGCTTTGGAAGTTTAAACATAATATGCTTGTTAATTAGGTTAAAGATGTTCATATTAGACATGAAACAAGTAATAAGAGTTTGGAACTCTAGATTAAAGCTTAGAACTATGGCTACCATTCTAGAATCACTTGACCACCTTTGGGTGAACTAGAATTATTCATGAGACATTTCATAGTGGGATTCTAAATTGGTTTGTATTTTGATTCAAACAAATGCATATATATTTTTATAATATATGTATGTTAGTTGTATAATATGTGTTGTGGTTGGTTTTTATGTTAAAATTGGATTTCATGTGTATTGAAATGATATGAGAAAATTAGAAGTGTTTAGGATTGGTTTGAAGTTGAAAAATGCTCACCGCCCAGGGGAGCGTCGTGACACTGACCTTCTAGCTTCGCGACACTGAGCATCAGACCTCCCAGCGTTGCGACACTCACCCTTGCGCATCGCTATATCGGGATGTTCAGCTCTCGCAGTTGCTCTCGCACTTTGGAGTGTCTCGACTCTCAAGTCTCCGCATCGTGACTCTGAGTGCTGATGAACACTAAAACTTCATTTTCTCCGTTCCGAAGTTTTCGGACTCCGATTTGGTCCCCGTTTTTTCCTACGGACTCATATCCGAATTTAGTTTTCATTAAAATATTTTAATATATACCTATCCTTGATATCCTTGGTTTTGACCCACTTCCGCTGCGCGGGGCACCGATCCGACCCTAGGGGTTCCATAACTGTCCTAACAGAATTGTATCATAAGCAAGGCTTAATCACATAACACATGTTCAATGTTTGACATGTATTTGCCTCTTTATTTTAATTTAATTATGCATAAGTTATATTGGATATGTACTACATGTTTTAAGTTAAAGTTTTGACCTAATTATGATAATGACTTGACTGTCATAAATTTCCAATGATTCGATGATTACTTTATTTTAAATAATAGTATTAGTAATGTTGGAGCATTATTGGAAGGTCCGTCTTATCAATACAGAGATGAATGAGTTCTTACTACTTATATCCAAGATCATCATTATTGTAAGAGTATAAGTGCTCGGAACTTAGGTCGCTCCGGTAACATATTAGATGTAGCGTGATGAGTTGACACAGTTATCCATTACCGTCATTATTGTAAGGGTATACATACGAAACTCATTAGTGCACATTGATAAGTATACATCTGGAATACGTCTTAATCCAAGACCGTCGATAGTGTGAGGATAAGAAACGGTTCAGGACCAAACTAGGAGTCACATGAATATGATTGACCTTAGAAGTCTACCTAATGAGTTTATAAAGGCCAAGATCGTCGATAGTGTGAGGCTGGAGTAAATATCATGAGATCCACTTCCCGCTATGAAATTTTGATAGTCAAATTTCTATTTTTCCGTTAAGGGAGATTACAGAATTACATAAAATAGTGGGAGAGCACTAATAGATTTAAAATTCCATAATCAATTAGTGTTATTATTTTGAAATGAAAACTATTATGCTACTGTTTAAAATGTTGTCTTGTAGATGGCTGCCGCAAATCCATTGATAAGACTTTTGGATTCTAATAAACTGAAATGAGCCGAGAACTATTTCCAATGGGAAATGAACATTCGCCTTGTCTTGGAGTTTGAAAAGTTGATATATGTAACTATCAATCAATTGTCTGTTGAAATCGATCCCGACTCCACTCCTGAAGAGCGAGAAACTTTAAAAAATGGAAGGATGATAACTTGAAGGTGAAATCCTATATTTTAGGATCGACGGTTCCAGATTTTCTAAGACAGTACATAGAGGTACCAGATGCTTGGAGCATTATGCGAACACTCAAGGAGTTGTTCGAGGCAAATCAAGAGATTGAAATATATTGGAGGTCTAAGGAATTATTTTGTGCTGAACTCAAGGATGGATGAGCTGCCACCATTCATGTGTTGAACATGATCAACCAGATCCGATATCTGGAACGACATGGCATTGTGATTGATGAACAGCTAGGCCATAATTTGATTCAATCTTCTTTTCTTGGAACTTATGTTGGCTTTGTATAAACTTCCATATGCACTCAATACAAGCCAGCTATGAAGAACTTCATAACATGTTACGCACGACGGAGCATGATATGAGGGAATGCAACCCCACTTTGTACCTCCATGGTGGAGATGGCTCTTCAAAGACTTCTGGTAAGTCAAAGAAAATCAAAATGGGGAAGAAGAAGATATCAAAGAAGAACTCCAAGAAGCACAAAGGTGCAAAACCACAAGTAGCTCATGATCAATGTCTACAATGCAAGAAGTCTGGACATTGGAAGAAAGACTGTCCAGAACTGAAAGGAAAAGCAAGACCCTCGGGTACACTTTGTATTTTTTCCTATTATTGACATCTCATTAGCTTGAGATGCAAATAGTGGATGGGTGTCAGACACTGGCAGTCCTACTCATATTTGCAACTCCATGCAGGTCATAAGGGTTAAAAGAAGGCTGAATAAAAGGGAGATCCAGCTTAGTGTTGGAAATGACGAGACATTGGATGTTAAAGCCATAGGAATGATTGTTCTATATCTCTCCAATGGATGTAAATTAGATTTACATGACTGTTATTATATACCTTCACTTATCAGACAAATAATATCACTGCCAATATTAGATAAAGAGGGATATAAAATAAACATTAAAGATGGAGCTTTATGTTTATATAATAAAGATAATTTATTGAAATGTGAATGTTTTTTATCTAACGGTCACTATGATTTGGAAACATATAGAGATGTTTTAATGTAGAGGAAAATACAAGTAGGAAATCTGAATTAAATAATACCAAATTATGGCATATGATATTGAGCCTCATAGGTGTTAGACGTCTATCCAAATTGGTAAAGGATGGTTTGATTGAAAATCTTACCTTAGAAGTTTATTCGATTTGTGAGTCATGTATCCAATGGAAGATGACAAATGCCTCATTTCATGGTGTTGGACACCATGTTGGAGATTTATTGGAGTCAATACACAATGATGTGTGTGGTCCATTAAATCATATCGCTCATGATGGTTCAACATACTTCGTGACTTTCACAGATGATAAGTCTAGATATGGATATGTCTATTTAATGAGACATAAGTCGGAAACATTTGACAAGTTCAAAATATTCCGAAACAAAGTAGAAAAATAAACCTGTAAATTCATCAAATATCTTTGATCCGATCAAGGCGGTGAATACATGAGTGAAAAATTCAGAAATTATTTAAGGGATAATGGAATTCTTGCCTAATATAGCCCAACAGAAACACCTCAAGACAATGGTGTGTCTGAGCATAGAAATCGTACTTTATTGAATATGGTGTGATCCATGATGAGCTATACAGATCTTCCTTATTACCTTTGGGGTTACGCTTTACTTACTGTTGCCCACATACTTAATAGGGTTCCATCAAATACTATTTCTATGACCCTCTATCAGATATGGTTCAGTAGAAATCTAAGTCTTAAGTATTTAAAGATTTGGGGTTGTCCTGCATACGTTAAAGTTATGCATCGAGATAAACTAGCACCCAATGGGTATAAATGTAGGTTCGTTGGATATCCTGATAATTCCTTGGGATATCAGTTCTATGATTCTGAGCAACGAAATATATTTGATGTTCGTTTTGCCACTTTTCTTGAAAAGGAATTTTTGAGAGAAATTGGGAATTGTAGAGAGATTGAAATGATGAGTTTGATCCAAACATTAAGGAACCTAAGATGGAACCAGAGATCCAACTAGGTAAAAGATCTACAACACATGTTCTAGGTAAGTCGAATAGAATATCAAGGCCTCCTGAGAGATTATTTTTAACATCTGATGTGAGTCTTGATGTTCTCCTCTTAGAGGAAAAAAATCCAACTACGTATAAAGAAGCAATATTGGATATCGATTTAGGAAAATGGCAGGAAGCCATGAAATCCAATATGGATTCTATGCATGAGAATCAAGTCTGAGACTTAGTTGAACTTCCTGAAGGAATTAAACCTATTAGTTGTAAATGGGTTTAGAAAAGAAAGCGACGACTGGTAGCGAAATGTTACACTCAACGTCCTGGGATTGACTATGAGGAAATTTTTTCACCAGTAGCTATGCTAAAATCCACTAGGATTATTTTAGCCATTGTTGTATATCACGACTATGAGATATGACAGATGGATGTGAAAACCGCTTTCCTAAATGGATTCATTGAGAAGGATATCTATATGGAAAAACCAGAGGGTTTCGTATCTAGTGAGACTTCAAACTTGGTTTGTAAGCTCCATAAGTCTATTTATAAACTTAAACAGGCAGCCTGAAGCTGGAATCGTCATTTTGATGAGATAATTATATTATATAGATATATCAAGAACGAGGAAGAACCATGTGTTTATAAGAAAGTGAGTGGAAGCATGATAGTTTTCCTAGTCTTGTATGTAGATGACATCCTTATCATTGGAAATGATATAAGATTGATGCAAAGTGTGAAAGCCTACCTTTGTAAGAACTTTTCCATGAAAGATATGGGTGAAGCTTCTTATATACTAGGTATAAGGCCCTATCAGGATAGAGTTAAGAAGTTTATAGGGTTGTTGCAATCGACGTACATTGATAAAATGTTAGAAAGGTACAGTTTTATTAACTGTAAGGTAGTAAATGTACCTTTCCGGTACGACATACATCTTTCGAAGAAAATGACACCCCAGACTGAGGAAAAGAGAGTTAGAATTTCTAACATGCCATATGCTTCTTGTATTGGAAGCATAATATATGTTATGCTATGTACAAGACCTGACATCAGTCTCGGCGTCAGTGTGACTAGCTGAAATCAATATGATCCAAGTAATTATCATTGGACAGTCGTGAAACATATCCTGAAATATCTTAAGGGTACTATGGATAAGTTTCTGATATATGGAGAAGATGAGCTACAAGTTAAGGGTTATACAAACTCCGACTTCCAAGGAAATCCAGATGATAGAAAATCTACATCATGATACATATTTACCCTTAATGGTGGTGCGATTAGTTTGCGATGTTCAAAGCAAGGCTCAATAGCCGATTCCATCACTGAGGCAGAATTTATAGCGGCTTCAGAAGCTGCTAAAGAAGCTGTATAGATTAGAAATTTTATCACATAACTTGGCGTTGTGTCTAATATTGCGGATTCGATCCCATTGTACTGTGATAATAGCGAAGTCATTTGGCAGACTAAGGAGCTGATGGTGCATTCCAAGTCTAAGCACGTGGAAAGGAAATACCGCGTAATTAGAGAGATTATTGAACGAAAAGATATAATGGTCTTGAAGGATCAAGGACTAGACAACATAGCAGACCCACTTACAATGTCTTACCTCCTAAGTTATTCGATAAACATGTGGAGGAGATGGGACTGCGATACCATCTAGATTGGCACTAAGCAAGTGGGAGTTCATTGGAGTTGGTGCTTGGAGTGCCAATCCAAATAATATATTGTACATTTTATTATTTATTAATAAAATAACTACATTTTCTTATCATACCTTATTAATGGTATTATTATTATGCATATTAGATTGATGTATAAATATGTTAAGAATGACATCGACCTTAGAATAGTCTTATAGTAATATTAGACACTAGGTGGTCCGACATTGGGATAAGTATTACTATTGTAAACTATTCTTAAAGTAAATATTTCTGGTAGTTGGTTTTGGAATACGGTCGAATTCCTATAACCTAGAAGACTATCACATGTCGTATATCGGAATTGGAGTTCCAATGGTTTAAACTCGATGTACAATGAGCTTCAGAAGCTCGTAAAGACGTGTGGGTATTGGTTGGACCGAATATTGAATGACTAACAAGTGATTCCTAATAGTTGGAAGTACACATCACCGTCAATAGGAATCTCCTCGAGTCGAGTATCATATGTGATCCTTTGACTATATGATAACATTGATTTTGTGTGAGATCCTCTACACTTTGATGCTATGTATGTCAGAAACTTTTCATAGTCTTGCCTCTAGATGTTCGTTGGGTGTGGACCGATGCACTCATTAATAAAGTACAAATCAAGATAGAATATGTCGGCATGTATGTGTACCATAAGGGGTTTAGGTATCCATGTAAGTAAGTTATGATTCTTAAAATTTTGGCCAAAGTTGATCATCTAGGGTGGATCGCATCAGTTGTAAAGAATCATGGTCATGTCGACATGAGATGTGCGCCTCAGAACTTGACGATGTATTTTATGTAGGGGTGGGCAAAAAAAACCGATCGAACCGAACCAAATCGCAAACCGAACCAAACCGGACCGAATTTATGGTTTTTTTGTAACGGTTCGGTTTGCGGTTCGGATTGGCCCACCCCAAATGGTTTACGGTTCGGTTCAGGACCTAATCCGAACCGCACCTGTTAAACCGAACCGAACCGTTATAATTAAAAAAATATAAATTTTTATAAAAAATTTTGTATTTTTCTTTTAATTTTATTCTATGTTTTCTTTTTATTAGTATGTTAATACTTTTATTCTTAAATTTTTGTTAATATATTTATTTGTTAATACTTTTATTCTTCAATTTATTTGTTTTATGGTAGCATCAATATTCTTGAAAGTAAGATGTTGGATTTGTCTCTTAATTAGAATGATGGTAGCATTATTATTCGAGGTAATTTTTAAAAAATACAAGAATTAATTGTGCCTCATTTTTCAATCCTTTATTGAGTGCATATGTTCCTTGGAGTCACATCTTACACCTTAGAACTTTATACCATTTGTTGGATAGACTAGTTTTTTTCCACTTAAGTGGATGAAATTTTATTTTAAATATAATAATCCGTAAACCGAACCGAACCAATCCATAAACCGCTGGTTTAAAAAATTTTCAATCCGAACCAAACCGTTATTTAATGGTTTGGTTTGAGAGGTAAAAAATCCGAACCGTAAAATATGGTTTGGTTCGGTTTTTAGCAAAAACCGAACCAAACCGAACCGCGCCCACCCCTAATTTTATGTTTCCTAAGCATAACTCGATAGCCTACGACGGAAGGATCGTTAAACATATGTGATGATCTCGACTTGTATAGTTCATAAAGGTCTTTCGTGTTCTTCACGAATTTGGAGGTGTTCGAATTGCGTACATATTAGATAGGCTTATATGACGAATGTGTCTGAACTTAGAGAGTCCCAATATATAGTGTACTCGAGCACTTGGGTAGCCGATTATTTTGATAAAAGATAATATTCAATATTATAATTATCAACTAAGATAATCAAGTGTTATTGGATAACATTGATTATTTACTTTGACCTAATTGGATTAATTCAATATTTACACAAGGTCTTTGTCGTAATTTCATAATTATCTCTACCATTTGAGGATATTACGGTAATTCCAAGTATGTAATTATTGGTGTTTTTGGCTTGATTTAATTGGATTAAATCAAAGTGGCAAACATTGAACTAATCCATTTCCTAATCATTGTCTTGATTTAATTGGATTAAATCAAAGTGGTAGACAATGGAGATTAGTCACACCTAATTATACATATTTGGACAAATTAGATTAAACCCACATAAAAGTTTATTAAAATTTTTATTAATTAAAAATTGCTTAAGTTTTGCTATAAATAGCAAGCTTGAGCAATGGTTTTATTCAAGCTTAAGAATATACAAGCAATTTTTGGAGAAATTGGCCTAAAGAATAGAAGTGTTTAGAGAAGCTTTGGAAGATCTCTACAAAATTTCAACAATGAGGAATCAAGATTGGATTTTAGAGTGAAATTTTCTTACATTGGAACCAAGATTGGATCTTGGATTCAAGCTTGCTAATCCTTGGAAGTTCTTCAACCATTTCAACAAAGGAAAAGTAGATTGGATCTTGCATCAAGCTTATTAGGTAAGTTTGAACTTCTCTTAAGTTATGTTCTTCATTAGTGAGTTTTTCTTTAGTGAGACATATAGTGATAAATTATGTATTGGATGTATGATTACATAACTTGAAGTTGAAATAAGACTAATAGATTGTGTTAAGATGCTTTGGAAATATAAACACAATATGCTTGTTAATTACGTCAAAGATGTTCATGTTGGAGGTGGAACAATTAATAAGAGTTTGGAACTCTAGATTAAAGTTTAGAACTATAGCTAATATACTAGAATCACTTTACTACCTTTGGGTGAACAAGAATTGTTCATAAGACATTTCATAATGGGATAATAAGTTGGTTTGTATTTTCATTCAAACAAATGCATATATATTTTTAGAATACATGTATGTTAGTTGTATAACATGTGTTGTGGTTAGTTTTGATGTTAAAATTAGTTTTAAGGTGTATTGAAATGATAGGAGAAAATTGGAAGTGTTTAGGATTGGTTTAAAATTGAAAAATGCTCACTGCCCAGGGGAGCGTCGCGTCACTGACCTTCCAGCGTCGCGACACTAAGCATCAGACCTCCCAGCGTCACGACTCTCACCATTACGCATCGTGATACTGTTACATTCAGCTCTCGCACTTTGGAGCGTCTCGACTCCCAAGGCTCTGCGTCGCGACTTCGAGGACTTATGAACACAACAACTTCATTCTCTCCGTTCCGGAGTTTCTGGACTCCGATTTGGTCTCCGTTTTTTCCTACAGACTTGTATCGGAATGTATTTTTCATTAAAATATTTTAAAATACACCTATCCCTGATATCCTTGGGTTAGACCCACTTTCGCTGTGCGGGGCAACGATCCGACCCTAGGGGTTCCACAACTGTCCAAACATATATATTTATATATATAATTTTTTATTTTTTTGTGTTTTGCTTTTGCTTTTATTTTCTTTTTTATAAAATACATGTGTAGTTAAATACATCATAAGCTCATTTTGTCGCCAATCTAAACACGGTGAACATTTTCCAAGTCCAATTTGAATCTAGCTGTCACGCTCTTTTGGGTTTCTAGGTCTTGGAATTCAGATTTCATATCCATTTTCATATTGAGCATCTGAAGCAGTATTTTACCTACACAATAAATAAAAATTATAATAAAATATATAAAATATAAATTTAATTATTATTTCACACATGTGATAAATTAATAGGGATTAACAAAATTACAAGTATAAAATGATTAATTTATATTTTATTAAATATGCATTTTTTAATGTTTATCACACCCCCAATAACTTATTACTAGTCCATAATAATATAAGCGAAAATTTAAAAGAAAAAATCTTATCCAAGTTAGTAATTATTTTCTTTCTTTCTTTCAAATAAGCAAATCATTATGTACTATTTACCCTTCTTCCATACACACATGAGACAAAGTATCAATCAATTTATTGTGCCCATAATATACATAGGTCTTGTTAAAAAAAAAGTAATATTTTTCTTCTAAAGTTATATCAAAACTTACACCTTTTTAGCAGTGACAATTTATTTATATGTAAAAAAAAAATTAATAATACATCATCAATCCTTGTAGCGAGCTTTGGGCTAGTGACTCCCGAACCAGTTGGCTTTAGGACACTTGGTGTTAAGACACACATACATACTTAATTGCTCGGATCTTAGATGTTAAAGAAAAAAGTATATGATTTCCTTGAGCTTTTCTCCTTAACTCATGTAAAGATTTTTGAGTCAGTGATTCTCATGCCAATTGGCCTTAGGGCACTAAATGTTAAAACACTCATACATACTTAATTGCTCGAGTTAGAGAGGCTATAAAATCTAACTTATTTACAATTTTTTTTAAACCAACTCAAGCTCTACCGTTTTACACGAACAATCACTGCTTGCTGACTCAAGTCTTACTATTTTACATGAATAATCACTTCTTGCTGAGGTAAGATGTCTGGTTACTAAGAAAAAGTTTGGTTAGTTTTTAATTAAATAATAAAAATTCAACTGCCTTTAAGTGCTACCTCCAACAAACTAGAGAACTGAATATTACAAAATTTTCACTTACAACCCACGATCATATGTTACCGTGTATGTTGATAATACATGTCAAATGAGCATATGGAAATCAAACTTATTCAATATTATGAAGAATTCATAAATTTGAATGATTCAAAAAGAAAAAAAATAATTTGTTACGAAATACATTAAGATGCGTTTCAAGAGCGAAAACTCCTTACACTGCCATATCTGAACAAAAATTTCATTTGATTAGTCAAAAATTTATTGTTGGTTTGTGTGTTGTTTTTTTGAATAAAAACATAAAAGAACATAAACACAAATTTTTTTTTTTTTTTACAAACAAAACAACAACAAAGCAAAAACAACATAATTTTTTATTTTTTTTACAAAAAAAACAACAAAAATATTTTTTTAAGAAAAAAAAAGACACAAACAAAAACTATTTATTCAACCATTCCCCCTAACCAAATTGAGATATTGTCTTCAATGTCTAAATAAGAAGAAGTAGAGTTTAGAAGACATCATCTGGTTAGTGTGGAAAATACAATTGAATTAACAACACTACTGTTTAACAAAAAAGTAACAGATTAAGATTCAAATTCACTCTACGCTTTTTACCATGATCGTTATTTGACCAATCCAACTTGGAAAGAACTGGGTCGATTCTTGGTTCATAGACTAACAGTTGATTGATTAATTTATTAGTTTTTCTTGCAGTAAGAACAATATCTTTTACCAATTTCAAAATAAACCCGAGTCTTTTAGCATCCTCAAGAAATACTAAAAGAAAATCGAAAAAAATGATCTACATTATGTAGTCCAATGATATTCTCCTTAAGCGCCATGGCAAACCCAAAGATCGTCATCTTCTAGGTCAGGATTTGGGAATACAATGGATGAAGAAAGTGACATCAAGACAGATAATACAAACATAGATGAATTTTTTATAGAGAAAATGAGCAAGGATCTTTATTCAGCTGATCTAGATGAGCTGATCGGTGAAATCACACATGTTATGCAAGCGCACGTATCGTTCAAGTAGTATAAAATGTATCGATCCCACGAAGACTTAATACCTAACCTATTAATTTATGAAGCCAAATGTTTACGAGTATCTAATAGATTGATTGTTGATTGGATGGTGATTTTAAACTAAAACAAGTAAATAAAATAGTGCGAATGTAAATTAAAGGAAAATTCAATATTATAAAACTATCTAGGGTTGTGAATCCTTCCAATATATTTTAAAGATGAAGTGGTTATCTCATGTTTGTGCAATATATCAGTTTATTAATCTGGAACACGAAATTATGCAAAGCTTCTGTCGATGGTCATATGCAAGCACCCAAATAACCCAATTAATCATATGTATATGTTAACCAAGATACATGAATTCATTAAATTTAAGTTCCAATTGTGGCTACCCCCGCCCGACAGGTATATGTCTATCATGTAAGGAAATATACCTAAAGGTCACCATGCCCCAAGGTGAGATCGTGAGCTATTGAGTCTAAGGCTGAAACCTAAAATTCCTTCGTCAAGTTTATTTTAAGTTTACAAGATCAATCTTATTAATGACTAATTAAAAAGAAGCATTAAGCTTAAGACTTAATAAATAAACCTTTATATTACCCAAATTATAAAATAACCCCTTATAAACCGGTGATATTAGAATTCATCACAACCCCAGATATGATATTTAGTTATAACACATATCTATGACTAGTAAAGACATAAATAAAGAAAATGACATAAAGTAAAGTTTGGAAATTAAAAAGTTAATTAAAGCAATAAAGAAAATGTTGGGGGTTAGAGGATCCACTTTTATTACTTCTAATTTAGATATCTCACTTATTATAATATATAAACTTTGCAGGACATTACCAACCGACCATATAGGAGGTATCCTGATTAAGTCAGATTTATAATTAATTCTAACCGACCATAAAGGCGGTATCCAATTTATTCATGTTAAAATCAATTTAATTAAGTCCAACCGACCATAAAGGCGGTATCTCATTAAGTCAGGTTTTAAAATAGTTTATATATTATAATTAAGGGAGATTAATCTAAATATTAGTATTAAAAGCTTTACCATTCACCCCAGCAGAGGGGAGTTACCTCCCCATAATGAAAAGTAAAATAAAGAAAGAACTATTGCGTAAAATAAAAATTAAATATAAAAAGCTGTAAATAAACAAACAAGATACAATCTTCTTAGTTTTCTTTAGGAAATCCACGGAAGAATGTATGAATTTTACAAATGAAATGGCTTGGTATTTATAAGCAAAATTTTACCTTCACTAATTTCTCCACCAATTTCTCCACTAATTTCTCCACCAAACATGGCACCAAATCCTCCACCAAACATGCTTGCATGTTTGGTGGAAGTTTGACAATTTTCATTTTTATTTTTTATTTTTTGTTTTGAAAATGACTTTAATAATTACACATAACACACTTCCAGTTGTTTTATCAATTTCAGTAATGAAAATTTCCGAATTCGAAATTATTATGAACGCCAAAGTTGTAGATCTTTGTGTTTCTTTAATCTGGAACTTGAATCACCTCAATCCGATATCAGAGTAGAAAGTTATGGCCAAAATACGAAAATTACGTAAAGTTGAAATTTCCGAAATTGTACTTCGTTAGAATGCCATTTCACGTTTCCAACCTCCAAAATCCAAATGTCAAGTCCAGTTTTTACCCTTATTTGTTCCACATTTAGTCTTGATTGATTCCATTGAGTTCCAAAACTTTATTTATCCGCAAAACACACAAAACACATCAAAATATTCATAAAACTCGAGAAACTATACAAAATATTAGGTTAAATGGGCGATAAATAGTGATATATTTTCCGCTCATCACACCCTCAAACCTAACATTTTGGTAGTCCTCGAGCAAAACAACAAAATAAAATAAAATAAATAACTGAAACTAAATTAAACTAAATAACTTTTGTAGGGATCACAGTTGCATTTAACGTATGCAACAAGCCTTTAAACACATAGGTGTCCCTAGTGGATGAGTTGTAGTCTCGTTAGGGCTTGCAGCACGATACCCACAAACATCAAATGCATATAAAAATAAAAAGATCAAACAAGTTAATGACTAAACAAGTGAAACTCTTATCCAGGTTAAGAATTATTTTCTTTCTTTCTAAATTACCAAATAAGTAAATTCTCTGATTATTTTTACCATTCTACATATACACAACCAACAAGGTATTAATCAAATCATTGTGCCCACAATATTCATAAGTGTAGTTAAAAAGAGAGTAATATTTTTGTCCTAAAGTTATATCAGAATTCACATCTTTTTTAGCAATAGATTTTTTTTTTTTTATTTATTTTACAATATCTTCAATCCATATAGCGAGCTTTGTGATAATGACTCCCAAGCCAGTTGGCTTTGGGGCACTAGGTATTAAGATACACTTACAGACTTACTAACTGGGATTTCAGATATCACTTTTTTTTCTTTTATTAATTTACAACATCTTCAATCCATATAGCGAGCTTTGGGCCAGTGACTCCCAAGCCAGTTTGCTTTAGGGCACTAGGTGTTAAAACATCCCTACAGACTTAATTACTCGGATCTCAGATGTTTAATTTTTTTATCTTTTTATTCCATCATTTTTTTTAAATGCTTCCTCCAATTAAATTATAGCACTGAATATTACAAACTTTTCAATTACAACTCATGGCTGTATGTTACCATACATGTTGATAATACTTGTCTATTGAGTATATTTAGATTCAATTTAGTCAGTATTATGGAGAATTCACAAATTAAATAATTCAAAAGGAAATAAACAAAAATTAACTTGTTACGAAATAGGTTGAGATACGTCTCAGGAGTGGAAATTCCTTACTCAGCTATCTCACACCAATTTCACCTGTTTAGTCAAATTAAAAACACAAAATATTTTTTATTTTTTTTAATTTTTTTAATTTTTTTGAATATTTTTTTTGAAAATTGTTGACTAAAAACCAAGCAAAAATAACACAACGAAAAAAAATAAAAAAACAAGATACTAATCAACTATTCCCCTCCCCCAAACCTAATTGAGACATTCTCCCCAATGTCTAAAAAAGTAGAAGAAGAGTTTAGAGGATCGTACCTGGTTAGCTGGTATTCTACGTTTAAAAAGAAAATTAAAGGTTAAGATCCAGATTTATCCGACGCTTCTTACCACGATCATTATCTGACCAGTTTATCTTGGAAAGGATATGGTCAATTTGTGGTTCAAATGCTAAAAAATGGTCAATTAAATCATGGACAGTTCTGGCAGTGAATAGGATATCTTTTACAGGTTTTGACACGAACCCATTTCTCTGGGCATCATCAAGAAACACAAAAAGAAAATCATAAAATCCATCAATGTTAAACAGTCCAATTGGTTTCTGGTGTATGTTCAAGTTTGCCCAAGATAGCACTGTAAAAATTTCCTCTATTATGCCAAAGCCATATGGTAAAATAATAAAGCATCGGCACGGTTAATCATCATTTCCACAAGTCGTTCAGACATACTTGGCACAATGCATTCATCTCCGTTTGATGGTCCTATAAGATTCCTATTTGCCAAAGGTTTTGGGATGATTCCTAGAACTTGACTACTCATTCCTATACGGCCCTTGAAATGATCCCCATTAATCTAAGATTCCCACTGCCATATACTAAGTGCATATTCCTTTCGGCTATGACTCGACCCAATTCGTGTGATGCCTCAACGAATTCTGGTTTACAACCAACACTAGTACCGCAAAAGACACAGATGTTAACAACTCGTCTTCTTGAAGTTGCTTTCATTTTTTTTATGTATTTCTTTCTCAAATCTGGATGTCTTCAAGAGTGCAATAACGAGATGAATTTATAGAACCTGAAAAAGGGTGAGTAATAATAGCACCAGTACCTTCCAAATGATAATTATTAGCTAAACAGTCAAATATATTGTGAAAGTCAAAATGTTTGGATCCTGTCGGAGAAAATAAAATAAAATAACAAAATAAATCACAATTATTAATTAAGGACAAAGAGATAATAATATTTACAAGAACTAACAGCTTGATTGACATATATGCGCCAGGGACAAGCTTCCCATCCAATTTTCTTATAAGTTGGCAAACATGATCTTTTAAAGTCAGATTCCCAAGACTTAAATGTTGTCTTTCTTTCCAAAACTGTGCATGTAACATGTGAATTGCGTGATACACATATCCACTGGGATGCGTCTCAAGAGTCAATGATATATCATTCAAAGACTCCTTACTCATATTATCCCTAATGAATTTAATTTTATCTTCACAGTTATCAGACACCATTCCGAAATAATGACAACGAGTATTATATGTCAAGCGTACACATTTATAGCAAACATCTAATCTCTTAACTCTACTTTTCTTAGCATAGGTACTTCTTCCTAAACTAGGGAGATATGAAACAAAAGAGTCAGAGGACTCACTTGCCAATCGGACTCGTGCTTCAATAATCCAACGAATGTCATTAGGAATACCTTTGATCATCGGTAGTCTCATTCGTTCCATGTGAGCTTTGTAGACTTTCATCAGAGAGTTTTGAGGGAGAGAAGGAAATTGCTTATGAAGATTTGCGAGAACATCTTCCATCCTGAAATGTGACTTTACCAACAAAATTAAACACACAAAAATAAAACACACCAAATCTGAATATATACACAAATTACATGGTTTCCTCCCTGCTAGCGCTAAGTTTAACATCGTCAGCTAGACATGACTGCCCGAATGTTAGGCTGGATTTGAAAGTGTGACACTTTCTTTTTGTCGCTCAAATGATTCTCCTCAGTAGTGTTTGACACACTTGCTTTTAACTTTGAATCTTTTATTAGAGTTAGGATCATGTAACGTAACAATTCTATCTGGTAAAACTTGGGTGATTAAGAATGGACCTGACCACCTTGATTTTAGCTTCCCATGGAAGAGTTTTAACCTTGATTTACTGAACAATACCCGCTGCCCCGGTTCTAGTTGTATCTGCATTAATTTCTCATCATGTCTCTTCTTGGCCATTTCTTTGTACAGTTTGGCATTCTCAAAAGGTTGTATGTGAAATTCCTTTAATTCGTTGAGTTGGTGGAATCGTTTCTCTTCAGTTGCTTGTAAATCAAGATTTAACTTCTTCAGTGCGTAGCACGCTTTATCTTCAGGATCCACAGGCAGATGGCATGCTTTAAGTTTGTCAGTGGGACTTTGCATTGCATCGGACATCTGAATGGTGCCATTTATCACATCAAGTCTGAAACATTCCTCATTCTTTTCGTCATTCGGGAATTCCATGACTTTGAAAACATTGAATGTCACTTCTTGGTCCTGTACCCTCATGGTTAGTTCTCCTTTTGTACATCAATAATGGTTCGACCTGTAGCCAAGAATGGTCTCCCGAGGATGATGGGCACGTCTTCGTCTTCCTCCATGTCAAGAATAATAAATCTGCTGGGAAAATGAATTTGTCAACTTTGACCAGCACATCTTCAATTACACCTCTCGGAAATGTGAGCGTTCTATCAGCAAGTTGTAAAGAGACTGAGGTGGGAAATTCTTCTCCAATCTGCAGTTTCCTGTAAATGGAAAAAGGCATTAAGTTAACATTAGCACCTAAATCACACAAAGTCTTACCGAAGTTGTGTTCTCCAATGGTGCAAGGGATAGTGAAACTGCCAGGATCTTTCAACTTTAGGGGAAGCTTCCTCTGAATGATGGCGCTGCATTCTTCTGTCAATGTTATTGTCTCGTAATCTCCCAATCTTCTTTCGTGAAAGAATATATTTCATGAATTTGACATAGTTGGGCATTTGTTCCAACGCTTCTGCAAATGGAATGTTGATATGCAGCTTTTTGAAGATCTATGGGAATCGAGCAAACTGTTTGTCTAGTTTATTTTTCTGGAGACGCTATGGAAAAAGTGGAGGTGGAGTGAATCTTTCTCGATTATTTGCTTTTGCTTCTCTTTCATCTATCTGTGGCTCTGCTTCGCTGCTTTCTATTGGAACTTCCTCAACAATTACCTTGACTCCAACATCTTTGTTGATTTCAGTACCGCTTTTCAGAGTGATGGCATGACATTGCTCTTTCCCCATATTCCTTAGATTTGGTTCTGTGTTGCTAGGAAGGGTACCTTGCGGTCTGTAACTCTGACAATTAGCCAATTGTCCTATTTGATTTTCCAGTGTGTTTATATAAGCAGTTAGGCTTTGATTCAAAGATGATTAGGCTTGAAATATAACATCATATTTTGCTACTTGAGCGTCATTTTTTCTTCTAGCTTTTTCAAGTAGACCATCACTTCTTCTATTCCTAGCTTATTCTCATACTTCTGGCCTTTTGTTCTGTTGTTGGAATCCTGGTGGTGGATTGTTTATTTGCCCTGCATTGTTGCTCCATGCGAAATTGGGATGATTCCTCCACCCTGGATTGTAGGTATTGGAATATGGATTGTTCCCATGTCTGTCAAAGTTGCTGACATAGTTCACTATCTCATCATGTTGGTTGTTTGATTCTGTCTCTGGTGCTCCTCCATAAGGTAAACTTGTGGATACAACATTAACCTTCATGCTAAAAGTTTCCATAA
This sequence comes from Zanthoxylum bungeanum, assembly GCA_019454045.1. NCBI lineage: Eukaryota > Viridiplantae > Streptophyta > Magnoliopsida > Sapindales > Rutaceae > Zanthoxylum > Zanthoxylum bungeanum. The sequence goes on along the minus strand of SKCR01007779.1, from coordinate 163,948 downwards.
GTTTGCATATCTGATCGAGCTTGGCATTCATTACTGTGTTGGCTCCAACTTCATAAATTCCTGCTATTCATTGGATCATGCTCATTTCTGTTGGCCACAAAGAATTGTTGTTGGTCATTTCTTCAATTAAGTCCCAGGTCTGATCTTTTTCTTTTGCCATTAAAGCTCCTTCCGTATCAGCATCAATTGTAGTTCTCATCAATCCGGAAAATCCATTATAGAAGGTTTGGACTTGTAGCCACTTTGTTATTTCATGGTGAGGACATTTTCTGAGCAACTCCTTAAATCTTTCCCAAGCTTCACAGAGAGATTCTGAGTCATGTTGTACAAAGGATGTAATGTCATTCCTCAGCTTTGCAGTTCTGGCTGGTGGAAAGTACTTTACAAGGAATTTGGTGGCTAGAGTGTTCCAAGTTGTGATGGAACCTGCTGGTAGTGAATGTAGCCAAGCCTTAGCTCTGTCTTTCAAGTAATATAGGAAAACACGCAGTCTCATTGCTTCTTCTACCGCTCGGTTGTAATTGAATGTGCCGCAAACTTCCAGGAAGCTGCTAATGTGGGCATTATGATCTTCAGTTGCATTCCCCCCAAACTGAACTGACTGTTGTATCATCTGAATGCATGTTTTGATGTCACATGTATTTGCTAGTAGGGGAGGAAGTACAATTGAAGAGCGGAAAATATATCAATATTTACAGCCCCTTTAACTTAATATTTTGTTTAGTTTCTCGGGTTTGATGAACGTTTTGATGTGTTTTAGTTTATTTTGCAGATAAAATAATATCGGGTCTCAATGAAATCATTTAGGATGAAATATGGGTCAAATAAGGGCAATTATTGGACTTGATATTTTAATTTTGGAGATTGGAAACTTGAAAGGGCGTTTTGACGAAGTGCAGTTTTGGAAATTCCAGTTTTGCGCATCTGTCGTATTTTGGGCATAACGTTTTACTCAGATATCGGATTGAGCTGATTCAAGTTCCAGATTAAAGAAGACTCAAAGATCTACAACTTTTAAAGACAAAATAATTTCGAATTCTGAATATTTCATGCCCGAAATTGATGAACCATCCAGAAGTGTGTAGTGTGTAATTATTAAAGTCACTTTCAATCATTTTCAAAGCAAAAAAATAAATTAATAAAAAAATAATAAAACTTATCAAATCATCACCAAACATGATAAGAGATTAGTGGAGCAATTAATAATGGATGGTTGGTGGAACAATTAGTGGAGCAATTAGTGGAGCAATTAATAATTGATTTGGTGGATGATTTGATGGAGGCAAAATTTTGCCTATAAATACCAAGCCATTTCATTTGTAAAATTCATATTTTCTTCTAAGGAATTCCTTAAGAATACTAAGAAGATTGTATCTTGTTTGTTTATTTACAGCTTTCAGTAATTAATTTTCGTTTTCGCACTTTCTTTTCTTTACTTTTCAGTTTTTACTTTCCGCAATTTACTTTTACGCACAGTACTTTTCTTTATTTAATTTTCAGTTTTTACTTTTCAGTAATGAGGAGGTAACTCCCCTTTGCTGGGGTAAAAGGTAAAACTTTTATTACTAATATTTAGATTAATCTCCCTTAATTATAATATATAAACTAGTTAAAACTGACTTAATGAGGTACCGCCATACCGGTTGGTCGGTTGGTAATTATTTAAATTGGTTTTAACCTGACTAAACTGGATACCGCCTGATTGGTCGGTTGGTAATTAATTATTAATTTGACTTAATCTGGATACCGCCTATATGGCTGGTTGGTAATTATCATGCAAAGTTAATATATTATATTAAGGGAGATATCTAAAATAGAAGTAATAAAAGTGGATCATTTTACCTCAGCATTTTCTTTTATTGTAATTTTACTTTATTTACTTTTCAGCAATTTACTTTTCAGCAATTACTTTTTAGCAATTTACTTTCAGCATTTACTTTTCAGCATTTAATTTTCAGTATTTAATTTCAGCATTTACTTTCAGCATTTACTTTTCAGCATTTAATTTTCAATATTTTACTTTATGTCTTTTATTTTATTTAAGTTTTTTTTACTACCCGTAAATATGTGTCGTAACTAAGCCAATTATCTGGGGTTGTGATGAAATCCAATATCACCAGTTTATCAAGGGTTAAATTATAGTTTGGGTAATTTAAAGGTTTACTTATTAAGTCTTCAGCTTAATGCTTCTTGTTGTCTGATCACCAATAAGATTGATGTGGTAAATCTAAAATGAACTAGACATAGGGATTTTAGGTTTTTGCCTTAGACTTAATAGCCCACGATCTTCCTTGAGGATAGATAACCCTTTAATAGATTTCCTTACAGGATAGACATATACCTGTCGGGCGGGGGTAGCCATAATTGGAACTTAAACTTAATGAATCCAGATAATTTGGTTGACATAGACATATGGTTCAATTGGGTTAAACTGGGTATTTGCGTCTGACCATCGACAGAGGCTTTTGCATAATTTAGTGTTCCAGGTTAGTAAACCGATTTATTACACAAATATAAAATAACCACTTCATCTTTAAAATGATATTGGAAGAAATCACAACCCTAGATAGTTTTTAATATTGAATTTTCTTATAACCTACTTTCGAACAATTTTATTTACTTATTTTTAAATTTAGAATCGTCACCATTTCAAATCAATCAAACAACCTGTTAGATACTAGTAATCATTTGACTTCATAAAATTAATAGATTTGATATTAAGTCCTCGTGGGATCGATATTTTTATACTACTTGAACGATACGTGCGCTTGTGTTATACGTGTGTGTTTACGCTGGTCAAGTTTTTGGCGCCGTTGCCGGGGACTTATTTATCTTTCACTATTAATTTAGGGGTTAGATACGTTACTTGTATCTAATTTCTTTTTACTTATTGTTTTTGTTTTCTTGTGTTTCAGGTTCTCAGAAACTATATGAGACGAACCAGAAGCTTTGAACTCCGATCGCTTGACCCAGAATTGAAAGAACCATTAGATAGTTGAGAAGGGAAAGACGAGAAGGCCAAGAAGCTTTAGTCAACATGGAACCTGAACCGTTGGAGGTTGCACCACCAATTCCCATTCGAGACAGAACCATTCCGGTGGTTGACATACTCATTTCCTGTATTGTACTTCCTCCCTTACCAGCAAATGCGTGTGACATCAAAACATGCATTCAGATGATTCAGCAGTCAGTTCAGTTCGGGGGGAATGCAACTGAAGATCCTAATGCCCACATCAGTAACTTCCTGGAAATTTGCGGTACTTTCAACTACAACAGAGCATCAGAAGAAGCAATGAGACTGCGAGTTTTCCCATACTCCTTGAAGGACAGAGCTAAAGCTTGGCTACATTCACTACCAGCAGGTTCCATCACAACTTGGAACACTCTAGCCACCAAATTCCTTGCAAAATACTTTCCACCGCCAGAACTGCAAAGTTGAGGAATGACATCACATCCTTTGTACAACAAGATTCAGAATCCCTCTGCGAAGCTTGGGAAAGGTACAAAGATTTGCTCCGGAAATGTCCTCACCATGAGATTCCAAAATGGCTTCAAGTCCAAACATTCTATAATGGACTTTCTGGAATAATGAGAACCACAATTGATGCTGCTGCTGGAGGAGCACTAATGGCAAAAGGAGAAGATCAGGCTTGGGATTTAATTGAAGAAATGGCCAACAATAATTCTTTATGGCCAACAGAAAGGAGCATAATCCAAAGAATCACAGGAATTTATGAAGTTGAAGCCAACACATCACTGAATGTCAAGCTGGATATGATTTGCAAAAATCTGGAAACTCTTAACATGAAGGTTAATGGTGGATCCACAAGTTCATCATATAAAGGAGCACCAGAACCAGTTCAGCAGGAAGAGACAGTGAATTTTGTCAACAATTTCAACAGACATGGGAACAATCCATATTCCAACACCTACAACCCAAGGTGGAGGAATCATCCCAATTTTTCATGGAGCAACAATTCAGGCCAACAGCAAAACTATCCACCACCTGAATTCCAACAACAGAACAAAAGCCAGGAGCAGGCAAATGAACCAGGAATAACAGAAGTGTTGACCCACTTGAAAAAGTTAGAAGCAAAACACGACTCTCAAGCAGCAAGATATGATGCTATGTTTCAATCCAATCAGCATTAATTCAAAGTCAATCTGCTTCTATTAAAGCACTGGAGAATCAAATGGGACAACTAGCAAATGCTCAGAGTTACAGACCGCCAGGTACCCTTCCTAGCAACACTGAGCCAAATGCAAGAAACATGGGGAAGGAACAATGTCATGCCATCATGTTAAAAAGCGGTACTGAAATCAACAAAGATGTTGGAGCCAAAACAACTGCTGAGGAAGTTCCAAAAGAAACAAAGCAACAGATGGAGGAAAAAGAAGCAAAGGAAAAAGAACAGATCACTCCACCTCCACCTTTTCCTCAACGTCTTCAGAAGAACAAATTGGGCAAGCAGTTTTCTCGGTTCCTGGAAATCTTCAAAAAGCTGCATATCAACATTCCATTTGCAGAAGCGTTGGAACAAATGCCCACCTATGCCAAATTCATGAAAGATATTCTTTCACGAAAGCGGAAATTGGGAGATTACGAGACAGTAGCATTATCAGAAGAATGCAGTGCTATCATTCAGAGGAAACTTCCCCCGAAGTTGAAAGATCCTGGCAGTTTCACTGTTCCTTGCGTCATAGGAGAACATAACTTTGGTAAGGCTTTATGTGATTTAGGTGCTAGTGTTAACTTGATGCCTTTTTCTATTTTCAGGAAATTACAGATTGGAGAAACAATGCCAACTTCAGTCTCACTGCAACTTGCTGATAGAACGCTCGTATTTCCAAGAGGCGTAGTTGAGGATGTGCTGGTCAAGGTTGACAAATTCATTTTCCCAGCAGATTTTATTGTCCTTGATATGGAGGAAGACGCAGACGTGCCAATCATCCTCGGGAGACCGTTCTTGGCTACAGGTGAACCATTATTGATGTACAAAAAGGAGAACTAACCATGAGGGTACAGGACCAAGAAGTAACATTCAATGTTTTCAAGGCCATGAATTTCCCAGATGATGAAAAAAGGAGGAATGTTTCAAACTCGATGTGATACACAGTACCATTCAGAACTCTGATGAAAGACAAAGTCTACTGACAAACTTAAAACATGTCAATTGCCTGTGGAGCCTAAAGATAAAGCATCTTTTGCACTGAAAGAGCCAATTCTTGCTCTACAAGCAACAGAAGAGAAAAAGTTCCACCAGCTCAACGAATTGGAGGAATTTCACAATCAGCCCTTTGAAGATGCCAAATTGTACAAAGAAAACGGCAAGAAAAGACATGATGAGAAGTTAGTGCGCATACAACTGGAACCAGGGTAGAAGGTACTGTTAAACAAATCAGGGTGAAATTCTTCCCATGGAAGCCAAAATCACGGTGGTCAGGTCCATTTGTGATCACCAAAGTTTTACCAAATAAAGCCGTTGAGATACATGATCCTGACGCTAACAAAACTTTCAAGGTTAAAAACAAGCGTGCCAAGCACTACTGGGGAGAATCATTTGAGCGACAAAAAAAAGTGTTACACTTTCAGATCCAGCTTAACGTTCGAGAAGTCAAGTTTGGCTGACGACTTTAAACTTAGCGCTAGCAGGGAGGCAACCCATGCAATTTTTGTATATATTGTGATTTGGTGTGATTTAATTTTTGTGTTTTAGTTTTTTTGCAGGTTAAGACATTTCAAGATGGAAGAAGCTCTCGCAAATCTTCACAAGTAATTTCCTTCTCTCCCTCAAAAATCTCTAATGAAAGTTTACAAAGCTCGCTTGGAACGGATGAGGTTACTGACGATCCATGGTGTTCCCAATGACATTCGTTGGGTAATTGAAGCACGAGTCCGATTGGCAGGTGAGTCTTCAGACTCTTTTATTTCACATCTGCCTGGTTTTGGAAGAAGCACATATGCAAAGAAACGAAGAGCTAAGCAAATGGGTGTTTGTTACAAATATGCACGTTGGAATTGCAATACTCGTTGTCGTTCTTTAGGAATGGTGTCTAATAATCGCGAAGACAAAATTAAATTCATTAGGGATGGCTTGAGTAAGGAGTCTTTAGATGATATATCTTCGACTCTTGAGACGCATCCCAGTGGATATGTTCACATAGCCTTTCGCAGATTACATACACAATTTCAAAAAGAAAGACAACAGTTAAGTCTTGGGAATCTGACTCAAAAAGACCCTGTTTGCCAATTTATAAGAAAATTGGATGGGAAACTTGTCCTTGACGCATAGACGTTAATCAAGCTCTAATTCTTGTACATATTATATCTCTTTGTCTTTTCCTAATATTTTGATTTGTTTTGTTGTTTTCTTTTATTTTCTCCGACAGGATCCAGACCTTTTTGACCATATCACGATCTATTTTACTATTTTGTTACTAATCGTCCTTTGGAAGATACTTGTGCTATTTTTACTCACCCTTTTCAGGTACTATAAATTCAGCTCGTCAATACACTTTTGAAGACATCCTGATTTGAGAAAGAAATACATAAAAACATGGAAGCCACTTCAAGACGAGTTTGAAAAAAATGTTGTGTGTTTTGCGGTAGTATGTGGTACTAAACCACAATACATAGAAGCAGCACAGGAATTGGGTCGAGTCTTAGCTGCAAGGAATATGCACTTAATATATGGCGGAGGCAATCTTGGACTTATAGGGATCATTTCAAAAGCCGTACATGAAGGAGGTAGTAATGTTTTAGGAATCATCCCAAAACCCTTGGCAGAGGCAAATCTATTGGATCATCAAACGAAGAGGAACTGATGGTGCCAGGTATGTCTGAACGACTGGTAGAAATGATTAACCGTGCTGATGCTTTTATTGCTTTGCCAGGTGGCTTGGGCACATTGGAGGAAATTTTTATAGTACTATCTTGGGCGAACCTGAACATACACCAGAAACCAATTGGGCTGTTTAACATTGATGGATTTTATGATTTTCTTTGTATGTTTCTTGATGATGCCCAGACAAATGGGTTCATATCAAAACCTTTAAAAGAACTCTTCTTTACTGCCAGAACTGCTCCGGATCTAATAGACCAACTCTTAGCCTATGAACCACAAATTGACCATGTCCTTTCAAAGATAAATTGGTCCGAGGATGATCGTGGTAAGAGGCGTCGTGTTAATCTGGATCTTAACCTTTAATCTCCTGTAGAATTTCAGCTAACCAGGTATTATCTTCTAAACTATTCTACTACTGTTTAAGACATTGGGGACAATGTCTCATTTAGGTTTGGGGGAGAGAATTAGTTGATTAGTACCTTGATTTTTTTAGTTGTGTGTTGTTTCTATTTTTAGTTCAAAATTTTTCGAAAAATACAAAAAAATTGAAAATTTTTTCAAAAATTACAAAAAATATTTTGTGTTTTTGTATTTTTATTTTGACTAAAAAAGTGAAATTGGTAAGAGATAGCTGAGTAAGGAGTTTCCACTCCTGAGACGTATCTCAACCTAATTCGAAACAAATTAATTTTTGTTTATTTCCTTTTGAATTATTTAATTTGTAAATTCTCCATAAAATTGACTAAAATGAATCTTCATATGCTCAGTTGACATATATTATCAACATACATGGTAACATACGGACATGAGCTAAAATTGAAAAGTTTGTAATATTCAGTGCTCTAGTTTAATTGGAGGAAGCATCTCAAAAAGCAATGGAGTAAAAAAAAAAAAAAAAAAAAACGTCTGAGATCCGAGTTATTAAGTCTGTAAGGGTGTTTTGACACCTAGTGCCCTAAAGCCAACTGGTTTTTGGGAGCCACCGACCCAACACTCGCTACATAGATTGAAGATATTGTATATAAATAAAAAATAGAAAAAAAAATCAAAGAAAAAATCAGAAAAATGAGAAAAATTATTCCATTGCTACCAAAAGGTGTTAAATCTGATAGAACTTTAGGACAAAAATATTACTCTCTTATCAACTGCACTTATGACTGTTGTGGGCAAAAATGAGTTGTTTAATATTTTGTTGGCTGTGTATATGAAGAATGGTAAAAATAATCGGAGAATTTACTTATTCTGTAATTTAGAATGAAACAAAAAAACTATTGACTAGGAGTAGAAGTTTCACCTGATTAGTCACTAACTTCTTTATTCTATTTTCTCTTGTCTTTTTGCTTTTGTGTACATTAGTTTTATTATCTTTTTACTTTTGTAAAACGTTTGTGGGTATCGTTGCTGTAAGCCCTCACGAGACTACAACTCGTCCACTAGGGACACCTAGGGGTTTAAAGGCTTGTTGCAAATGCTAAATGCAACCGTGATCCCTACGAAAGTGGCTTAGTTTAATTTTATTTTTATTTTGTTGTTTTGCTCGAGGACTAGCAAAATGTTAGGTTTGGGGGTGTGATGAGCGGAAAATATATCAATATTTACCGCCCCTTTAACTTAATATTTTGTTTAGTTTCTCGGGTTTGACGAACGTTTTGATGTGTTTTAGTTTATTTTGCAAATAAAATAATATCGGGTCTCAATGAAATCATTTAGGATGAAATATGGGTCAAATAAGGGCAATTATTGGACTTGATATTTTAATTTTGAAGATTGGAAACTTGAAAGGGCGTTTTGACGAAGTGCAGTTTTGGAAATTCCAGTTTTGCGCATCTGTCGTATTTTGGGCATAACTTTTTACTCCGATATCGGATTGAGCTGATTCAAGTTCCAGATTAAAGAAGACTCAAAGATCTACAACTTTGAAATACAAAATAATTTCTAATTCGGAAGATTTCATGCCCGAAATTGATGAACCATCCAGAAGTGTGTAGTGTGTAATTATTAAAGTCACATTCAATCATTTTCAAAGCAAAAAAATAAATTAATAAAAAAATAATAAAAATCATCAAATCATCACCAAAAATGATAAGAGATTAGTGGAGCAATTAATAATGGATTTGCTGGAACAATTAGTGGAGCAATTAATAATTGATTTGATGGAGGCAAAATTTTGCCTATAAATACCAAGTCATTTCATTTGTAAAATTCATACTTTCTTCTAAGGAATTCCTTAAGAATACTAAGAAGATTGTATCTTGTTTGTTTATTTACAGCTTTCAGTAATTAATTTTCGTTTTCGCACTTTCTTTTCTTTACTTTTCATTTTTACTTTCCGCAATTTACTTTTACGCACAGTACTTTTCTTTATTTAATTTTCAGTTTTTACTTTTCAGTAATGAGGAGGTAACTCCCCTTTGCTGGGGTAAAAGGTAAAACTTTTATTACTAATATTTAGATTAATTTCCCTTAATTATAATATATAAACTAGTTAAAACCTGACTTAACGAGGATACCGCCATATTGGTCGGTTGGTAATTATTATTAATTTGACTTAATCTGGATACCGCCTATATGGCTGGTTGGTAATTATCATGCAAAGTTAATATATTATATTAAGGGAGATATCTAAAATAGAAGTAATAAAAGTGGATCCTTTTACCTTAGCATTTTCTTTTATTGTAATTTTACTTTATTTACTTTTCAGCAATTTACTTTTTAGCAATTTACTTTCAGCATTTACTTTTCAGCATTTAATTTTCAGTATTTAATTTCAGCATTTACTTTCAGCATTTACTTTTCAGCATTTAATTTTCAGTATTTTACTTTATGTCTTTTATTTTATTTAAGTTTTTTTTACTACCCATAAATATGTGTCGTAACTAAGCCAATTATCTGGGGTTGTGATGAAATCCAATATCACCAGTTTATAAAGGGTTAAATTATAGTTTGGGTAATTTAAAGGTTTACTTATTAAGTCTTAAGCTTAATGCTTTTTGTTGTCTGATCACCAATAAGATTGATGTGGTAAATCTAAAATGAACTAGACATAGGGATTTTAGGTTTCAGCCTTAGACTTAATAGCCCACGATCTTCCTTGAGGATAGATAACCCTTTAATAGATTTCCTTACAGGATAGACATATACCTGTCGGGCGGGGGTAGCCATAATTGGAACTTAAACTTAATGAATCCAGATAATTTGGTTGACATAGACATATGGTTCAATTGGGTTAAACTGGGTATTTGCGTCTGACCATCGACAGAGGCTTTTGCATAATTTAGTGTTCCAGGTTAGTAAACCGATTTATTACACAAACATAAAATAATCACTTCATCTTTAAAATGATATTGGAAGAAATCACAACCCTAGATAGTTTTTAATATTGAATTTTCTTAAAACCTACTTTCGAACAATTTTATTTACTTGTTTTTAAATTTAGAATCGTCACCATTTCAAATCAATCAAACAACCTGTTAGATACTAGTAATCATTTGACTTCATAAAATTAATAGATTAGATATTAAGTCCTCGTGGGATCGATATTTTTATACTACTTGAACGATACGTGCGCTTGCGTTATACGTGTGTGTTTACGCCGGTCAACAATACATGAAATAAAACCATCAACCAACGGAATAGTTCTGTCTCGAATGGGAATTGGTGGTGCAACCTCCAAAGGTTCAGGTTCCATGTTAATCAGTGCTTCTTGACCTTCTAGTCTTTCCCTTCTCAACTGTCTGATGGTTCTTTCAATCTCTGGGTCAAACGGACGGATTTCAAAGCTTCTGGTTCGTCTCATGTAGTGTCCGAGAACCTGAAACAGAAGAAAACAAAAATAATAAGTAAAAATAAATTAGACACAAGTAATGTATCTAACCCCAAAATTAATAGTGAAAGATAAATAAGTCCCCAGCAACGGCGCCAAAAACTTGATTGGTGAAATCACACACGTTACACAAGGGCACGTATCGTTCAAGTAGTATAAATGTATCGATCCCATGAGGACTTAATATCTAGGCTATTAATTTATGAAGCCAAATATTTACGAGTATCTAATAGATTGATTGTTGATTGGATGGTGATTGTAAACTAAAACAAGTAAATAAAAAGTGCGAATGTAAATTAAAGGAAAATTCAATATTATAAAACTATCTAGGGTTATGAATCCTTCCAATATCTTTTAAAGATGAAGTGGTTATCTCATGTTTGTGCAATATATCAGTTTATTAATCTGGAACACGAATTATGTAAAGCTTCTGTCGATGGTCATATGCAAGCACCCAAATAACCCAATTAATCATATGTATATGTTAACCAAGATACATGAATTCATTAATTTAAGTTCCAATTGTGGCTACCCCCGCCAGACAAGTATATGTCTATCATGTAAGGAAATATACCTAAAGGTCACCATGCCCCGAGGTGAGATCGTGAGCTATTGAGTCTAAGGCTGAAACTTAAAATTCATTCGTCAAGTTTATTTTAAGTTTACAAGATCAATCTTATTAATGGTAAGTTAACAAAAAGCATTAAGCTTAAGACCTAATAAATAAACCTTTATATTACCCAAGTTATAAAATAACCCCTTATAAACCGGTGGTATTGTAATTCATCACAACACATATCTAGGACTAGTAAAGACATAAATAAAGAAAATGACATAAAGTAAAGCTTGGAAATTATAAAGGTAATTAAAGCAATAAAGAAAATGTTTGGGTTAGAGGATCCACTTTTATTATGTCTAATTTAGATATCTACCTTATTATAATATATAAAATTTGCATAGCATTACCAACCGACTATAAATGCGGTATCCAATTTAGTCAGGGTAAAATCAATTTAATTAAGTCCAACCGACCATAAAGGTAGTATCCCATTAAGCAAGGTTTTAAAATAGCTTATATATTATAATTAAGGGAGATTAATCTAAATATTAGTAATAAAAGCTTTACCCTTCACCCCAGCAGAGGGGAGTTACCTCCTCATACTGAAAAGTAAAATAAAGACTGAAAAGTAAAATAAAGAAAGAACTATTACGTAAAATAAAAATTAAATATAACAAGCTGTAAATAAACAAATAAGATAAAATATTCTTAGTATTCTTTAGGAAATCCTCAGAAGAATGTATGAATTTTACAAATGAAATGGCTTGGTATTTATAGGCAAAATTTTGCCTCCACCAATTTCTTCACTAATTTCTCCACCAAACATGACACAAAATATGGCACCAAACATGCATGTTTGGTGGACGTTTGACAATTTTCAATTTTTATTTTTTTTTTAAAATGACTTTAATAATTGCACACAACACACTTACAGATTTTTTTATCAATTTCGGTAATGACAACTTCCGAATTCGAAATTATTATTAACGTCAAAGTTGTATATAATTGTGTCTTCTTTAATTTTGAACTTGAATCACCTCAATCCGATATCGAAGTAGAAAGTTATGGCCAAGATACGAAAATTACGCAAAACTGAAATTTCTGAAATTGTACTTCCTTAGAACGCCATTTCAAGTTTCCAACCTCCAAAATCCAAATGTCAAGTCCAATTTTTCCCCTTATTTATTCCACATTTAGTCCTGATTGATTCTATTGAGTCCCAAAACTGTATTTATCTGCAAAACACACAAAAACACATCAAAACATTCATAAAACTCGAGAAATTATACAAAATACTAGGAACAACCTAAAATTTTGCTAGTCCTCGAGCAAAACAAGAAAATAAAATAAAATAAATAACTAAAACTAAATTAAACTAAGCCACTTTCGTAGGGATCATGGTTGTATTTAGCGTATGCAACAAGCCTTTAAACCCCTAGGTGTCCCTAGTGGACGAGTTGTAGTCTCGTGAAGGCTTGCAACGACGATACCCACAAACATCAAATGCACACAAAAATAAAAAGATCAAACAAGTTAGTGACTATACAAGTGAAACTCTTATCCAAGTTAAGAATTGTTTTCTTTCTTTCTAAATTACCAAATAAGTAAATTCTCTAATTATTTTTATCATTCTCCATATACACAACCAACAAGGTATTAATCAAATCATTGTGCCCACAATATTCATAAGTATAGTTTAAAAGAGAGTAATATTTTTTTCCTAAAGTTATATTAGAATTCACATATTTTTTAGCAATGGATTTTTTTTTTTTTTCTTTTTTTTTTTACAACATCTTCAATCCATGTAGCCAGCTTTGGGACAGTTGGCTTTAGGGCACTAGGTGTTAAGATACCCTTACAGACTTAATAACTCGGATTTCAAATATCTTTTTTTTTCTTTTACTTATTTACGACATCTTCAATCCATGTAGCGAGCTTTGGGCCAATGACTCCTAAGCCAGTTGGCTTTAAGGCACTAGGTGTTAAAACACCCCTACGGACTTAATTACTCAGATCTCATATGTTTAATTTTTCTTTATATTTTTTTATTCCATCGCTTTTTTTGGATGCTTCCTCTAATTAAACTAGAGCACTGAATATTATAAACTTTTCAATTACAACTCATGGTTGTATGTTACCATGCATGTTGATAATACTTGTCAACTGAGCATATGAAGATCCAATTTAGTCAGTATTATGGAGAATTCACGACTTGTTACGAAATAGGTTGAGATACGTCTCAGGAGTGGAAATTCCTTACTCAGCTATCTCATACCAATTTCACCTGATTAGTCAAATTAAAAACACAAAATATTTTTTATTTTTTTTAAATGATTTAGTTTTTTGGAATTTTTTTTTGAAATTTTTTTACTAAAAACAACACAACGAAAAAAAATAAAAAATAAGATACTTACCAACTATTCCCTTCCCTCAAACCTAATTAAGACATTGTCCCCAATGTCTAAAAAAGTAGAAGAAAGTTTAGAGGATCGTACATGGTTAGCTGTTATTCTACGTCTAAAAAGAAAATTAAAGGTTAAGATCCAGATTTATCCGACGCTTCTTACCACGATCATTATAGGACCAGTTTATCTTGGAAATGATATGGTCAATTTGTGGTTCAAAGGCTAAAAATTGGTCAATTAAATCATTGGCAGTTCTGCAGTGAATAAGATATCTTTTATAAGTTTTGACAAGAACTCATTTCTCCGAGCATCATCAAGAAACACACAAAGAAAATCATAAAATTCATCAATGTTAAACAATCCAATTGGTTTCTGGTGTATGTTCAAAATCGCCCAAGATAGCATTGTAAAAATTTCCTCCATTGTGCCCAAGCCACCTAGTAAAGCAATAAAAGCATCAAAACTGTTAATCATTTCCACAAGTCATTCAGACATACCTAGCACAATGAATTCATATCCGTTTGATGATCCTATAAGATTCGCCTCCACTAAAGGTTTTGGGATATTCCCAGAACTTGACTACCTCCTTCCTGTACGGCCCTTGAAATGATCCCCATTAATCCAAGATTGCCACCGCCATATAATAAGTGCATATTCCTTTCAACTGTGACTCGACCCAATTCATGTGATGCCTCAACAAATTCTGGTTTAGAACCACACTAGTACCGCAAAAGACACAGATGTTCATCTTCTTGAAGTTGCTTCCATTTTTATTTTTTTATGTATTTCTTTCTAAAATCCGGATGTCTTCAAGAGTGCAATAAAAAGCTGAATTTATAGAACCTGAAAAGGGGTGAGTAATAATAGCACAGTACCTGCCAAATGACAATTATTAGCTAAACAGTAAAATAAATCGTGAAAGTCAAAAAGTCTGGATCTTATAGGAGAAAATAAAAGAAAATAACAAAACAAATCACAAATATTAGTTAAGAGTCAATGATATGTCATCCCTAATGAATTTAATTTTATCTTCGCGGTTATCAGACACCATTCCTAAATAACGACAACGAGTATTACATGTCATGCGTACATATTTATAGCAAACACCTAATCTCCTAGCTCTTCTTTTCTTAGCATAGGTGCTTCTTCCTAAACCAGACAGATATGAAAAAAAAAAGTCAGATGACTCACCTGTCAATCAGACTCGTGCTTCAATAATCTAACGAATGTCATTAGGAATACTTTTGATCATCAGTAGTCTCATTCGTTCCATGCGAGCTTTGTAGACTTTCATCAGAGAGTTTTGAGGGAAAGAAGGAAATTACTTATGAAGATTTGTGAGAACTTCTTTCATCATGAAATGTGACTTTACCTATAAAATTAAACACACAAAAATATAACACACCAAATATGAATATATACATAAATTGCATGGGTTGCCTCCCTGCTAGCGCTAAGTTTAACGTCATCAGCTAGATATGACTGCCCGAATGTTAGGCTGGATTTGAAAGTGTGACATTTTCTTTTTGTCGCTTAAATGATTCTCCCTAGTAGTGTTTGACACGCTTGCTTTTAAATTTGAATGTTTTATTAGAGTTAGGATCATGTAACTCATGATTCTATCTAGTAAAACTTGGGTGATTAAGAATGGACCTGACCACCTTGATTTTAGCTTCCCAGGGAAGAGTTTCAACTTGATTTGTTGAAAAATACCCGCCGCACCGGTTCCAATTGTATCCGTATTAACTTCTCATCATGTCTCTCTTTGCATTTTCTTTTTCTTTGTACAGTTTGGCATTCTTAAAAGGATGCATGTGAAATTCCTTCAATTCATTGAGTTGGTGGAATCGTTTCTCTTCATTTCTTGTAAATCAAGATTTAACTTCTTCAGTACGCAGCACGCTTTATTTTCAAGCTCCACAGGTAGATGACATGTTTTATGTTTGTCAGTGGGACTTTGCATTGCATCGAAGTTCTGAATGGTACCATTTATCACATCAAATCTGAAACATTCCTCATTCTTTTTCATCATTCGGGAATTCCATGAATTTGAAAACATTGAATGTCACTTCTTAGTCATGTACCCTCATGGTTAGTTCTCCTTTTGTACATTAATAATGGTTCGACCTGTAGCCAAGAATGGTCTCCTGATGATGATGGACACGTCTTCATCTTCCTCCATGTCAAGAATATAATCTGCTGGGAAAATGAATTTGTCAACTTTGACCAGCACATCTTCAATTACACCTCTCGGAAATGTGAGCGTTCTATCAGCAAGTTGTAAGGAGACTAAGTTTGGCAATTCTTCTTCAATCTGCAGTTTCCTGTAAATGAAAAAGGCATTAAGTTAACACTAGCACCTAAATCACACAAAGCCTTACCGAAGTTATGTTCTCCAATGGTGCAAGGGATAATGAAACTGCCAGGATCTTTCAACTTTGGGGGAAGCTTCCTCTGAATGATAGCGCTGCATTCTTCTGTCAATGCTATTGTCTCGTAATCTTCCGATCTTCATTTTCGTGAAAGAATTTCTTTCATGAATTTGACATAGCTGGGAATTTGTTCCAACGATTCTGCAAATGGAATGTTGATATGCAGTTTTTTGAAGATCTCCAGGAATCGAGCAAATTATTTGTCTAGTTTATTTTTCTGGAGACGCTGTGGAGAAGGTGGAGGTGGAGTGATTCTTTCTCGATCATTTTCTTTTGCTTCTCTTCCTCCATTTGTGGCTCTACTTTGCTGCTTTCTTTTGGAACTTCCTCAACAGTTACCTTGACTCCAACATCTTTGTTGATTTCAGTACCGCTTTTCAAAGTGATGACATGACATTGCTCATTCCACATGTTCCTTGGATTTGGTTATGTGTTGCTAGGAAGGGTACCTTACGGTCTATAACTCTGAGCATTGGCCAGTTGTCCTATTTGATTTTCCAGTGTCTTTATAGAAGCAGTTAGGCTTTGATTCAATGCTGATTGGGCTTGAAATATAGCATCATATTTTGCTGCTTGAGCATCATTTTTTCTTCTAGCTTTTTCAAGTGGACCAACACTTCTTCTATTCCTGGCTTATTCTCATACTTCTGGCCTTTGTTCTGTTGTTGGAATCCTGATGGTGGATTATTTCTTTGCCCTGCATTATTGCTCCATGTGAAATTGGGATGATCTATCCACCCTGGATTGTAGGTATTGGAATATGGATTGTTCATCTATCTGTCAAAGTTGGTGACATAGTTCACCGTCTCATCATGAAAGTTATTTGACTCTGTCTCTGGTGCTCCTCCACATGGTAAACTTGTGGATACAACATTAACCTTCATGCTAAGAGTTTCCATGAGTTTGCATATCTGATCGAGCTTGGCATTCATTGATGTGTTGGCTCCAACTTTATAAATTCCTGTTATTCGTGGGATCATGCTCCTTTCTGTTGGCCACAAAGAATTGTTGTTGGCCATTTCTTCAATTAAGTCACATGCCTGATCTTCTCCTTTTGCCATTAAACCTCTTTCAGCAGCAGCATCGATTGTAGTTCTCATCAATCCAGAAAGTCCATTATAGAAGGTTTGGACTTGTATCCACTTTGCTATTTCATGGTGAGGATATTTTCTGAGCAACTCCTTGTATCTTTCCCAAGCTTCACAAAGAGATTCTGGGTCATGTTGTACAAAGGATGTAATGTCATTCCTCAGCTTTACAGTTCTGGCTGGTGGAAATTACTTTGCAAGAAATTTGGTGGCTAGAGTGTTCCAAGTTGTAATGGAACCTGCTGGTAGTAAATGTAGTCAAGCATTAGCTTTGTCTTTCAAGGAATATAGGAAAACACGCAGTCTAATTGCTTCTTATGCCGCTCAATTGTAATTGAATATGCCGCAAACTTCCAGGAAGTTACTGATGTAGATATTAAGATCTTCTGTTGCATTCCCCCCAAACCGAACTGATTGATGTATCATCTGAATGCATGTTTTGATGTCACATGCATTTGCTGGTAGGGGAGGAAGTACAATACATGAAATGAAACCATCAACTATCAGAATAGTTCTGTCTTGTATGGGATTTGGCGGTGCAACCTCCAAAGGTTCAGGTTACATGTTAATCAGTGCTTTTTGACCTTCTCGTCTTTCCCTTCTCAATTGTCTGATGGTTCTTTCAATCTCTGGGATAACGCAGATGGATTTCAAAGCTTCTGGTTCATCTCATGTAGTGTATGAGAACTTGAAACACAAGAAAACAAAAATAATAAGTAAAAATAATTTATACATAAGTAATGTATCTAACCCCAAAATTAATAGTGAATGATAAAAAAGTCACCAGCAACGCCGTAAAAAACTTGATCGGTGAAATCACACACATTACGCAAGCGCACGTATCGTTCAAGTAATATAACATGTATTGATCCCACGAGGACTTAATACCTAGGCTATTAAATTATGAAGCCAAATGTTTACGAGTATCTAATAGATTGATTGTTGATTGAATGATGATTTTAAACTAAAACAAGTAAATAAAAAGTATGAATGTAAATTAAAGGAAAATTCAATATTATAAAACAATCTAGGGTTGTGAATCCTTCCAATATCTTTTAAAGATGAAGTGGTTATCTCGTGTTTGTGCACTTTACATGACATTACTGTTTGTGATATTTTTATATCGTACCGCAAGTGTACGGTGTCAAGTTTTAGTATAAATCAGTGAAAGAGTGTCGAACCCACAGGGATTGCGTTAACTCGCACTAAGTACTACAATTGATAATCCTAACTTTATTTAGACGATAAATAATAAAGATTTATAATAGATAAATATACAAATAATAAAATAGGAGGAACTAATACTATAGAGATTCTGGATCCTGATTTCACCTAGCTGTCGCCTATGTATTTGTTATGCCAATTAATCTTTGTTCAGTTATATTATTTATAAGTCAAGATCCTAAAATATTCACTCCCTCTCTCGAGTGCCGAGTGAAAATATTATCAACTATAGACTTCGATATCTCTATAAAAATCCAATAGTTAATAACTCATTACGATTTGTGATTCTATGTTAACGACTTCAAAGGAATCAGATTCTCTCGAACTCTATAAAATCCTAGGCTATATTCTCTAGATCTATTCGAAATCCCCTCTCTTGAGTGATAGATTCTAAACATTCATCATCTCAAATTGTGGCCATCAATCAAGAAGCAATTAAACTCAAAAGAATATAAATAAATCAATAAAACTTCATAACAAAATTGATAAATAAAATACAAGGTTGAGCATAGATTACAATAGTTCTCCAAAATTAAGGAGTAAATTCATGACAAAAGATAAAACAATAAATAATCAAGCCATGAATTTAATGGAAATCATTAGAGTTTTAAGAAAGAAATAAGAAGATAAAAACCCGAATTGAATCTCTTCCTCTCCGGATATTACAGCCTTGTCTCTCTTGTCGCTCTTCAATCCTCTCATTGGATCTCTAAAAATATTTAATTCTGGTTTTGCGCAGTGTATTAGCCTCCCTTTGAGTGTTGAATGTAATGTTATATTTATAGTTGAGGCTGGGAGTCTTTGGGGAGCATTAGGATTATTGAAAACCCTAAAAATTGAATCCTGGAACGTGTAAGTTTTCTTCCGGATCATTGCAGTAAGTGGGCGCCGGGACGCTGAACTTCCGGGAAAATGTATGGGTTTGTGTTTTGGGAAGGCTTCGTGGCGCCTGTTTATTTAATTTAACTGGCGCCACGGCGCCAGTTTACTCAAAATGTTGAGGCGTCATGGCGCCCTTAATAATGGTCATGATGGCGCCTTGACGCCATTGATAATAATGGGCATGATGGCGCCATTGATAATAATGGGCGTCGTGGCGCCTATTCCCCTGGAATTTGTATGGGGTTTGTGGGGCCATGGCACCTAAGCTCCTGTACTCGTCCTGTGTTCCCGGAAGTTCCCAAAACACGTGCAATTATTCCATGATCTATGTATTAATGCTCCTACAAATAAAATATAAAATAAATTATAAAATACATTTAAATATCTCGAATTATAACAAAATAATAAACTGAGAATACCATAATAAGTGGGTATAAACCACACTTATCAAACACCCCCAAACTTAAGGTTTTGCTAGTCCCGAGCAAAAGATAAAATAAAATTAAATTCAAATAAACAAATAAAAACTACTAAATTAACTAAGCCACTTTCGTAGGGATCACGATTGCATTTAGCATATGCAACAAGCCTTTAAACCCCTAGGCGGCCCTAGTGGACGAGTTATAGTCTCATGAGGGCTTACAGTGACGACACCCACAAACGTCATTCACACACAATCATGCAAAAATATAAAAAAAAATAACAAAAGATAGTCCCAATAGTTTCTCATAAATATATCCTCAAAGAAAGGTTATAAATGAAATTAGAGAACCTTCAAAGTACACAATTGCAACTCAAATCTAAATTCTTGAGTAAATCATCTAGGCTAGACTCACGGTGTGTGTGTGTTTACAGGTTCGGTCACAGCTCGATTCCTAAGTAACCCAACTTAATGATTTCGTTTAAAAATTAGAGTCGATGGGTCAAACCAACCTAGATATCTCAATTATGCTCTATAATTGCTTTATTTCGTGCTCAGTATGGTATGATTTTTCTTTTCTTTTCCTGTCTCTTTTTCTTTTCTCATTTTTGCACTCATTTTTTTTTTCAACTCACCTACCCTTTAAGGTAGCATTTCTCCTCATGGTGGTCCTAATACTCGCCCATGGGTAGCTTCACGCTTATCGGTTATAGGTGGTTTATTTTCTTTCTTTAGAGACATTTTTCTTTTAGCTATACCATACTTCATAACACTAGCAAATCAAGATAGATATCTAAGCAAACGGTCATTCATCGACATGCAATTTCGTCAACTAGTCATATTGTCAACTACTTAAGTTTTACTGCTAAGAACCTATTTTTAAGTGCTTACGAGTCTAACATAGATCAATTATTCAAGGCATCAGATAAAAGTAAATTAGGCACTTATCGTTTCTAAAATTTCACTCATAAACAAAAATATTATCACAAGATTTATGCTTTACTATCAAAGACTAAAACAAATTTTTTTTTCAAAAAAATTTTAAACAACTAAATAGAAAGTAAACAACATGCACACCCCCAAACTTAAAATTTGCATTGTCCTCAATGTAAGATAAATATCAAGAGCAAAAGTGAGGAACAACACTACAGTGCATGGAGTTGATCAGACTCTTGCTGGTTAGAATTTGGTTGCACGGGATTGGTGTCTCGTGCTACCTGCATAAATAACATGCAAATAAATAAATAGCACACAATAAAATAAAATAAAATAAAATAAAAAGTAAAGAAAATAATAATAAAAGAAATGCAAGGGTTGCCTCCCCGCTAGCGCTAAGTTTAACGTCTTCAGCCAGACGCAACCACCCAAATGGTTATGGTGGCTTAAAAGTAGTGAACCGGGTAATCTCATCTGTTTTCTTCTTTGGTATCAACCGGTTCTTATGACATGGAAAATATAGCTTGGCAGGCTGTGGTGATTTATCCATAGATGGTCCCCCATGATATGTAGATTTTCTCTCAATTGGAAATTCAGGACTGCACATTCGGCAAAATTGGCTCGGCTTTCTTTTTAATCTTCCAGGAATTATCTCTAAGTGAGAACTGGCCTTTCTTTTCCTCTTTTTATAGCCCTTTGGGAGTGGTTTCGAGTTTAGCTGCAAAGAATTTTCCTTTATGCATGGCTGCATTATGCTCATAGGCTGTTGAAATACTGATTCACCCTGTCTGGTTTCAACTCCCTTTTCTACTGTATCTATCTTGTGACAGTCTGCATCACCTTGAGAACTCGGCATGGCTCTGAAAACACTGAAGGTGATTTCTTCATATTGACCTCTCATTATCAATTCACCTTTGTTCTCTTCTTCTATTACTGTTTCCTCCTGAAATACCATTTCATTTTCTTTACTGCCTAAGTCCTGAGAGGTGTCTTTAACTCTTTTCCACTCCTACAGGTTCTAATTTGACATTGCTCATTGGGGTTGACTTCAGTATCACTCGGAAAATCCCATGTCTGTTGATTGGCAATGGAAGAAGCAAGCAACCCAATTTGTGCTTCTAAAGATTTCATTTTGCCTCTATATTGCCCATTCGTGTTTCGATATTATCCAGCATTGACTCATTCTTCTCAAACCTCTCTGAAGCTGTAGCTACAAACGTGCTCATGAGGTCTTCTAAGGAAGGTTTCTGCTCAGCTTTTGGATAATTGAAGCCATGAGGAGGTTGCAAAATGTTCTCCATATCAGCATATGAGAAATTCAGATGATAATAATTAGGCATAAGACTGCCTCTATAGTTGTTGAAGTTCCGATTGTTCACATATTGTACTTGTTCAAATTCTGCTCCTCTGTTGGGTAAAAGCATTCCATTAGTAGAAACGGCTTCAATAGACGGCTGACTCATTTGATTTATCAATACTTCTAGATGAGTCGTAAAGGACGACACTTGAGCTATTAGTGCACCAATAGAATCTGCCATTGCTTCTTTTCCAAACTCACCTCGTACGAAAAAAATATAAAATAAAAATAAAATGAAATATAAAATAAAATAAGAAATAAAAAAAAACTTAAGATAAAAATAAAGAAGAATAAAAATAAAAATAAAAATCTAAATTAAAGCTAAGATTACTTGGTAGTAGTATCAATGTGAATTAAACAAACAATCCCCGGCAACGGCGCCAAAAACTTGTTTGTGATATTTTTATATCGTACCACAAGTGTACGGTGTCAAGTTTTAGTATAAATCAGTGTGAAAGAGTGTCGAACCCACAGGGATTGCGTTAACTCGCACTAAGTACTACAATTGATAATCCTAACTTTATTTAGACGATAAATAATAAAGATTTATAATAGATAAATATACAAATAATAAAATATGAGGAACTAATACTATAGAGATTCTGGATCCTGATTTCACCTAGCTGTCGCCTATGTATTTGTTATGCCAATTAATCTTTGTTCAGTTATATTATTTATAAGTCAAGATCCTAAAATATTCACTCCCTCTCTCGAGTGCCGAGTGAAAATATTATCAACTATAGACTTCGATATCTCTATAAAAATCCAATAGTTAATAACTCATTACGATTTGTGATTCTATGTTAACGACTTCAAAGGAATACAGATTCTCTCGAACTCTATAAAATCCTAGGCTATATTCTCTAGATCTATTCGAAATCCCCTCTCTTGAGTGATAGATTCTAAACATTCATCATCTCAAATTGTGGCCATCAATCAAGAAGCATTAAACTCAAAAGAATATAAATAAATCAATAAAACTTCATAACAAAATATTATAAATAAAATACAAGGTTGAGCATAGATTACAATCGTTCTCCAAAATTAAGGAGTAAATTCATGACAAAAGATAAAACAATAAATAATCAAGCCATGAATTTAATGGAAATCATTAGAGTTTTAAGAAAGAAATAAGAAGATAAAAACCCGAATTGAATCTCTTCCTCTCCGGATATTACAGCCTTTGTCTCCTCTTGTCGCTCTTCAATCCTCTCATTGGATCTCTAAAAATATTTAATTCTGTGTTTTGCGCAGTGTATTAGCCTCCCTTTGAGTGTTGAATGTAATGTTATATTTATAGTTGAGGCTGGGAGTCTTTGGGGAGCATTAGGATTATTGAAAACCCTAAAAATTGAATCCTGGAACGTGTAAGTTTTCTTCCGGATCATTGCAGTAAGTGGGCGCCGGGACGCTGAACTTCCGGGAAAATGTATGGGTTTGGTTTTGGGAAGGCTTTGTGGCGCCTGTTTATTTAATTTAACTGGCGCCACGGCGCCAGTTTACTCAAAATGTTGAGGCGTCATGGCGCCCTTAATAATGGTCATGATGGCGCCTTGACTCCATTGATAATAATGGGCATGATGGCGCCATTGATAATAATGGGCGTCGTGGCGCCTATTCCCCTGGAATTTGTATGGGGTTTGTGGGGCCATGGCACCTAAGCTCCTGTACTCGTCCTGTGTTCCCGGAAGTTCCCAAAACACGTGCAATTATTCCATGATCTATGTATTAATGCTCCTACAAAAAATATAAAATAATTATAAAATACATTTAAATATCTCGAATTATAACAAATAATAAACTGAGAATACCATAATAAGTGGGTATAAACCACACTTATCAAACACCCCCAAACTTAAGGTTTTGCTAGTCCCGAGCAAAAGATAAAATAAAATTAAATTCAAATAAACAAATAAAACTACTAAATTAACTAAGCCACTTTCGTAGGGATCACGATTGCATTTAGCATATGCAACAAGCCTTTAAACCCCTAGGCGGCCCTAGTGGACGAGTTATAGTCTCATGAGGGCTACAGTGACGACACCCACAAACGTCATTCACACACAATCATGCAAAAATATAAAAAAAAATAACAAAAGATAGTCCCAATAGTTCTCATAAATATATCCTCAAAGAAAGGTTATAAATGAAATTAGAGAACCTTCAAAGTACACAATTGCAACTCAAATCTAAATTCTTGAGTAAATCATCTAGGCTAGACTCACGGTGTGTGTGTGTTTACAGGTTCGGTCACAGCTCGATTCCTAAGTAACCCAACTTAATGATTTCGTTTAAAAATTAGAGTCGATGGGTCAAACCAACCTAGATATCTCAATTATGCTCTATAATTGCTTTATTCGTGCTCAGTATGGTATGATTTTTCTTTTCTTTTCCTGTCTCTTTTTCTTTTCTCATTTTTGCACTCATTTTTTTTTTCAACTCACCTACCCTTTAAGGTAGCATTTCTCCTCATGGTGGTCCTAATACTCGCCCATGGGTAGCTTCACGCTTATCGGTTATAGGTGGTTTATTTTCTTTCTTTAGAGACATTTTTCTTTTAGCTATACCATACTTCATAACACTAGCAATCAAGATAGATATCTAAGCAAACGGTCATTCATCGACATGCAATTCGTCAACTAGTCATATTGTCAACTACTTAAGTTTTACTGCTAAGAACCTATTTTTAAGTGCTTACGAGTCTAACATAGATCAATTATTCAAGGCATCAGATAAAAGTAAATTAGGCACTTATCGTTTCTAAAATTTCACTCATAAACAAACAATATTATCACAAGATTTATGCTTTACTATCAAAGACTAAAACAAATTTTTTTTTTCAAAAAAATTTTAAACAACTAAATAGAAAGTAAACAACATGCACACACCCCCAAACTTAAAATTTGCATTGTCCTCAATGTAAGATAAATATCAAGAGCAAAAGTGAGGAACAACACTACAGTGCATGGAGTTGATCAGACTCTTGCTGGTTAGAATTGGTTGCACGGGCATTGTGTGTCTCGTGCTACCTGCATAAATAACATGCAAATAAATAAATAGCACACAATAAAATAAAAATAAAAATAAAAATAAAAAGTAAAGAAAATAATAATAAAAGAAATGCAAGGGTTGCCTCCCCGCTAGCGCTAAGTTTAACGTCTTCAGCCAGACGCAACCACCCAAATGGTTATGGTGGCTTAAAAGTAGTGAACCGGGTAATCTCATCTGTTTTCTTCTTTGGTATCAACCGGTTCTTATGACATGGAAAATATAGCTTGGCAGGCTGTGGTGATTTATCCATAGATGGTCCCCCATGATATGTAGATTTTCTCTCAATTGGAAATTCAGGACTGCACATTCGGCAAAATTGGCTCGGCTTTCTTTTTAATCTTCCAGGAATTATCTCTAAGTGAGAACTGGCCTTTCTTTTCCTCTTTTTATAGCCCTTTGGGAGTGGTTTCGAGTTTAGCTGCAAAGAATTTTCCTTTATGCATGGCTGCATTATGCTCATAGGCTGTTGAAATACTGATTCACCCTGTCTGGTTTCAACTCCCTTTTCTACTGTATCTATCTTGTGATAGTCTGCATCACCTTGAGAACTCGGCATGGCTCTGAAAACACTGAAGGTGATTTCTTCATATTGACCTCTCATTATCAATTCACCTTTGTTCTCTTCTTCTATTACTGTTTCCTCCTGAAATACCATTTCATTTTCTTTACTGCCTAAGTCCTGAGAGGTGTCTTTAAACTCTTTTCCACTCCTACAGGTTCTAATTTGACATTGCTCATTGGGGTTGACTTCAGTATCACTCGGAAAATCCCATGTCTGTTGATTGGCAATGGAAGAAGCAAGCAACCCAATTTGTGCTTCTAAAGATTTCATATTTGCCTCTATATTGCCCATTCGTGTTTCGATATTATCCAGCATTGACTCATTCTTCTCAAACCTCTCTGAAGCTGTAGCTACAAACGTGCTCATGAGGTCTTCTAAGGAGGTTTCTGCTCAGCTTTTGGATAATTGAAGCCATGAGGAGGTTGCAAAATGTTCTCCATATCAGCATATGAGAAATTCAGATGATAATAATTAGGCATAAGACTGCCTCTATAGTTGTTGAAGTTCCGATTGTTCACATATTGTACTTGTTCAAATTCTGCTCCTCTGTTGGGTAAAAGCATTCCATTAGTAGAAACGGCTTCAATAGACGGCTGACTCATTTGATTTATCAATACTTCTAGATGAGTCGTAAAGGACGACACTTGAGCTATTAGTGCACCAATAGAATCTGCCATTGCTTCTTTTCCAAACTCACCTCGTACGAAAAAAATATAAAATAAAAATAAAATGAAATAAAATAAAAATAAGAAATAAAAATAAAACTTAAGATAAAAATAAAGAAGAATAAAAATAAAAATAAAAATCTAAATTAAAGCTAAGATTACTTGGTAGTAGTATCAATGTGAATTAAACAAACAATCCCCGGCAACGGCGCCAAAAACTTGTTTGTGATATTTTTATATCGTACCACAAGTGTACGGTGTCAAGTTTTAGTATAAATCAGTGAAAGAGTGTCGAACCCACAGGGATTGCGTTAACTCGCACTAAGTACTACAATTGATAATCCTAACTTTATTTAGACGATAAATAATAAAGATTTATAATAGATAAATATACAAATAATAAAATATGAGGAACTAATACTATAGAGATTCTGGATCCTGATTTCACCTAGCTGTCGCCTATGTATTTGTTATGCCAATTAATCTTTGTTCAGTATATTATTTATAAGTCAAGATCCTAAAATATTCACTCCCTCTCTCGAGTGCCGAGTGAAAATATTATCAACTATAGACTTCGATATCTCTATAAAAATCCAATAGTTAATAACTCATTACGATTTGTGATTCTATGTTAACTACTTCAAAGGAATACAGATTCTCTCGAACTCTATAAAATCCTAGGCTATATTCTCTAGATCTATTCGAAATCCCCTCTCTTGAGTGATAGATTCTAAACATTCATCATCTCAAATTGTGGCCAGCAATCAAGAAGCATTAAACTCAAAAGAATATAAATAAATCAATAAAACTTCATAACAAAATTGATAAATAAAATACAAGGTTGAGCATAGATTACAATCGTTCTCCAAAATTAAGGAGTAAATTCATGACAAAAGATAAAACAATAAATAATCAAGCCATGAATTTAATGGAAATCATTAGAGTTTTAAGAAAGAAATAAGAAGATAAAACCCGAATTGAATCTCTTCCTCTCCGGATATTACAGCCTTTGTCTCCTCTTGTCGCTTTTCAATCCTATCATTGGATCTCTAAAAATATTTAATTCTGTGTTTTGCGCAGTGTATTAGCCTCCCTTTGAGTGTTGGATGTAATGTTATATTTATAGTTGAGGCTGGGAGTCTTTGGGTAGCATTAGGATTATTGAAAACCCTAAAAATTGAATCCTGGAACATGTAAGTTTTCTTCCGGATCATTGCAGTAAGTGGGCGTCGGGGCGCTGAACTTCCGGGAAAATGTATGGGTTTGTGTTTTGGGAAGGCGTCGTGGCGCCTGTTTATTTAATTTAACTGGCGCCACGGCGCCAGTTTACTCAAAATGTTGAGGCGCCAAGGGGCCCTTAATAATGGTCATGATGGCGCCTTGGCGCCATTGATAATAATGGGCATGATGGCGCCTTGGCGCCATTGATAATAATGGGCGTCGTGGCGCCTATTCCCCTGGAATTTGTATGGGGTTTGTGGGGCCATGGCACCTAAGCTCCTGTACTCGTCCTGTGTTCCCGGAAGTTCCCAAAACACGTGCAATTATTCCATGATCTATGTATTAATGCTCCTACAAATAAAATATAAAATAAATTATAAAATACATTTAAATATCTCGAATTATAACAAAATAATAAGCTGAGAATACCATAATAAGTGGGTATAAACAACACTTATCAATTACAAACCGACCATATAGGCGGTATCCCGATTAAGTCGGGTTTATAATTAATTTCAACTGACCATAAAGGCGGTATCCAATTTAGTCATGTTAAAATCAATATAATTAAGTCTAACCGACCATAAAGGCGGTTTCCCATTAAGTCAGGTTTTAAAAAAGTTTATATATTATAATTAAGGGAGATTAATCTAAATATTAGTAATAAAGTTTTACCCTTCACCCCAGCAGAGGGGAGTTACTTCATCATACTGAAGAGTAAAATAAAGACTGAAAAGTAAAATAAAGAAAGAACTATTGCGTAAAATAAAAATTAAATACAAAAAGCTGTAAATAAACACATAAGATACTATATTCTTAGTATTCTTTAGGAAATCCCCAGAAGAATGTATGAATTTTACAAATGAAATGACTTGGTATTTATAGGCAAAATTTTGCCTTCACCAATTTCTCCACTGATTTCTCCACCAAACATGGCATCAAACAAGGCACGAAATATGGCACCAAATCCTCACCAAACATGCAAGCATGTTTGGTAGAAGTTTGACAATTTTCATTTATTATTATTTTTTTTTTGAAAATGACTTTAATAATTGCACATAACACACTTACGGATGTTTTATCAATTGCGATCATGAAAACTTCCGAATTCGAAATTATTATGAACGTCAAAGTTGTAGATCTTTGTGTCTTCTTTAACATGGAAGTTGAATCACCTCAATCCGATATCGGAGTAAAAAGTTATGGCCAAATACAAAAATTATGCAAAGTTGAAATTTCTGAAATTGTACTTCGTTTGAACGTCATTCCAAGTTTTCAACATCCAAAATCCAAATGTCAAATCCATTTTTTGCCCTTATTTGTTCCACATTTAATCCTGATTGATCCATTGAGTCCAAAAATTTTATTTATCTGCAAAACACACAAAAACACAACAAACATTCATAAAACTCAAGAAACTATACAAAATATTAGGTTAAATGGGCGGTAAATAGTGATATATTTTCCGCTCATCATGAGCCATTTTGTTGGCAAACATACAAGTATTCTAAAGTATGTGTTGACTGATTTAATACTTGTGCTGAAATATCGTGTCATTATGCCATGTCATTAGGTCTGTTACAATTAAAGAATTAAGACTTAAAAGAAAAAAATTAATCACTTATAAGATTTAGTTATAAACAAATTTTCTTTTAGGACTGACTGGTAAATATAACACTACTTTTAAGACTTTGTAAGTTAAAATCTTATTTCGACGCGGCAGCTAACTGATTTAATGTTTGTGCTGGCGTGTCGTTCCGTCATGCTACGTCAGCAGGTCCGTTAGAGTTAACGGATTATGACTTAAAAGAAAAAAAATCTTATTCATTTATAAGACTTAATAATACAAAAAATTTCTTTAAGGACTTAAATGTAAAAATAACATAATTTTTAGGACTGAAAAAATTATTATCCCAAAACTTATTACATTCATATGGTTTGTAAAATATCTCAACACATCAATCTAACTTAATTATTAACAGAATTTAATATTTTTACCCTATTTAATTTAGAAAATTAACATTACAAATATTTAAACAAAAAACATGAATTATATAAAATTTTAACATAAAAATCAATTTTAATTTATAAGAATTGAAAATATATTAACAATTATTCTCATTTTGAAAATTTTAACTTTTTATTGTATATGTAATTGTTAGCTTTTTATTTCTTTAAATTATTTTTATGTTTTTATATATAATGACCATTAAATTCAAATAAATGAAAATATGTGAACTATTTCCTAATTAAATTAGAAAAGTTAAAAAAATGATGGTAATACTCTAACTTAATATTTAAATATTTTCTCTCATATGAAATACATTTTAGATGATTAATAATTACAATGTTAATTTAAATAATAATAATTAAATAATTAAATTTATAGTTTATCCTTCTTAATTTAAATAATTTTCATTTTTATTAAAAAAAAGTTTTTACTTAATTTGGTAATTTTAAATCCTCGTTAATTTAAATAATTTCCAATTTTTTAAAAAATAAAGTTTTTATCATTTATTTTAATTATTTAAAATTTTCAAGAGTAAAATTATCAAATTAAATACAAACTTAAAAAGGGAGAGGATATTTTGAGGTACTTTTCAATTTAAAGAAATGTGATGGAGAATTGAGACAAAATATATGGATGTAATAGATATTTATCATTTCATAACAAAACAGAGATGTGTTAGCAACCATTGAGCCAAATACTATCCTTCGAAATATAGTTTTATGCCTTATTTAAAAATACACACATTTATAAATGCCTCAGTTTCGAATCGGAACTGAACCGAACGGTTTTCGGTTCGGTTTCGAACGAATCGAACCAAACCGGACGGTTTCCGGTTCGGTTCCGTTTTTTTTTTTAATTTTAAATTTTAATAATATTTTTTTAAAAAATAAAAATGAGATTAAAAAATATATTTAAAATTATTAATTTGAATTTAGATTACATTAAATTAAAAATAAAATAAAAGAGCTTGAACTTAAATTTTAAAAACTTAAGTTGTCTACATATCCTTTAGGGGGTAAGAGAAATTAAAGCTGACGTAATTCTATTATATTTTAAAGATAGTTTCTCATTACAATTATTTACTCATCAATTATCATCATTATTTGTGCTTGTTAATCCTTCAGCTTCCGTTCCACTTACACTTGCAGATGCATTGTCGAACAAGTCTTTATAGTCATTGGGGCATCTTCTTGTTGCCTCAAATCAGTTTGGGTCTAATCATCCACACATTTTGTTACTTCTAAAATGCTTGGATGTAATGAAGATCATCTCGCTTCCAAAATATTGTCTTCTAAGCTAAAGGTTTGTTCAACCGCAACAGTGGAAACAGGTGCTGCCAGCACCTCTTTAACAATAATTGATAAAACATGATAGATATTTTGATGTTGGTTCCACCAGTCAAGTACTTGAAAATTTTTACGCACTAAACTTTCAAGAGGAAACTCGAAAATGGTAGATAAATAATTATATAATTCCGAGTTATTAGTCATGTTATCCCTATGTATTTTATTTGATTGTAGTAATCAACGATCACCTACGCTAAGTCTTGAATGTATTACGGGTTCGCTACTGGATTGTCCTAATGATTGCAAATTATATCTACTAACATAATCATTAAATAAATCTATTAAATTATTTTTTATTTTATCTATTATATTTGTAATATTAATTTCATCGGCTATTCCTATAAGTTAGCAAGTCACTATTCAAATCTTCTAATTTAAATTTAGGATCAAAAATTAGTAATAAGATAAAACAATAGAATGTCTTTAAAATAATTTAATCATTTTCTCTTCATAAAATTTATATGTTCAATTAAAACAATATCATTAATATCAGAACTTTCGGCATGCTCATATAGAGTACCAACAATATTCAAACACTCAACAAGAAATAAATTTATTGTATGATAATAAACTCCGCTAAAAATATTTATAGCATCATTTAAAACTTTTAAAAGTTCTATTTTTTTTCACAAATTTCTCATTAATTAGGCAAAAGTGTTATATGTTGAACATGTGGGAAAAAAACTACATAATACATCTTTGTATTGAAAAACTTGACTTAAAAGAAAATAAGTTGAACTGCAATGAATTGGAACATCTCGTGAAAATTTTACCAATTTAACACCATTTAATTTACAAAACTTGACTCATTCTCTCATAACTTGATAATATGACCAAATACAATTAAGTGCAATCTTAATAAGATCAATGTGATTTTCTAAATAAGTCAGACCATCTTAAATACATAAATTAAGGACATGACATGTGCAACGAAATGAAAAAATTGACATCCCAAATTTGATTGGCATATTTATTTTAAATCTCTAATTAATACAGTATTTACAGATCTATTGTCAAAATCAATTGTTAAGATTTTACCTAATAAATCATATTTATCAAAAATTACTTTAATCATTCTATAAATATTTTGTGCAGTATTAAAAACTAGATATTGCCCGTGCCTACGGCACGTTGTTACAGAATTTACAGAGAGATTAAGATTCTGTTATTTAATTTGTTTGTTAATTTTCAGAGATATTCTATAATGAAATGATTTTATTTTTTAATTAAATGATTTTATTCTTTAATTTATTTGGTAGTTTTCATTTTCCATTAATAAATGATTTTATTCTTTAATTTATTTGGTAGTTTTCATTTTCCATTTTTATAGAGATTTTATAATGAAATGATTATTTATCAGACATTAGATTATAATGAAATGATTTGAGCCGCCAATTAAGTCACATAAAAATAGCATTTAGATACATTATCTCTCTTAATTCTAACCATTGGTCGTCTTCTATTTCCTCCCACAATTATGCCTTATAATATAGATATTTTTTGTGTGTGTTAAAACTTAAAAATATTAAAAAATTTATGTGAAAGAGATGGTCGAAGATGGTCGGTGGGGGTGGGAGAGAAGTCAAAACTACATTGGCTCCACTTATACTGCAAATCGTAACACATGACATGGGGGCGGCGATTTATGAGGCTGATAATTATTCATATATTTTCTCTCACTTCACACATTCATATATTTTCTCTCACTTCACACTCTTTGACGGATTCAAAACCATTTATTATTATTATTATCATTGTTATTATTGATCAAAATTATGGAAGTTAAATTATTGAAGTTAAGAGTCGCAACGTATGAATTCCGCACGCTCTGAAAAAAGATATAAAAAAATTTATATTTATATCAAATATTAACATATCAAACATCACAGATTCACAGACTCTTTTTACAAAGAGGGCTTATCCTCGCCCCCTCCTGACAATTTTTAAAATTTTGTCTCCCTTCTAATTCCTATTTTATCCCTTATTTTTCTTAAAAATTTCTTTTCCCAAATAAACAAAATATATCTCATTTTTTACGTATTGATATATATATAATATAAAAATAACATATGTACTTATTTTATTTTATTAATTAAATTTTTTATTTTTTATTTTTTATTTTTTTTAAAATTTAAATATTTTTTTACTTTATATAATTTTTTTTATTTGTTTAAAATATTACAAATTTTATATTTATTATTATTTATTTTGGGTTCGTTATTCATTTAATTTATGTGATTCTTTTTTAATTTATTTCACACAACTATGTATTATAAAAACGTTCTCATGTATATTTGAAAAATATATATTTAAAAAATGTTACAAATAACAACATAAAAATTTACACTTAAAAATATTAAAACATAAATTCTAATCTATGTTGCCTTCAAAGTCTCCTCCTGACGCACTTGGTGATTTACGAAATTAAATAAGACAAATAACTTTTAATAAAAAAAATATAAAATCAAAATCAACACAACTTTTAATATTTTAAAAAAATAAAATAAAAGTAGATATGGATACTGATTTACGAAATTAAATAAGACAAATAACTTTTAATAAAGTATATATAAAATCAGAATCAAAATCAACACTACTTTTAATAAAGTAATTTTTTAATTTTTTTATTAAATATATTAGATTTGTTAAACAAATAAACTATCAAAAAATTTGTTTTATAATTTAATTTTATTTGGTTAAATTATATTATTTTAATATATAAGTAGTATTAATTAAATTAAAAATGAATCAAAAAAATAAATGAATAGATACGAAAATTGTAATATTTATTAACAAAAATCAAATAATCAAAAAATTATAAAATAAAAAATATTAAAATGACAAATGGTGTTATAATTAGTATATAATTATTTTTAAATTAATATATATAAGTATATAAATTTTGTAATATGTATAATATTTGTAACTTTCAAATAAAAAAAAAAGTCATTGCAAATATTAATAAGGGTAATTTGGTAAATTAGTAAGAGGATAATGGGAGGGGGTGTTGCAGGCGTGGCAGGGAGGGGGTGATGATCAATTTTCTTTTACAAATATATTTTTTTTTATCTTTAATAATATGAAAATATCAATATTCACATCCAATAAATTAAATCAATAAATATCGAAAATTATATCTATACATAATTCTAAAACACTGACCTAGTAAACTCCGTCGCTCAAGGATTTTTTTAAATCCCTAATTAAAGTTGGTTGGTATATGGAGAATGTTTGGTCAGAAAGTCCACTGTCACGCCTTAATCTAATGCCCTTTCGTGTCATCAGCAGCAAAAGTCATGAAAGGAGACTGTGGCTCTAGTTACCGAAAATTATATTATGTGCCAGTTATGGGGCCCACTTGCTGTGAGAGAGATGACATATACACCCGGCACATGATATACCACCTCCTGAGTTATATGCATTCTTCCACTTTTTTTAATAATAAGAATGGCTATAGATTGATAGGACTATAAATTTTTGAAATTTTTTTGTCATGTATAAATTAATGTATCAATGGCTGAATAAAATATCTGACCCAGATTTAAGTGAAGCAGGTAAAATTTCTCATTGTCCTAGATTTTTATAAAAAAAAATGTATTATCTGAATTCGAACCAAGGATTTGACAACCGAATCACACTCTCGTGACAGTTACTATGACATATCAATTTGTGAAAGAATTTTGTATCCCTATACTTATTTAATGAGTAATGATATACATACATAAACTCATACTTACAATTTTTATATTCCTCTCATTGTAGTTACAGTAATCACTGTAGTCACAATAAGAGGGATGTAAAAATTATAATCAAGAGTTTATGTATATATAATATTTTTGTTATTTATTAAGATAATTAAAAAGTAAAGGCCGTGAAATAAATTGTGCTATTAAATATCACTATGTCTTGCTGTTCAAAATCCCCTCGCCCAGCCGGCCAAATCCCAAAGCGGCGAGTTTCAGATTTGGCCTACCCGTAGGATTTCAATCAAAATTCCAAAGCATAACGTTTTTTTTTTTAAATAAACAAAGTCACCGAAAAAGTCAAAAACATACTTTTTGTTGGAAAATGCTCACTAATAAGTATTTTGAGTTACAATTTTAAGTATAATCCACTTCATGTTAGTGGTTGTTTTTGAGTGATTCAGATACTTCTCTATGAGTAGTTCGGAATGGTATATTCATATGCTTAAAATGGTGCTTGGGTGAATGAGAAATTGTTGCTCAAAATTCACCAATTGGTGTTGGAAAATAAAGAGAAATAAGTTTGTCCCACATGAGAAAGCTAATAAAGGAAAATTGTGTTTATATATGATTGCCCATATGTAGATGGGTAAGTATTAGAATGATAGAGGCTCTCTCTACGTGCGCGCGCAGGGGGTGCAAATCAAAATCCGAACAGGTCTGACTCGTGTGCACCCGCGCGTCCTGGGTACACGAATGTTGTACCAAATTGTGCAGGCCCGGCCCAGCCACTTTTTGCAAGCCTCTTTATTTTTTCCAAGTTCTTTCGAAGTTCCATAACAGTTAAATTAATTCTATTAATTAACTGGGTGGTTACATCATATGAAAAGCCTCCCACTAACTCAATTTAATTGGCATGTTTATTTTCTTTTAAAGTGGGCAGTGTTTTTTCGTTTTTGATCATAAGATAGAAAAAATACATAACAGTTTTTCCATGTTGAGAGAGTTTAAACACTTCGTGGTTCGTTGAAGACGATTTTGGTGGTGCTCATTCTCGTTTATTTTCCGTTGCATCCTGGGAAACAAACGCTCGCGCTCTACTGCACCATTCGGTAGGAGACGAATTTGTTTTAAGGAGATTGTTGCCGCATCAACAAGCCTCGAAATTCTCTATGGTTTCTTGTTGCTGATTCGTTGTTGCACCGCCGTCTGCAATTGTCCTGAGACTGTGTTACTTTCATTATTCTTGTTGTGTTGTTTCCTCTATTTATTGTAGCAATCATATTGTGTTTTACTGTTTGTTCAGAGTCCTTTGTAAGTACACAGTAACCAAATATTTGTAATAGTCTTAAAACAAATTCGATCTGTGGATATGGAAAACAATCCAAACACAGTTGATCCGAACATGGCAGCCTCTTCGGCTGGCCAAAATGTTCCAGCCTCTGGGCTTAATGTGGCAGCCTCTTCGGCTGGCCAAAATGTTCCAGTCTCTGGGCTTAATGTGGCAGCCTATGTGGCTGGCCAAAGTGTTGCTGCCTCTATGGCTAGACAACCTGTTGGACATGTGAGCCATGTCAATCATGCTGCGGAAAAACCTGAAAAATTCAGTGGTCATAATTTAAAAATGTGGCAACATAAAATATTTTTTCACTTGACCACGTTGAACCTTGCAAGGTTCCTAAAGGAATATGCTCATGTAACCAAAGATGGTGAGAATGATAATCAAGTGATTAGTGCCATCGATGCTTGGAAACATTCTGAATTCCTATGTATGAATTATGTGCTGAATGGGCTGAGTGATTCCTTGTACATTGTGTATGCCAGAATGAAAATAGCTAAGGAGCTTTGGGAATCCTTAGATCGAAAATATAAAACTGAGGACGCCGGTACTAAGAAATTTGTCATAGGCCGTTTCCTAGATCTTAAGATGGTTGACTCCAAAACTGTGTTGAGTCAAGTACAAGAATTCTAGATTATTCTAGCAAAAATTCATGCTGAGAGGATGGTATTAAGTGAAACCTTCCAAGTAGCCTCGATAATTGAAAAACTACCACCTGGTTGGAAAGATTTCAAGAATTATTTAAAGCATAAGCGAAAAGAAATGAACATTGAAGACTTGGTTCTTAAGCTTAGAATTGAGGAAGATAACAGAGTATCTGACAAGAGAGAAATAACTCATGAGGCCAAAGCAAATGTTGTTGAACATGGCCATAAGAACAAGAACCTCAAGAACAAAGGGTCAAAGATGGGCCATAAATGAGGAATTTCCAAGAAATCCAAATTTCAAGGAAGATGCTTCAACTGTGACAAAATGGGTCACAAGTCTTCTGAGTGCATACTGCCGAAGAAGAAAAAGAATCAAGAGGCTAATGTGATGGAAAACATGACTCAAGATGTTTCAGACATTAACCTTTCTGCTGTGTTTCTGAGGTGAATTTAGTGCGTTATAACCCAAGAGAGTGATGGATTGACACTGGTGCCACTCGACATGTGTGCTCAGACAAGAGTATGTTCTCTTCATTTGAGCCTGCTGGTAATGGGGAAAAAATATACATGGGAAATTCAGCAACATCTGAGATTGAAGGTCAAGACAAGGTGATTCTGAAGATGACCTCTGGGAAAGAGTTTACTTTAAACAACGTTCTGTATGTACCAGAAATACAGAAGAATCTTGTGTCTGGATCACTTCTGAACAAGCACGGATTCTGGATGGTGTTCGAGTCTGATAAAGTAGTTTTGACTAAATATGACATGTATGTGGGAAAATGGTATGTAACTTATGGGCTCTTTAAGCTCAATGTAATGGTTGTTAAACCCAAGAATTTCAATAAAGCTAGTTCTTCTGCTTATATTGTTGAGTACTCTGATCTATGACATGGTAGATTAGGACATGTTAATTTTAATTCATTGCGAAAATTAACTAACATGAATCATATTCCCAATTTTAAAATTGATAACAAACATAAGTGTGATACTTGTGTTGAGGCAAAACTAACTAGATCATCATTTCATAGTATTGAAAGAAACTTTGAACCACTTGATCTAATTCATAGCGATGTATGTGATTTTAATTCAATAAAAACAAGAGGCGGTAATAAATAATTTATTACCTTTATTGATGATTGCACAATCTTTTGCTATGTGTATTGGATGAAAAGCAAGGACGGAGCTGAAGTTGAGAATCAACTGAATAAGAGAATTAAAGAGTTAAGAAGTGATCGTAGTGGTGAGTATGTTTTTCCTTTTGAATCACTTTGTGAGCAAAATGGAATCATACATCAAACCACAGCTCCTTATTCACCTCAATCCAATGGGATTGCAGAACGGAAGAATCGTACCTTGAAAGAAATGATGAATGCTATGTTAATGAGCTCTGGATTACCTCAGAATATGTGGGGAGAAGCTGTTTTATCAGCTAATTACCTTTTAAATAAGGTACCACGGAAAGAATCATGGAAAACTCCTTATGAAATGTGGAAAGGAATAGTATATTCCTATAAATTTCTACGAGTGTGGGGGTGTCTTGCCAAAGTAATCATTCCTCCACCTAAGAAGGTGAATATAGGACCAAAAACTATTGATTGTATTTTCATAGGATATGCACATAACAGTAATGTTTATCGATTTCTTATGCATGAGTCTAATATACCAGATATTCACAAAAATACGATAATGAAGTCGAGGAATGCATCCTTTTTCGAATATATTTTTCCTTGTAAAACTAATTCGAATTCAAATGTGCACAAACAGGCACATGAGGTTATCATTGAAGATAGTCAGGACCAAGAACACATAAATGTTCCAGAGGATCAACAAAATGTTGAACTTGAACCAAGACGTAGAAAAAGAGCTAGAACGGAAAAATTATTTGGTCCAGATTTTCTGACATTTTTGCTAGAAAATGATCATCAAAGCTATAACGAAACTGTAAGGTCAGCTAATGGTGCTTTGTGGAAAGATGCCATCAATAGTGAAATTGAATCCATCTTACAAAATCACACCTGGGAGTTAGTGGATCTTCCTCCAGGGTGTAAACCTTTAGGGTCCAAGTGGATTTTCAAAAAGAAAATGAAGGCAGATGTATCAATTGACAAGTACAAAGCAAGACTTGTAATTAAAGGCTACAGACAACGTGAAAGTCTTGATTACTTTGACACTTACTCTCCTATAACGAGAATAAATTCCATAAGGATGATACTAGCGATTACAGCTTTGCGCAATCTTGAGGTACATCAGATGGATGTGAAAACAGCCTTTCTAAATGGAGATTTAGATGAAGAAATCTACATGGAACAACCTGAAGGCTTTATAGCTCCAGGACAAGAAAAGAAAGTGTGCAAGTTAGTAAAATCCTTGTATGGATTGAAACAAGCTCTGAAACAGTGGCATAAAAATTTTGACGACACCATGTTGGCAAATGGTTTCTAAATCAATGAATGTGATAAATGTATTTATGTCAGAGAGACAGAAGTTGGCTATGTCATTTTATGTCTCTACGTGATGACATATTGATTGTCGGGAGTGATGTTAAAATGGTAAAATCCACCAAGAATATGCTGAAATCTAAGTTTGATATGAAAAACATGGGTCTAGAAGATGTCATTCTAGGAATAAAAATCTCGAGAAGTCCAGATGGACTTATTCTTGATCAGTCGCACTATGTGGATAAAATTCTTGGTAAATTCAACAATGATGATTCTGATGTGGCTAGAACTCCTTTAGATGTGAGTCTACATTTATCAAAGAATAGGTGATGGGGTATATCTCAAGTAGAATAATCTAGAGTGATCAGGAGTCTGATGTATTTATCGAGTTGTACAAGGCCTGATATAACATGTACAGTAAACAAGCTCAGTAGATATACGAGTAATCCAGAGGTTGTTCACTGGAAAGCAATAGTAAGAATACTCAGGTACATACGATTTACTCGTAATTATGGGTTGCACTATCATAGATATCCAGCTGTAATCGAATGATACTGTGATACAAACTAGATATCTTATATGAAAGACTCAAAGTCTACCAGTGGCTATGAGTTTACACTAGCAGGTGCAACTATATCATAGAAATCTTCCAAACAGACTGTGATAGCCAGATCTACAATGGAATCAAAATTCATTGCATTAGATAAGTGTGCTGAAGAAGCAGAATGGCTGCGTAATTTTCTAGAGGATATTCCAAGTTGGCCTAAGCCAGTGCCAGCAATTTGCATTCATTGCGATAGTCAATCTGCAATTGGAAAGGCACATAACAATATGTATAATGGTAAGTCTACACATATTCGTCGTAGACACAATACCGTTAGACAATTAATCTATACTGAAGTTATTTCGATTGATTATGTAAAGTTAAAGGATAACATTGCGGATCCATTAACCAAGGGCTAAACAGAAAGTTTGTAGTGAAATCATCGAGGTGAATGGGACTAAAGCCCATTAGATAAATGTTTATTATGAAGGAAAACCCAACATTGTTGACTGGAGATCCCAAGATCTAGGTTCAATGGGACAACCTACTCGTAAAAGACATAATTGGTTCACTGTTGGGGGTTATCCTTTAGTCTATTCCTATGGTGAAATGAAACAGTGTTGCTCGTATGGAAAGAGGTTAAGCAAAGACTTTAAATGATTCTTATGCATCGGGAATCCGTGCAGAATAATACGAGCTACTCTTTATAAGAAATCACCTATGTGAGAGTGAAATGGGGTCGCTTTAAAGGGAATTGTACGGGGCTAACTTCTTAGAAACTCTTGCAGAACCAGATAGATGTTCATGGCCTAAATGAACATAATAATGAGAACTCAGATGTGTTAGGTAAAATATTTGTATGATTTATGTTTTCATTTACAAGAACGGCAGTACAGTTCAATGACATCGTGTCCACTGTCAACTAGTAAAGGAGATATATTTTCACAATGGAAGGTTCAAAGGCTGAGGCCTACCTATCATATGTAGGTGTTGAGCCGTTGAACTCTTCAAGGTCAAAATAAAATATTTCTATAAAATAATTTTATTTGATGTATTTTCGCCAATTTCATTCATGTGGGGATTGTTGGAAAATGCTCGCTAGTAAGCATTTTGAGGTACAATTTTAAGCATGGTCCACTTCGTGATAATGGTTATTTTTAAGTGATTCGGATACTCCTCCGTGAGTAGTTCGGAATGATATATTCATATGCTTAAAATGGTGCTTGGGTGAATGAGAAATTGTTGCTCAAAATTCACCCATTAGTGTTGGAAAATAAAGAGAAATAAGCTTGTCCCACATGGGAAAGCTAATAAAGGAAAATTGTGTTTATATATGATTGCTCATATATAGATGAGTAAATGTTATAAGGATAGAGGCTCTCTACGTACGTGCGCGCGCAAGGGGGTGCAAATCAAAATCCGAGCAGGCCTGACTCGTGTGCACCTGCGCGTCCTGCGTACACGAATGTCGGACCAAATTGTGCAGGCCCGGCCCAGCCACTTTTTATAAGCCTCTTTATTTTTTCGAAGTTCTTTTGAAGTTACATAACAGTTAAATTAATTCTATTAATTAACTGGGTAGTTACATCATATGAAAAGCCTCTCACTAACTCAATTTAATTGGTATGTTTATTTTCTTTTAAAGTGGGCAGTGTTTTTTCGTTTTTGATCATAAGATAGAAAAAATACAGAACGGTTTTTCCCTGTTGAGAGAGTTCAAAAACTTCGTGGTTCGTTGAAGACGATTTTGGTGGTGCCCATTATCGTTTATTTTCCATTGCATCCTGGGAAACAAACGTCTCGCGCTCTACAGCACCATTCGGTAGGGGACGAATTTGTTTTAAGGAGATTATTGCCGTATCAACAAGCCTCGGAATTCTCTTTGGTTTCTTGTTGCTGATTCGTTGTTGCACCGCCGTCTGCAATTATCCTGAGACT
Source organism: Zanthoxylum bungeanum (assembly GCA_019454045.1). Lineage (NCBI taxonomy): Eukaryota > Viridiplantae > Streptophyta > Magnoliopsida > Sapindales > Rutaceae > Zanthoxylum > Zanthoxylum bungeanum. The sequence continues at coordinate 122,531 of SKCR01007779.1, read as the reverse complement.
GTGTTACTTTCATTATTCTTATTGTGCTGTTTCCTCTATTTATTGTAGCAATCGTATTGTGTTTTACTGTTTGTTTAGAGTCCTTTGTAAGAACACAGTAACCAAATATTTGTAATACTTTTTAGACATAAAAATTGAAAAAAAATAAAAATTAAGAAAAATAATTAATTTTTTTTATTTATAATTTGAGTTATATACATCAAGCATGGTTGTTTTTCAATATCACGGCTCTAAAAAAATGTATTTTTTTTTTGTTCTTTTCGGTCCGAATTCGGTGTCCCAATCCAAAGAGACTATCAAAATTTGGTGCCCAAATACAGAGAAAAAGTTTTTTTTTTTTTTTTTACTCTGTATTGCGGGTTGTCACTTGAGTTCTGCCATTAGTGAACCTAAGAATGTGTTCGATAAAATGCCTCAAACAAATTATTTTTTGAAACCTTGAAAACCTCGTCGTCAAACCACCTAATCCGGGCTTAAACGGAGCAGATAAAATTATCGATTGCCGCAAGATCTTATAAGAAACGCACCCTCTGAACTCGAACCAATGACCTAACAACCAAGTTTTAGACTTTTGCCACCAAACCACACCCATTGGAGCACCTCAAACAAATATGAATATTCGGATATGTGATAAAATGTCCAATACATTCATACTCTGCCCTATTTGCATCCATATATTCTTAAGAGACCTACACAATGGTATTGGGCTTGTATCCCAATGGTGGGCTGGTGGAGAGAATGGTAATTTGAACCAAACAAAATATGTAATGGGGGAGATTAGACCCGGCCAAGGTTCCGGTTCCAACCGGTTCCGGTTCCGGTTCCGGAACCGAACCAGAACCTGACCGGTTCGGTTAGGGTTCTTACCCTGACCGAACCGGTTGGAACCGCTGGAACCGAACGGTTCCAGCGGTTCCAACCGGAACCGTACGGTTCCGGTTGGAACCGGAAGTAAAAAAAAAAAAAAAAATTTATTTTCTTGGAACCGTAAGGTTCCACAAGTAAATCTCAATTTTTTTAATTAATAATAATGACTTAATGAGGTTTAAAATTGCAATACTAAAACATGAATGTCCACATCCTTTTTATAACCAACTCTTGGTTATGACTTCTTTATATAAGCGATGTGGGACACAATAGCCAAGTAACAAATATCCCACATCGCTTATATAAAGAAAGCACTAGCCAAGAGTTGGCTATAAAAATGATTATATGTTAAAAGAATTTTATAAAAAAGGATTCTATAAAAATGATGTGATAGTATGAAAAAACATTACGATTATAGAATTTTTTTATTTTTTAAAATTTATTATAAAAAAAAAAAAAAAAACAAAAACAAAACGGAAGGGGAACCGTAAACCGAACCGGAACCGACCGGTTCGGTTTCGGTTCGGTTTACGTTCCGGTTCCACTTAAGTGTGGAACCGGAACCGAACCGGAATTAACCGGTTCGGTTCCGGTTCCACACTTGTGGAACGTGAACCGGCGGTTCGGTTCGGTTTCCGAACCGGAACCGAACCGCGGCCAGGTCTAGGGGAGATCTCTCTCCAATACAGTTGATTTTTGAACTCTATTTGGTGGATTTTTATGATTATTATGAGTGTGTATAAATTTTTTAGATTCTCAGTAGAGCTCAGATAAATGTAACTAAAATCATTAGTGACTTCGTGATCATTACTGTTGTGGTGGGACATTTCTATCTTTGATCATTTATGTTGTAAGCTTTACCTTTATTCATTTATGCTCCCGCTATATGAAATTATAGGAAGATATTAAGATGTTGGACAGATGGTAACTTACATGAGTGGTAAACAAAAAGAACGGCTCAATGGCTTCAATGCGAAAATCCTCTAGAATAGTAGTAGATATATCTCTATGATTTTAATGAGAATAGATTTTCGAATTATATATAATCAGAAGATTTTTAAGCTGTATTATAAGTATATGTATATAGATTCCTAATAAACTAAAGGTTGTAATATATATCTAGATGGAACTAAAATCATTATCGACATCCTGAATATTTGTGTCGTGCAAACTTTTTATTTTTGATCATTTATGTTGGAAGCTTTTCCTTTATTCATTTATTATGCTCAAGCTATGAGAAATCAGGGGAATATATTTAAGTTCTTTGATCAGTCATATAAAGCATGTTTCTTTTAACAGATTCTAACTTATAAGAATGGTAAAGAAAAGAATGATTCAAGGTTTCAATGAAAACCTTACAATCAAAGAACCCAATAATAAGCATTTAGCAGAAACATCTTTGTAGGTAGCTAATATGATTTTCCTTTCCTTTATTCTGCCTTGTTTTGATGCTTTACTTTTCTTAAGATTCAGTCATTCTCTAATCATTCCTTCATCAACCTACTTGATGGAATTGGATGATTTATAATGAAATATATGAAAATGAAATGAAAAATAATATAACATAACCTTGTTTGGCAAAAAAAAAAACAGATGAGAGATTTATAATGATAGATTCTAAAATAGTTATGTCTTTTTAGAATAAAAAAGAAAGATATTTCTATTAAAATGAATAATTTCTTTTTCACATATAATGTTATTTTTCCAAGTTACATTCCACTCCCAACACCCCAATTTAAACGGGTAGGTTTAATGAGCTCTTTTTGTTATATTATATTACACTCTATTCCATTCTCTTACATCAAACCAAACAATTATTTTAGAATTTTTTAAGTTACATTCCATTATAAATCATCAATTCCCATCAATACAAACATAATCTTAATTATCAATATTGAAATTAATAAAAAAAAAAAAGAAATATTTCTTTTACATGGATGTTGTTTCCGCAATTGTTGAAAGAATTATTGTGTGCCTGTTTCATGCGGCACTTCGTCAGATTGGTTACTTGCTTCACTACAGTCACAACATCAAGGAATTAAAAGAGCAAGCTCAGATACTTGCAGATAAAAGAGAAATGGTGCAAGGAAAAATTGCTGCTGCGGAAAGAAATGGAGAAAATACCAAAACTGATAATGTTCAGAAGTGGATACAGGATGTGGATAAAATCACTGCTGAAGCTGAAAAGTTTTTAGATGATGAAGTAAAAGCAAACAAGAGGTGTTTAAGAGGATGGTGCATTAATGTCTGGTCAGTTTACAGGTTCAGTAAGGAGGCACTGCACAAGGCTAAGGTCATTTCTCAGATCCTAGAAGATGGAAAATTTCAGATTCTGTCTTCTCAGCCTGCTCCTTTACCTGGAAATGAATCTCTATCCGAAAGATTTTCTGGCGAAAGAAAAGAGGAGAAAGAAGAATCAAAAGAGAATCATTAGCTGTCAAGTATAGGTAGTTAATTAGTACACATAATTAGACTCTAGCTATTGTGCTTTCAAATTTTAGGTCCGTTTAATTAGATTTTTAAGTTTTTGGTAAACATTTGCAATTGTAGTTTAGAAATTAAGATCATTTTTTACATTAGACATTGATCTTAGCACTCAGTTCATCATAAAAATGGAACTACATACAATCTAAATGGATGAATGGAAAAAAAAAAAAAAAAAAAAAAAGATAAAAATATAACGTAGTTTAATTAAGGGTAAATGTTCATCTAGTCTCCACAATTTGAGCCAATGACCTAGTTAGTTATTGTATTTGTCACCTATTTTTCATCTGTTGTATGTTAGATTTATTTGAACTTTAAGTAATATCAATCAGAAATACTTGGAAAGTCAGATCCGAGAGTTATGAAAATAATGACAATGGTATTGTGGATAATTTGTTTTTAATTTTTAAATCGTTGGAAACTCTGTTGTCAAACCATCCCTTCCGGATTTAAGCGGAATAAGTAAAACTCCCGACTGTCTCAGGCTCTTACAAGAAATGTACTTTCTGGATTCAAACTCAGGACTTTAATGTGAGATTCTAAACCCTATACTACCAAATCATGTCATTTGAAAAAAAAAATAAATAGTGGATAATTTTTAAATACAGAGAATAGCTGGGTAATAGACTCAAACTGTAGAGACTAAACAATGAAAGCTGTTCAAACAGGTATATGGAAAACTGTGGCCAGACTGCTTGCTATGCCAGAGTTTAGGAATGCAAATTTAAGAAGTCATTGAAATTCGCAGTGCTTGTTACTGTAAAAGGAAACTGATATGCATAAATGATTGAAATGACTTGATGCTTTGTAATGTTTTGCTGTTTTCACAAATTGCTATCTTGGATTCATGTTCCCTGCATTGGGATACTTTGACATATTCAAAACAAATATTTATGTGACAGATTTAACATTTTTTTCCCCTCAGAATTCTCATAATCTATAAATATATTACTAAAAATTTTGCCTAGTAATATCCATTGTTTTGCTATAACAAATGTGGGCGGTAAAATTAAAATAGAGAGTGTTTATTACTTTCAATTCGCACAGCCTGTTATTTAAGAAGTCTAATTGAATTCTGGGTTTTATTTTGGATGCTTTCTATAATTTGCGTCTGCATGAGTATGTAGTTTGGTTATGATGTTCCATTCCTTTATGTTTGCAATTATATCGCTAATCATAGTGCAATATGCTTATACTCTAATTATATTAGTGAGTAATGAATTCTTCCAACCAACCCTGTTTTTTACAAGCTTATTGGCTTGATCTCAGACGGACACTTGTCCAAAACTGAACTGTTTTTCCGGATGCATGGTTAATACTTAGCGTGATACATGCTTTAATATGACATTAGGTATTATCACATCTGCTATTGTACATACTAAACTATAATTGCATGTTAAGATATGTGGACCGCCATTAAAGTCCATTAATCTTATATGGAGATATACGTGATATCATGCATCCCAAAGTGCTAATGTCGAGGTCATAATGCTTCTGGCATACTATGATGTGTTCTGAAGTGAGTTCTATCCGGAAAAAGTCTAGATTAGATTAGACTAAGTTCAGAGTTTCTCTATTCCGGAGTGATATAACCTCGGAGTGACGTTACTTCGGGAGGAATGTCATTCAGGGGTTAGGGTCTCAATCATCATATGAGATCCTAATCTCTCTAGAAGTCATTTGGATTCTAAGAGTCAGTCTGACTGCTCATGTCTACTAATAATATAATACCATGACAAGTGTTACCCTCTCATTAAATCTCTGTCTGCCGGCAACAATCTCACTGAGGAAGCGTATTGAGGAAGATTCAATTGCATGCTGACATATGTCCCTGGTGGTAGGGCTAATTATAAACATTGTATTTTTACACAGCCCGGTGATAAGTCTCTTATTGGGTCACCAATAAAAAGTATGAAAGTTGAAAGGTTAAATGTTAGAAGGGAAAGGAACTCCAGAGAATTCAGAGAAGCAGCCAAGTCCCAGTCGGACATCATATATGTTTGGCCAACCTTCTCTCAGACTAGAGTATTTGGCCGAATATATATTGAGAACCCTACATCCGACTGGATATATATTAAGCTCTTGACCAATGTAAAGATTTTTCAATTATTGAAATCATGGACTTGATTGATGTCCGACCGGACATATTCCTTTAGATAAATATCTGGTCGAACATAGATCGAACTGTAGCTGACACTGCTGATTGACAATCACTGGAGATAGAGAGAGGATTTGATTTCCCCTTCCATTTTCATTCTCAGTTTGGACACTATAAATTAGTGCCTAAACTATTCACAAATGTCTCAAGTTTTGAAACCTAAAGATCTAAAGTTAAGAAATGTGAAATAAGAATCCTAAAACTCTGCTCCGCGATCCCACGAAGCCTCTGGAGTTCACTCTATCCGACAAGCGATCTAACAACAATCCAGCTCTCATATGTGCTTTTTTATACAATTACATTTAAGTTACAATAGGAGGGCTCTCTGATTTTATTTTAGCTTTTTATTTCCTGATTTTTTATTTTATTCCTGCTCTGACACAACATCTTCAGCTATACTTGATATACGTTTAGCTGGACAAACACAAATTCAGAAATGTCCAGCTGTATTTGAAAAACGTATTGATGTATCCAATGGTTATTTTTCTTTGATATATATGATTGAAATCCAAACATAAATTCCATATCCGATTCTGAATGGACGGTGGTATAGTCTGTACTCGAGATATAACTCCATTTACTACTGGGAAATAATTATACATAAACATTTTTTTATTACTGTGTTGTTTCTAGATTTTTACTGTAGTAATGTATGTTTCTGTGTTTGTTATCTGTCTGGGTCACTTGGAATGTTCGGCCGGACTCACTGTATATCCGACCAAACATCCCTAATGAGAAACGATATCTGGCCTGGCTTCCCCGAAACCAGACTAGTGACGCACGTACCCTATTTTGTCTAATTATGGTATTACTACTATTTTTCTATTTTCAGTAGTTAATTTATTAGTATTATGTAATCTTATTGCTTCATTAATTTTGCTCTATTTTTATCATTAATGTTCTATTAATATTATTATTTATGCATGATTCTGTATTCATGTTTTGTCCGATTTATAAAGATATCCGGCTAGACTTGATCTAAGTCCAGTCAGATATTTATTGCAGAACGTATGTATTGCCAAACTATTCAGAAGCCAGGCAAGCGAGATACGTACCCCATTTTGTTTACTTAATTTTTTTTAATTATTATTTGTATATTTTTGCCTACGTTTTATTGCTATTTTATTACCATTATGCCATTTATTGCATAGTAATTACTATTGCTCCACATGTTTTAGCACATTTTTACCTTTCTAATTTACAAATATATATGGCCAGATATGACATATGTTCGGCCGAACATCAAAGACTACAAAAATCTCCAGCCAGGTTTTTTCCGAAGTCAGGACGATGAGACATATGTTATGTCTTGTTTAATTATTATTTCGGGCTGTTGTTTTAATGATTTTTGAACATTTAATGTTTATCCATTTTGCATTTTTTTAATGAAATTATTATTTAATGTTTGCGTTGTTGTACTTTTATAACTGTCATTGTATGATATCGCATTATAAGACATGGTGATACATCTTTTAAACTTGAATAGACTGACATCAGTGAGGACCATTCTCAACCCAAATGGGTTTAAGGTCGGACCTTAGGATAGGTTTAGTGCATCCTTAACTCATTCCCAGTGTCATATCCTGGGTGGTGATCCCTTCGTTCTTTGAGTAGTCTCCCGTAGGCTATCCGTACTCTCTACGAACTGCGAGCCCAATAGTGTCTTGGTTGTCGGCATTATAGGCATAGCAGCAAACCTCATTTTGATTTTATGGATGATGACTCCACTGGAGATAGAGAATCAGCCCCGAAAAATACATTGTTGTACTCATGGGGAGATTGAGGTTAACCATGTCTTCATTATTTTATATACGCTTTCAATCCCCGATGACATTACATATCGTGAAATCATTTTCACTCAAGGCGGTGAATCATTATGTGATGATGACTATCACTTGTTGGCATATACCTTCGGGGATAAAAAAATTTGTGTTCATTGGTTGATTGAACCCTTGAGGGAGAGACATAATTGTGGACAAACCTTCACCGATGAAAGCCTAAGCCTGAACCAGGTCAAGCACACATATAAACCAATAGTTGCTTCACTATACGAATGGGCCTTCCTAATGCTTGTCTTTAGGCCTTAACCATTTGAATTCATTTAATCCTATTCTCATGGAACATGATCTTGTTGGGATTTTAATTAGGACAAGTTTTTGTTTCATGTTAATTCAGTTAAAAAATTTGAAATGTCAGTGGGTCAAATTGTATGAAAATATTGTTGGGCCTAAAATATTTAATTATGGTCAAAAATTCCAAAAAAAACGAGTCGGATACATGTACTGACTTTCATTCACAAGGATACGTCGTGTTTCATAGATGTTCTTAAATATTTTATAGCCCACCCTAATGACCATGATTACTAAAGTTCCAATTCATCACTTTTAAACAATTTCACAATCACCTTATTAGGCCTTGTCATTTGTAAATGGGCGGCCTTTGTCTTTTAGCGATGGAAAATGATCGAGTTAGCCAAGGTTCAACTTTTAGTATAAGAGAGAATGATTTTATATACCTCTGTTGGTACATAAGTGATGAGTGGTAACTATATCACTATTTCCAACTCATTTAACCTAATATTTTGTATAGTTTCTCGAGTTTTATGAACGTTTTGATGTGTTTTTTTTTTATTTTGCAGATAAAAATAATATCGTGACTTAATTGAATTAACATGGGGCTAAAACGATGAAATCTGGAAGAAAAAAGGTCAAAAATGAAAATTTACTATATGCGTCACGAAGTGCAGTTCTAATTTCCAACTTTGCGTAAGTTTATTATTTTGGCCATAACTTTTTCATCCGATATCCGATTGAGCGGATTCAAGTTGTAGATTGAAGAAGACACAAAGATCTACAACTTTGAAGATTTAAATATTTTCTAATTAGTAAGTTTGGAAGGCCGAAATTGATGAACAATCTAGTATATTTTGAGTAATTACTATAGTCATTTTCGAAATATAAAATAAAATTAATAAAATAAAAAAATAAAAAATTTTCAAACTTCCACCAAACATGCTTGCTTGTTTGGTACCATATTTGATGCTATGTTTGGTGCCATGTTTGATTCCATGTTTGGTGGAGCAATTCGTGGAGCAATCGGTGGAGAAATTGATGGAAGCTTTTAGATTTTCCTATAAATACCAAGCCATTTCATTTGTAATTCTCATGTTTTCCTTAGGTTTTTGTAAGGAATTTATGGATTGCATCTTATGTGTTTATTTTTAGTAATTTAATTTATGCATTTTTATTTTTAGTAATAGTAGTAGTTTCCTTCTCTTATCCTTTCTTTTATGTTTAATAGTTCGATTTCCCCTAGGGAAAGGGTGAAGTTTTTATTATTTTAATTTAGATTAATTTCCCTTAATTATATATGGAAATTATAATTCAAACTAAAAAGTTTACCACCTTAATGGCTGGTTTTATTTATTTGACATAATGTGACACCGCCTATATGGCCGATCTTTAGGTGACAGATGATTACCGCCTATATGGCTGGTTTATGGACAAATAATGATACCGCTTTTATGACTGGTTGGACTTAATTAAAATCTGACTTAATGAGGATACATCTTATATGGCTAGTTGGTAATGTCACGGATAAATTCTATATTATAATAAGAGCGATTTCTAAATTAGAAATAGTAAATGTGGATCCCTCAACCCCGATATTTTATTTTTATTCTAGGGAAGTGATGAAACACAATATTACTAGGCTTAATAATTGATTTAATTATATAATGAGTAATTATTTAGTTTGTTTATTGAGTCTTAAGCTTAATGCTTCTTGTTTCCTGTTCACCAATAAGATTGATATGGTAAACTTAAAATGAACTAGACATATAGATTTTAGGTTTCAGTCTTAGATTCAATAGCCCACGATCTTCCTTGAGGATAAATAACCCTTTAATAGATTTCCTTACAGGATAGACATATACCTGTCGGGCGGGGGTAGTCATAATTGGAACTTGATCTTAATGAATCCATGTAATTTGGTTGACATAGATATATGGTTCAATTAGGTTATACTGGGTATTTGCGTCGGACCATCAACAAAGGCTTTTGCATATCTTCGTGTTCTAGGTTGACAAACTGATCTATTACACATATGTAAGAGAATCAATTCATCTTTAGAATAATATTGTGTGGAGTCACGACCCTAGATCTTTGAGTCTTTTCTTTTCTTTTCCTTAGTATTTTCTTCTGAGTTAGTTTTTATTTTAATTAGGAAAACCACATTCAACTAACTAATCAAACAATCATTCTCGTCTCCCTCAATTAGATATATGTAAATAAAAAGTATCAATAATTAATAACAACAGTAGGAATTAACTCTTCGTGGGATCGATATTTTTATACTACTTGAACGATATATGCGCTTGCGTTATACGCGTGTGAATGCACCGGTCAAGTTTTTGGCGCCGTTGCCGGGGATTTATTTTTCTTGAGTTATTAATTTTGAAGTTATCTAATTTACTTGTATCTATTTTTCTTTATTTTTATTTGTAATTTTTATTTCTTTCTTTTGTTTTCAGGTGGTTAAAAAATGGAACATTATTGAGAGATTGAGAGATCATGAGCTTTACTAGAAGATACACCCCAAATCTGGGAGCAACAGTCCGATTTTTTGAGGCCTTTTGTCCAGCCCAATAACTATCATTGGATGTCAGAACCAAGCAATACTGCATTTGCTCATCAGAACAAAATGGGGAGATGTGTGATATGTGATGGTAACCACCCGAGTGATCAATGCATATACTTTTCAGAGTGGCAGAATTATCAGAATCATTCAAGGTATGAAGAACCATCACATTACACAAAACCATATTTTCCATCTTATCCACCACCCACCTACTATCTTCAACAAGAACCAGAACCATCAGAGGAAAATCAGATTATTGACATGCTCAAAGATTGGAACAAGAAACGAGACGAAGAGTTGGATACAATGCTTGAAACATGCCAGAAGCAATTTGAAAATATTCAAAGACAATCGGAATTCATTCAGAGACTGACTGATCAAACAAGACAATTAACAAAAAACCAGAGCTACATACCTCAAGGAGCATTTTTTGATGACATAGATGAAGCCTTCGAGAACCAAGCATTTCATGATGACACTTTAGCGGAAGAGGAGGCCGAGTAGTATCAAGAATCATAGGTATTAGTTCAGGAGCCCAAACCAGCAAAATCTTTTTTTAATTATTCAGACTCTGATTCTGATGAAGAAGCTGAGCTATTTATACCAACTGCACCAACAAAAATTGAGGGTGGAACTTTGTATCCTCAAAATGATGATCTTGAAGAATGCATTGCAATGATGTTTGAAGAATAGCTACCTGAATCGTTCATACCAATCACATAGAATAAAAGTTTACAAACAGACACACATTTACATCATATGGTTGAAGATTTTGGAGCATTCATTACACAAATGTTTGAAGAATATCTACCTGAGCCAGTTGCATCAACCTTAGAGGATAAAGACCTAAAATCAGACATATCTTTACATCCTCAGGTTGACACTTATGGAGCATGCATTTCACAGGTGACAAATGAAGAGCTGAATGAAGAAATTTTAAAATACATTTGTGAAGAAAAGGTGGAGCAAGAAGCAGAGCAAATGGAGGAGCAAAAGTCTGAACAAGTTAAAGATCTCGGGCATTCAAGAGAAACATCATTATTTTGGGGAGTACAAATTAAATATGTCGCCCAAAAGCTTGACAAAATGGAACTTCCATTCCAAGTCAAGCACCATACGAGACCTCCTGATTTTCTTTTTTTCTTTTCAGGAACCACTGGAGCGACAAAGTTTTAAAAGGTGGCACAAACTCTGAATGAGACAAAACTCTTTTTGTCACCTTACCGTTGGAAAAGACCCTTCAAAAGAAACGCCCATGGGATTGTCTTTAATTGAACATCCAAAACGATGCTGAAACCTCATTGACAGATAGATTTCAGTCACGTCTGGCTGAAGACGAAAAATTTAGCGCTAGCAGGGAGGCAACCCATGCAATTTGTTTTAATGTTTATTTTCATATTTTGTGTATACATGTTGTAAATTTTTTAATTTTGTGTGTTATTTTTGTAGGGAAAGACACAAACGGATCATTTAAGGAGGAATGGTGTTTGGTAATCACAAAGTTGAGAGCTAATTCATTAGTGGTGGCTGAGTAAGGAATGGATTCTTGAGATGCACCCTAATGGATTTATATACCAAACGAGTGGCGTATTGCGTACACAATTCTGTTGCCTTAATTATTGCTTTGATTTGCTTTTCTTTTGTAATTATCTTTATTTTCTCAGACAGGATCCATACTTTTTGACCTTTCACGATTTCTTTTGTTATTTAGCTAACAAGCGTCCTTTGGAAGATACTAATGCTATTATTACTCATCCATTTCAGGTACTATAAATTCAGCCCGTCATTGCACTTTTGAAGGCATCCAGATTTGAGAAAGAAATACATAAAAATGGAAGCAATTTCAAGAAGACTAGTTGAGAACATTTGTGTGTTTTGCGGTACTAGTGTTGGTGTTAAACCACAATACATAGAAGCAGCACAGGAATTGGGTCGAATCTTAGCCGAAAGAAATATGCACTTAATATATGGTGGTGGTAATCTTGGACTAATGAGGATCGTTTCAAAAGCCATTTAGGAATGAGGCTGTCCAGTTTTGGGAATCATCCCAAAACCCTTGGCGGAGGCGAATCTAATAGGTCCATCAAACGGAGAGGAACTGATCATATTGAGAATGTCCGAGCGACTGGTCGAAATGATTAATCGTGCTGATGCTTTTATTGCTTTGCCAGGTGGCTTGGGCACATTGGAGGAAATTTTTATAGTGTTATCTTAGGCAAACTTGAACATACACCAAAAACCGATTGGGCTGTTTAATGTTGAGGGATTTTATGATTTTCTTTGTTTGTTTCTTGATGATGCCCGGAGAAATGGGTTCATGACAAAACCTATGAAAGAACTCATTTTTACTGCCAGAACTGCCCTAGATCTAATTGACCAAATCTTAGCCTTTAAACCACAAATTGACCCTATCCTCTCTAAGATAAAATGGTCTGTGGATGATCATGGTAAGAAGCGTCGAATAAATTTGGATCTTAATCTTTAATTTCCTTTCTAGATGTAGCATTTTAGCTAACCAGGTATGATCTTCTAAACTCCTTTTCTACTGTTTAAGACATTGGGGACAATGTCTCATTTAGGTTTGGGGGATGAGATTAATTAACTAGTATTTTGTTTTCTTATTTTGTTTTGTTTGATGTTTTTATTTTTTTTTTTTAGTCCAAATTTTTTCGAAAAATACAAAAAAAAAATGAAAAATTTTCAAAAATTACAAAAAAAATTTGTGTTTTGTGTTTTTATTTTGACTAAAAAGGTGAAATTGGTAAAAGATAGTTGTGTAAGGAGTTACCACTCCTGAGACGTATCTCAAACCTATTTTTGAAACAAGATAATTTTTGTTTATTTCCTTTTGAATTATTTAATTTGTGAATTTTTTATAAAACTGATTAAAATGGATCTTCATATGCTCAGTTGATAGATATTATCAATATGCATGGTAACATACGGACATGAGGAGTATTTGATGAGTTTATAATATTCAATGCTCTAGTTTAATTGGAGGAATCATCTATCATTGACAATGGAGTAAAAAAAGTGTGAAAAAAATGTCTAAGATATGAGTCATTAAGTCCGTAGGGGTTTTTAACACCTAGTGCCCTAAAACCAACTGGTTTGGGAGTTACTGGCCCGAAGCTCGCTGCATGGATCAAAGATGTTGGAATATATATATATATATATATATATATATATTTGAAGTCTGAGTAATTAAGTCTGTAGGGGTGTCTTAACACCTGGTGCCCTAAAGCCAACTGGTTTGGGAGCCTCCGGCCCAAAGCTTGTTACATAGATGAAATATATTGTATATAAATAAAAAAATAAAATCAGAAAAAGAAAAAAATCCGAAAAATCCGAAAAATTATTCAATTGCTACAAAAAGGCGTGAAATCTGATAGAACTTTAGGACAAAAATATTACTCTCTTCTCAACTGCACTTGTGACTGTTGTGGGAAAAAATGAGTTGATTAATATTTTGTTGGCTGTGTATATGGAGAATGGTAAAAATAATCAGAGAATTTACTTATTTGGTAATTTAGAAAGAAAGAAAACAACTAGTAACTTGGAGTAGAAGTTTCACTTGTTTAGTCACTAACTTCTTTATTATATTTTCTCTTGTCTTTTTATTTTTGTGTGCATTAGTTTCACTACCTTTTTACTTTTGTAAAATATTTGTGGGTATCATTGTTGTAAGCACTCACGAGACTACAACTCGTCCACTAGGGACACCTAGGGGTTTAAAGGCTTGTTGCATATGCTAAATGCAATTGTGATCCCTACGAAATTGGCTTAGATTAATTTATTTTTATGTTATTTTATTTTGTTGTTTTGCTCGAGGACTAGCAAAATGTTAGGTTTGGGTGGGTGATGAGTGGTAATTATATCACTATTTCTCACTCATTTAACATAATATTTTATATAGTTTCTCGAGTTTTATGAACGTTCTGATGTGTTTTTTTATTTATTTTGTAGATAAAAATAATATTGGGACTTAATGGAATCAACTCGGGGTTAAAACGATGAAATTTGGAGGAAAAAATGTCAAAAATGAAAATTTACTATATGCGTCACGAAGTGCAGTGCTAATTTCCAATTTTGCGTAAGTTTCTTATTTTGGCCATAACGTTTTCATCTGATATCCGATTGAGCTGATTCAAGTTGCAGATTGAAGAAGACACAAAGATCTACAACTTTAAAGATTTAAATATTTTGTAATTATTAAGTTTGGAAGGCAGAAATTGCTGAATAATCCAGTAGATTTTGAGTAATTACTATAGTCATTTTCAAAATATAAAATAAAAAAATAAAAAATTATCAAACTTCACCAAACATGCTTACATGTTTGGTGCCATGTTTGATGTCATATTTGATGTCATTTATGATGTCATGTTTGGTGCAATGTTTGGTGGAGCAATTCGTGGAGCAATCAGTGGAGAAATTGGTGGAAGCCTTTAGATTTTCCTATAAATACCAAGCCATTTCATTGGTAATTCTCATGCTTTCCTTAGGTTTTTGTAAGAAATTTAAGGATTGCATCTTGTGTGTTTATTTTTAGTAATTTAATTTATGCATTTTTATTTTCAGTAATAGTATTACTTTCTTTCTCTTCTCTTTTCTTTTATGTTTAGTAGTTAGATTTTCACTGGGGGAAGAGTGAAGCTTTTATTATTTTAATTCGATTAATCTCCCTTAATTATATATGGAAATTATAATTCAAACTAAAAGGTTTACCGCGTTAATGGGTGATTTTATTTATTTGACATAATGTGACACCGCCTATATGGCCAGTCTTTAGGTGACAGATGATTATCGCCTATATGACTCATTTATGGACAAATAATGATACCGCATTTATGGCTGGTTGGACTTAATTAAATTCCGATTTAATGAGGATACCGTCTATATGGCTGATTGGTAATGTCACAGATAAATTCTATATTATAATAAAGGAGATTTCTAAATTAGAAATAGTAAAGGTGGATCCTCCAACACCCAACATTTTATTTTTATTCTAGGGAAGTGATGAAACACAATATTACTAGGCTTAATAATTGATTTAATTATATAATGGGTAATTCTTTAGTTTGTTTATTGAGTCTTAAGCTTAATGCTTCTTGTTGCCTGATCATCAATAAGATTGATGTGGTAAACTTAAAATGAACTAGACATAGGGATTTTAGGTTTCAGCCTTAGATTCAATAGCCCACGATCTTCCTTGAGGATAGATAACCCTTTAATAGATTTCCTTACAGGATAGACATATACCTGTCGGGAGGGGGTAGCCAAAATTAGAACTTGATCTTAATGAATCCAGGTAATTTGGTTGACATAGACATATAGTTCAATTGGGTTATACTGGGTATTTTCGTCTGACCATCGACAGATGCTTTTGCATATCTTCGTGTTCCAGGTTAGCAAACTGATCTATTACACATATGTAAGAGAATCAATTCATCTTTAGAATAATATTGTGTGGAGTCACGTCTAGATCTTTGAGTCTTTTCTTTTCTTTTCCTTAGTATTTTCTTTTGAGTCTATTTTTATTTTAATTAGGAAAACCACATTCAATCAATCAATCAAACAATCATTCTCTTCTCCTTCAATTAGATATCTGTAAATAAATAGTATCAATAATTAATAACAACAATAGGAATTAAGCCCTCGTGGGATCGATATTTTTATACTACTTGAACGATACGTACGCTTGCGTTATACGCGTGTGAATGCACTGGTCAATAAGTTAAGCCAAACCTAGAAGAATGATTTTGGACTTATCACGTATGTGGAGGGAACGAGGTTGGAATGATACATTGTAATTTTTGAGCATATCATGCATTTCATGAATTGCATGCATGCATACATCACGCTAACACTTTATGGATGAAGCCATCATAACGACCAGTTGGATTAGAGAATGAGGCAGATTAGTCAGAGGACAGTTAACAAGCTCAGAAATGACCAACAATGAAGAATCTCATGTAGACAGATTGGATGAAAACTTGAACAAAATTTCCAAACAACTGCAAACTTTGGCCAATGCTATAACCAACATGATGGCACCTCACGCGGCAGAGTCCGAAAAGGGCGATAAGAGGAGCGAGGAACCTGAGAATAGGGTGGCAGAAATACCCACTCTATATGATGTTGAAGCCTTGGTAGAATATGTTGCAGACAAAATGGCCAATTTCTGAGCTGAGGTTGAACTCTGAAAGTTGAAAAAGAAAATGAATTCGGTTGCCCAATAGATTAAGGGAAAACATGAAGACTTGTTAAACTATGATGCAATGTCTCTTGAATAACAACTACTTGCCAAGTTCAAGATGTCGTACATGGCCAAATTCAATGGGGATAGAGACCTTACAGTACACCTCCATCAGTATATGTCTATTGTAAGTGCTACTCGCCTATCCAAACATCAATTCTTGAAGATGTTTACGATATCTCTTGAAAGAGCACTACTGGTATGGTACCAAAGCCTTGAAAAGACAATAAAGAATGTCTGAAAGACACTGGCGGAGGCATTCCTCAATCAATATGTGACAGAATATGAGCTAGACCTATCACTCCACGACTTAGAGAATACCAAATAAGAGTCGGAAGAGAATTTCAAAAATTATGTAGATCCCTGGAGAAACCAGTTACTGAAGATGCAAACAATACCATCATAGACGTATCATATCCAAATGATCATCAAAGACACCAAACCCTCTATCTATAAAAAATTAACGTGAATGACCTTGATGATGTCAGACTTCAGGCAGTTGAAGGAAACAGTAATGGACATAGAAGAAAATGAAGTAGAGCAAAAGAAGTTTTACGGCCAAGGGCAATAGAAGAAGAGTAATGAATAAGGCTCTAGATACGGAACATCAGAAGTAAACATTGTCCAAAAATGACATTTCTCCAACTTGGGAAAACCAATGTCCAAGATTTTAGATAAGCTTAATAGACAAATCCTATTGAAACTGCTGGACCCAAATCATGTGCCAAACCGCTGCCAAGCAAACTTGATCCAACCCTGTACTGCGAATTCCACCAATTCACAGGACATGAGATAAACAGATGCGCCGCCTCAGACATCAAAATCCAGAATCTGATCGACGTTAACATAATATATGATCTTGTAAAAGACTCGACCATGCAGTCGTTGGGACAGTTGTGGAATCCTTAGGGTTGGATCGATGCCTCGCGCAACTTAAGTGGATCTAACCCATTGATATCAAGCATATATGTATTTTTATATAATTTAATGGAATACTGTATTTTATTACGAGTGAGGGGAAAAAAATTGGGGCTGAATCAGAGTCTGGAAACTCAAAAACGGAAGAAAATAAAAATTGGGGAGCGACACTTGCGCAGCGCGCACGCACAGTGTGCGAGGGCATTGTGTACTTAGTACATGCTCTTTGATTTTTTTTTTTTGCGTTCATTCATCAACTTTTTGGAAATAAAAAATTGATGGAATTGGGTATTTTATCCAATTTCGTTTAGAACTTCTGTAAAGATTTTCAAATACCCAAAATTTAATTTTGACATCAAAATCAACATCAACACATATTAAAGAACAAAATAATATTTTTCAAAATATCAAATATTTTTGATATTTTGAATCTAAAATACAAACCAAATTAGAATCCCACAATGAAGTGACGTATGAATAATTCTAGGTCAATCAAAGGTGGTCAAATGATTCTAAAATGGTAGCCATAGCTCCAAATTTTCATCAAGAGTTTCAAACTCTAATTTTAAGTTATATGTCTCATATTTGATCCAATTATAAGCATATGGTATTTATGCTTCCAAAATATTAATATACAAATTTATTAGCCTAATTTCAACTTCAAGCTATATTATTATATATCAAATACAAAACATAGCTTATTAGAGAAGAGCAAATTTACCTAATAAGCTTGAACCAAAGATCAAAACTTCTCCTCCTTGTTGAAATGTTGTAGAGAAATTTCAAAGCCAGCAAACTTGATTCGAAAATCTTATCTTATTCTCCTTATTATTTATTCTTATTGTTGTAGAGAACTTTCAAAATTCATCCCATAAAAATTTTACGTAGGCTAATATTTCTTTCTTTTACTTAATGGTTGTTTTAACTTGTTTTGTGTTTTTTTTTTTTAAAAAAAAAATTTTGCTCAAGTTTACATTTTATAGCAAAACTTATGCAATTTTTAATTAATAAAAGTTCTAATCAATTTTTATGCGGGCTTAATCTATTTTATCCAAATATGTATAATTTGGTGCGACTAATCACCTTTATCTATAACTTTGATTTAATCCAATTAAATCAAGGGGGTGAAGTGAGAAGAATGGAGGAGAAAAGGAAAGAGGGATGGAAGAAGGGAAATGGCGTCTGGTCGGTGGCTGGAGCTTGCATTTACAGAGAGGGCTTTCAGAGTTGAGAGTTTTTTCTAGGGGTGTTCGCGGTACAGTTCTGGTCGGTTTTTTTCGTTTTTTACTTCAAACCGCGCGGGTTGGTAGTTTGGGAAATTAGAGACCGAAACAACAAATTTGATAAGGAAAACCGCGGCGGTTCGAGTTGGCGGTTTAGCGGTTTGGGAAGTTCGGGTCGGCGGTTTGGATTATAAATTTTTTAAAGAAAATTTTGTAGTTTTCACATTATAATTTAAGAGAAAAAAAAATATAATTTTCATTTATACGTTGCATATTGTCATACGTTCATTAAATATTTTAAATTTATTGGTTAAAGAAGAAGAAAAATATAAAATAATATATATTTTAAATTTTAAATTTCATTTATACATTGCATATTGTGGTTTGGGTGGTTCGCGGTTTGACTTGGGTCAAAATCGTGCACCGACCTAAAATTTACGGTTCGGTGCGTTTCGAAATCATTTTTAATATTTTTTTTCAAACCGCACGGTTCGATTTTGTTTGGTGCGGTTCGGTACGATTCGCGATTTGACCCGAAATTGTGATCACCCCTAATTTTTGCCTTTGGGCTTTGGGTTTCTGATTATACTTCGCCAAGCTTTTCGTAATGGTTGTAGTTTTAATTAGGATGTTTGAACTTATTTTCATGCTTATCTGATTGTTGAATTTATTAAAAAAAATATTTTTTTAAAATCATTAGAAATTTCATTGCCAAAGTAGATAAAATCTCTGACTATCCCAAACTCTTACAAAAAACGTATTTTTTGAATTTGAACTTATGACCTGAAAATCAAATTATGAACCTTACACCAGGACAAAAGTAATTGTTAGAGCCTTTCAGACTTTTCTCAATATCCCGCAAGTGAAAGGAAATTCTGTCAATAATGGCTCCAGAAGGAAAATTATATTTATGTTTTTTTTTTTTAAAAAAAAAGGTTCCCTTTTACATATTTTGATAAAGATAAAAAATTGAATATTAACCTATTTTTTAAATGATACAGGGTTTTGAAATTCATTGAAATAACAACGGGCTATGTTCATTTTCTCCATAATAAATAAAGAGAGATGCTACGTATACTTTGAATACTTGATTTACATGTGATGTGGCATGAGGTTTCATCATTTAATGGGTGGTGAATATTATCACATTAAGATGGAAAATAAAATCGACTAATACTTATCACTGTTAAATAATTAAGGACATGATAATGAAATGAGTATAATGAAATAACTTCATCTCTAGATAATTATTTGTTGGGAACCTTTATATGTCCAAATATGTCTATATGAGTAAACTTCAAATATTTTTTCCATTTTAAATAACACAATAATAATAGATTATAAACATCGTTTAGGTCCAAGTCTAAATTTCACAACGTACATAACTGTTGAAAAACTTATGTAGACTTGCCATCAAAAATCATGACAAGAATCTTCTTCTTCTTCTTTTCAATGGCTCTCATTACTATTTTAAGTTTTTAACTTATTGACATGTGATATATAAATATATATAAAAAAAAAATGATAATGATTATAAAAACAGTAAAAACAGAAACAGTTCTTCGAAAATACAATGATAAAAAGATACTTAATTCGTTTATTTATTTGAACAATAAAAACAGAAACAGTTCTTCCATTTGTGACCTCAATTCCCACATCTGATTACAAACACTCAACTATCACTTTTATTTAAAAACCAAAAACAAAAGAAAAGAAAAGAAAAGAAAATGACTGAAAAGTAACTAATCTCCGAAAATACAATACAAATAATAATCATTAAGCTTCAAATTAAGTGGAAAGGCTTCCTCTTAGTTGAATTAAATTGTTGGGAGCCTTTATGAATCCAACATGTGTAGAGTTGGGGAATTTAGTAAGAGTCTTCAAGTCATAAGCAATCCAACATCTCGACTTCTCTTGGTGGTAAAAATAGCCCAAGCATTTGCAATCCGAAGTGCATTTCTTGCCACAATCTTCAACTTTAATGGCTGTCCCACTTGTATACCTACTCATGTAATGATCAATCCCTTCAACTTTATAATAATTAAAATCATTCGGCCTACAAGAAGTAACTTTCTTGGACTCACACTCCTTGCTCCAGCCAAGCAAGCCCTTTTCAGTAGGGCAAGCAACACATTGATTGTCATCACACACTCCCAATTTTCCACATCTCTCCGGCAGCTGACACTCAGTTTCCCAATTTGAATCTCTATCAAATAGAGTGAAAGTCTCTTCCGTTGGTTGCGAATCGACCTTATCGTAGTAAGTAAGGATCCTGAGATTCCCATCTATGCTTAGCCGAAGAAACGACGTCGTGGCATTGTATTTTGGCCGAGCCAAAATTAGACTGCCTCCGGATGAAAAAACTAGTTTTAGTTGATAAGCAGCAGGTTCATCATCCGGTCCAAAATCATTTACTGGGTTAATATCGAATGTTACATTCTCTTGTGAGCCGCTAAACAAATCGGAGAATGTAAAATAGAGAACAGGCCGGGGAGAATTGGTGATTTTGTAGTACATTGCCACTCTTTTAGGCTCCAATACGAAGCTGTAAGGGCCATCAACGTTTTCTTTAACGGAGAGTCGACTAACGAGCTTGGAGATCCCACCGATACGAAGAGACTGGCCCACCAAGAGAGTATCAGTTGGGTAATCGAAACTCTGCCAAATAAAATTACCCTTCGAGTCACGAAGCACCATGTTGCCATTTGGAAGCAACTCGAACCCAACAACACCTTTGTTGGCTGTGTTGGACTGCCAAACGACAGTGCCGTCCGCTTCGGCCAAGACAAGATTGCCGTCGGTTCCGAGGGAGAAGGTAGCATTTTCGCGAACCGGTTTGCCCCGGTTTGCTTCCCAGACCCAACGGTAAAGCGGTTCGTTTCGCTGAATACCCAAGCGGAGGGCAAGAGTGTAAGCATTTGGTGTTGTGTTGTAAAAGGCAAGCTGGAAGGGAGAGCTGAAGATGCTTATCATTCTGTAATCAGCGTCGTATTCATTAATGTATGGACCGAATTCGCCTTCGTTAACAAACTTGAATGTTTCATTGGAAGGGACTTGAGCATTGGCTATGGAGAAAATGAGTGATGAGAGGAACAAGAAGGAGGATAATGCTGAGGAAGATGACATTTTGTTGGTGATGAATATCGAGAGCTGAGGCAGGTCGTTATTTATAATAGGCTGAAGGGGAAGATAAGTTGCTTGTACAATTATTGTTTATTGTTTAACAGATAGGCCCGCTGCTGCTTGATGTGACAGTGAGAGGTTTTCATAAGATAATTTAACGATACGATTTTCAATGATTTCATAAAATAAAAAAAAAAAAAAAAAATACCCCGCTGCCCCTGTCCAAATTGATTGCTTTGCTTTGAATTATATTGTTTATATGTCATTTTGAAAGCATTTATTCTGGACGCCCAAGTTGATGTCATGATTCAAACCTTATCTCATTCGAATGTCTTCTTCATGAAGAAATATTGTCTAGTCGCCACATTTTTTAAAATTTTTTTTACCAAAAATACAAATACATATACCATTCAAATAGAAAATTATTACAATAATAAGTCCATGAGGACCATGACAGCTAAATAGATCAATTTATAAGCAACCCGTCCCATCACACGTAATACATATAAACAGCTGGCAGACCAAAGGCTGGGGAAATCTCGAGTCCTGGGGATTTAGAAGAGTTTCGAAATAATGTGGCCTCATAAAATAGAGAATAATGGATAATATAATTAACTAAATAATACTTGTTTATTTGGTGTGATAACAATTCAATTTCTTCTCATCCATATAAACGGCGTTCGAATCATAAGTTTCGTATTTTCAACATGAAATTTATCAACATTGTTGATGGTGATTTTTGGGTATAAATATGGCCAAGTGTTCGGGAAGGGCAGAAAGGAAATTTCACATTCAGAACATTGTAATTCGATGATATTGCTAGATACCTGACTCAGCAGGGTAGTCGGTCTCGGTCTCCAATATTCTACCGACCCGAGGAATAAGTAGGCATGGCAATAATATCCGGACCCGGCCCGGGTCCGCATGGACCCGGACAACTCGGGTCCGCATGGACCCGGACGACCCGGGTCCAGGATTAAAAAATCCGGACCCGAGTCTTAAAATTTTGGACCTTGGCGAATCCGGATCCGGACCGGGTTCGCACGGGTCTGGCCCGGATAGACCCGGGTCCGGAAAAAATAAATATAATAAATTAAAATATAATGAAAAATAAAAAATAATATGCATATATATATATATATATATATATAATATAATTGAATATATTAAAAAAATATAAAAGAATTGAAATAAAACTAATAAAATTGACAAAATTCAAATATAAATATAAAATAATACAATTAAAAATTAAAAAATTAAAAAAAATTAAAAAAAAAGTAACCCGGGTATCCGGATCCGGACCGGGTAGACCTAGGTCCGGAACCGGACCCGGGGTAACCAAATTGCTTTCGGATCCGACCGAACCCGGATCCGGATCCAGATTTTGCCATACCTAGGAATAAGGCTATACAAGGACCAGAGACCGAGGACATTGGTATTCTCCATAAAGTTTAGATATGGTAGGGGCAACTTGATGATTCTCCTCTGACACACGCCACCGAGTGAACGATTGGATACATGCTGACATCATAATTGTTGTGTGTGGCAGTACCCAAAATAAAGTGATTTAATGAAATGTCAGACACAGGTTTCACTTTCAGTAGTGGCAGGTTTTACTTTCGGCAGAGATAGACACATGTGGCTGACGTCACGAGGATAGTGAAACAGTGTAATTTTCCTTAGTATATAAAGAGATTGAGAACATTTTTGTAAGATTAGTTATTTTATTTCCAAGTATTACTTGTAAGAAACAGTGAGAAAACACTAAGCTCGGCACTACCCGACCACATGTAGAAAGAAGTCGATTAAGACCGACCACGTTATAAAATCTCTCATTTCCTTGTGCTCGTGGACGTAGACTGGATTCATTCCACTGAACCACGTTATATCCTCTGTTTTCGTCCGTGTGTTTACTTTTTCCTACTAAGTTTGCTTTTGGTTCCCAACAAACTATTACAATTATATTTGGTTACTGTGTTCTTACAAATGACAATGAACAACAGTAAAACAGAACACGGATGGTACAATAAAGTATCGGTAATAACTAAACAACAGTAATGAAAATAACACAGATATATGATCGAAAACAGCTGAGCAGCAATGAACCAGCGACAGGAACAATTCAGAACGGAGGCAGTGCAGTAATCGAACGAAACAGAGAGAATTCCGAGGCTTGTTGATGGCAACAATTTCCTTAAAACAAATTCGTCTCTCACCTTAGGTGCAGTAGAACACGAGACGATTGTTTCCCAGGATACAATGAAAAAACGGACGAGTAAGGGCACCACCGAACTCGTATCCAACGAACCACTAAAGCGTTTGAACTCTTCTTAAAAAAAAAGTCGAAAACAAATGAAAAAACGAAAGGAACCAGTGTATGTTGTGTCAATGTCTTGTGAACAATATTTATGTGTTGTGCATACACAAAAAACGAAAATCACAGCTCAAATAAAGGACATTAACATGTCAATTAATCACATGAGTGGGAGACCTTCCATTGCTTGTAACCACCAAGTTGATTAATATCATTAATTCAACTGTTATGGAACTTTAAAAGGCTTGGAAAAATAAAGAGACAAGTAAAAATTCGGCTGGGCCGGGCCCGCACATTTTGGTCCGGCATTCGTATATGCAAGACACGCGGGTGCACACGAGCCAAGCTTGATTCAGATTTGATTTTCACCCCCCCCCCCCCCCCCCCGCGCACGTAGAGAGAGCCTCTATCCTTATAACTCTTACCCATCTACTAATGAACAATCATATATAAGCATAATTTTCTCTCTATAGCTTTCTCATATGGGACAAGCTAACTTCTCTTTATTTTCTAACACCAATTGGTGAACTTTGAGTAACAATTTCTCATTCACCCAAACATCATTTTAAGCATATGAATATACCATTTCGAAGTACTCACGGAAGAGTATCCGAATCATTCAATAACAACCACTAACACGAAGTGGACCATGCTTAAAATTGAGCCTCAAAATTCTTACTCATAAGCATTTTTTCCAACAATCCCACACATGAATGAAATTGGCGGAAAAAAGTCGAATAAATTTTTTTTATAAAACATTTTGTTTTGACCTAGAAGAGTTCAACGGTTCAACACATGCATAGGATAGGTAGGCCTCAGTCTTTGAACCTTCCCTTGTGAAAATATATCTCATTTACTAGCTGACAGTGGACGCGATGTCATTGAACTGTACTGTCGTTCATGTAAATGGAGAATATATATCACACAGATATTTAACCTAACACATCTGAGTTCTCATTATTATGTTCATTTTGGCCATGAACATCAACCTGGTTCCGCAAGAGTTTCTAAGAATTGAGCCCCGTACAATTCCCTTTGAAGCGGCCCCACTTCTCTCTCACATAGGTGATTTCTTATTCAAGAGCATCTCGTAATACTCTGCTCGGATTCCCGACGCATAAGAATCATTAAAATTCTTTGCTTAACCTCAATCCATACGAGCATCACTGTTTCATTTCACCATAGGAATGGACTATAGGGTAACCCCTCACAGTGAACCAATTATGTCTTTTACGAGTAGGTTGTCCCATTGAACCTAGATCTTGGGATCTCCAGTCAACAAGGTTGGGTTTTCCTTCGTAATAAACATTTATCTAATGGGTTTTAGTCCCATTCCCCTCGATGATTTCACAACCAACTCTCTATTTAACCCTTTGGTTAGCGGATCCGCAATGTTGTCCTTTGACTTTACATAGTCAATCGAAATAACTCCAGTAGAGAGTAATTGTCTAACGGTATTGTGTCTACGACGAATATGTCTAGACTTACCATTATACATATTGTTATGTGCCCTTCCAATTGCAGATTGACTATCACAATGAATGCAAATTGCTGGCACTGGCTTAGGCCAACTTGGAATATCCTCTAGAAAATTTCGAAGCCATTCTGCTTCTTCAGGACACTTATCTAATGCAATGAATTCTGATTCCATTGTAGATCTGGCTATCACAGTCTGTTTGGAGGATTTCCATGATATAGCCGCACCTGCTAGTGTAAACACATAGCCACTGGTAGACTTTGAGTCTTTTATGTCAGATATCCAATTAGCATCACTGTATCCTTCGACTACAGCTGAATATCTATGATAGTGCAACCCATAATTACGAGTAAAACGTAAGTACCTAAGTACTCTTACTATTGCTTTTCAGTGATCAACCCATGGATTACTCGTATATCTGCTGAGCTTGTTTACTGTACAGGCTATATCAGGCCTTGCACAACTCAATAGATACATCAAACTCCCGATCACTCTAGAGTATTCTACTTAAGATATACCATGTCCCCTATTCTTCGATAGATGTAGACTCACATCTAAAGGAGTTCTAGCCACATCAGAATCATCATTGTTAAATTTACCAAGAATCTTGTCCACATAGTGCGACTGATCAAGAATAAGTCCATCAGGACTTCTCGACATCTTTATTCCCAGAATGACATCTGCTAGACCCATGTCTTTCATGTCAAACTTGGATTTCAGCATATTCTTGGTAGATTTCACCATTTTAACATTACTTCCGACAATCAATATGTCATCAACGTAGAGACATAAAATGACATAGCCAACTTCTGTCTCTCTGACATAAATGCATTTATCACATTCATTGATTTTGAAACCATTTGCCAACATGGTATCATCAAACTTTTTATGTCACTGTTTCGGGGCTTGTTTCAATCCATACAAGGATTTAACTAACTTACAGACTTTCTTTGCTTGTCCTGGAGCTATAAAGCCTTCAGGTTGTTCCATGTAGATTTCTTCATCTAAATCTCCATTTAGAAGGCTGTTTTCACATTCATCTGATGTACCTCAAGATTGCGCAAAGCTGCAATCGCTAGTATCATCTTTATGGAATTTATTCTCGTTACAGGAGAATAAGTATCAAAGTAATCAACACCTTCACATTGTCTGTAACCTTTAATTACAAGTCTTGCTTTGTACTTGTCAATTGATCCATCTGCCTTTATTTTCTTTTTGAAAATCCACTTGGACCCTAAAGGTTTACATCCTGGAGGAAGATTCACTAACTCCCAGGTGTGATTTTGTAAGATGGATCTAATTTCACTATTGATGGCATCTTTCCACAAGGCACCATCAGTTGACCTTACAGCTTCGTTATAGCTTTGAGGATCATTCTCTAGCAAAAATGTCAGAAAATCTGGACCAAATGATTTTTCTGTTCTAGCTCTTTTGCTACGTCTTGGTTCAAGTTCAACAACTTGTTGATCCTCTGGAACATTTATGTGTTCTTGGTCCTGACTATCTTCAATGATAGTCTCATGTGCCCGTTTGTGCATATTTGAATTCGAATTAGTTTTACAGGGGAAAACATATTCGAAAAATGATGCATTCCTCGACTCCATTATCGTATTCTTGTGAATATCTGGTACAGTAGACTCATACACAAGAAATCGATAAGCATTACTGTTATGTGCATATCCTATGAAAACACAATCAACAGTTTTTGGTCCTATCTTCACCTTCTTAGGTGGAGGAATGATTACCTTGGCAAGACACCCCCACACTCGTAGGAATTTATAGGAATGTACTCTTCCTTTCCACATTTCATAAGGAGTTTTCCCTACTTCTTTCCGTGGTACCTTATTTAAAAGGTAATTAGCTGATAAGACAGCTTCTCCCCACATATTCTGAGGTAAGCCAGAGCTGATTAACATAGCGTTCATCATCTCTTTCAAGGTACGATTCTTCCGTTCTGCAATCCCATTGGATTGAGGTGAATAAGGAGCTGTGGTTTGATGTATGATTCCATTTTGTTCACAAAGTGATTCAAAAGGGAAAACATACTCACCACCACGATCACTTTTCAACTCCTTAATTCTTTTATTCAGTTGATTCTCAACTTCATTCTTATAGAGAACAAATTTCTCTATAGCTTCGTCCTTACTTTTCATCAAATACACATAGCAAAATCTTATGCAATCATCAATAAAGGTAATAAAATATTTACCGCCTCTCGATTGTATTGAATTAAAATCACATACAGCGGTATGAATTAGATCAAGTGGTTCAGAGTTTCTTTCATACTATGAAAAGATGATCTAGTCAGTTTTGCCTCAACACAAGTATCACACTTATGTTTGTTATCAATTTTAAAATTGGGAATGTGGTTCATATTAATTAATTTCCATAATGAATTAAAATTAACATGTCCTAATCTACCATGCCATAGATTAGAGTACTCAACAATAAGAGCAGAAGAACTAGCTTTATTGATATTCTTAGGTTTAACAACCATTACATTGAGCTTAAAGAGCCCATCAGTTACATACCATTTTCCCACATACATCCCATTTTTAGTTAAACTACTTTATCAGACTCGAACACCATCCGGAATCCGTGCTTGTTCAGAAGTGATCCAGACACAAGATTCTTCCGTATTTCTGGTACATACAGAACGTTGTTCAAAGTCAACTCTTTCCCAGAGGTCATCTTCAGAATCACCTTGCATTGACCTTCAATCTCAGATGTTGCTGAATTTCCCATGTATAATTTTTCCCCATTACCAGTAGGCTCAAATGAAGAGAACATGCTCTTGTCCGAGCACACATGTCGAGTGGCACCAGTGTCAATCCACCACTCTCTTGGTTAGAACCCACCAGATT
Organism: Zanthoxylum bungeanum; assembly: GCA_019454045.1. Taxonomy (NCBI): domain Eukaryota; kingdom Viridiplantae; phylum Streptophyta; class Magnoliopsida; order Sapindales; family Rutaceae; genus Zanthoxylum; species Zanthoxylum bungeanum. Next base: position 94,209 of record SKCR01007779.1, on the reverse strand, counting down.
CACCTCATAAACCACAGCTGAAAGGTTAATGTCTGAAACATCTTGAGTCATATTTTCCATCACATTAGCCTCTTGATTCTTTTTCTTCTTCGGCAGTCTGCACTCAGAAGAACTTGTGACCCATTTTGTTACAGTTGAAGCATCTTCCTTGAAATTTGGATTTCTTGGAAACTCCTCCTTTAGGGCCATCTTTGACCCTTTGTTCTTAGGGTTCTTGTTCTTATGGCCATGTTCAACAACATTTGCTTTGGCCTCATGAGATATTCCTCTCTTGTCAGATACTCGATTATCTTCTTCAATTCTGAGCTTAAGAACCAGGTCTTCAATGCTCATCTCTTTTCGCTTATGTTTTAGATAATTTTTGGAATCTTTCCAACCAGGTGGTAGTTCTCAATTATCGAGGCTACTTGGAAGTTTCACTTAAACTCATCCCCTCAGCATGAATTTCTGCTAGAATAATCTGCAGTTCTTGTACTTGGCTTAAAATCAAGGAAACGGCCCACGACAAATTTCTTAGTACCGGCTTCCTACATAGGAATTCAGAATGTTTTCCAAGCATCGATCGCACTGATCATTTGGATATCAATCTCACCCTCCGCGGGTACATGAGCATCTTCCTTTAGAACCTCGCAAGGTTCAACGTGGTCAAGTAGAAAAATATTTTCTGTTGCCACCTTTTGAAATTCTGACCACTGAATTTTTCAGGTTTTTCCGCAGCAGGATTGACATGGCTCACATGTCCAACAGGTTGTCTAGCCATAGAGGCAGCAAACACCTGGCCAGCCACAACGGCTGCCATATTAAGCCCAGAGGCTGTTGCAAGTTGGCCAGCCGAAGGGGCTGCCACTGCACTTTGGTTAGCCACGGGGGCTGCCACAACATTTTGGCTAGCCGAAGAGGCTGCCACATTCGGATCTACTGTGTTTGGACTGTTTTCCGAGGACAATGAACAACAGTAAAACAGAACAAAGATGGTACAATAAAGTATCGGTAATAACTAAACAACAGTAATGAAAATAACACAGATACAGGAGTGAAAACAGCTGAGCATCAATGAACTAGAGACAGGAACAATTCAGAACGGAGGCAGTGCAGTAATCGAACGAAACAGAGAGAATTCCGAGGCTTGTTGATGGCAACAATTTCCTTAAAACAAATTCGTCTCCCACCTTAGGTGCAGTAGAACACGAGACGATTGTTTCAATTGTTATGGAACTTTAAAAGGCTTGGAAAAATAAAGAGACAAGTAAAAATTCGGCTGGGCCGGGCCCGCACATTCGTGTACGCAGGACACGCGGGTGCACACGAGCCAAGCTTGATTCAGATTTGATTTGCACCCCCCCCCCCCCCCCCCCCCCCCCCCCCCCCCCCCCCGCGCACGTAGAGAGAGTCTCTATCCTTATAACTCTTACCCATCTACTAATGAACAATCATATATAAGCATAATTTTCTCTCTATAGCTTTCTCATATGGGACAAGCTAACTTCTCTTTATTTTCTAACACCAATGGGTGAACTTTGAGCAACAATTTCCCATTCACCCAAACATCATTTTAAGCATATGAATATACCATTTCGAAGTACTCACGGAGGAGTATCTGAATCATTCAATAACAACCACTAACATGAACTGGACCATGCTTAAAATTGAGCCTCAAAATGCTTACTCATAAGCATTTTTTCCAACACAAACCAAACAAATTCACAGTTGGGGGAAGATTGTTCGAGGAGCGAGTTTCCGGATTTACCTCTGAAACGAAAATCAGCTGCAATTAATTGCTAACACAAATTAATTAAAGTAAGATACTTAGTAAGCATCTTGCATTGGCATATGCTAATTAATAAAGGAAACATGATGCATCCCTCCGAAAGAGAAGTCCAGATGGTTCATATTTTATGCCAATTTGCTAAAAAGACATGCAATTTGGTGGACATGGATGATATTGACAGATTAAAGTACCCGCAATACTGATACGAAGGCGCGATTGAAGGTTTCATGCTGGCCGCCTCCAATAATATAACTTCATTCATCTTCTAGCGGTGATTTTTTTTAGTGTTGCGATTAAAAACGGATTGTGATTTATAAATATTATTAAGTAATTTTGATTTATGTTTAAAAAAGTAATTACGGTGTATTTTTTTAATATTTTGTGATAGAGAAAAATTACAAATTTTATCTTTTATAAAACTTATTTTTTTTAAAAAAAATACAATTAATAATTTTAAATTCTTATCATTAACCAAACACTTAAAAATTCTATTTTAATCAAAATATAATTTTATCTCCTTATCACAAGTCAAACCACAAAACCAAACAGAAACTTTATAAATTGCAATGGATAAGATAGAGACAATTTGGAAGTAAAGCTGGTCGTGCGTGCATGTATATGTATACTTGGCAGAAAAGGCCGAAGTCCGGCACGATCCGGGATACGAAAATCCCGGGCTGGGCTTCAAAATGAAGGCCCGGCTCGGGCTCGGGCCCGGGCCCGGGCCGGACTTCACTCAAAAAGCCGGTCCGGGCTTAAAATAAATAATTTAATATTTTAATTTATAAAATATATATTTATATAATAAATTTTTTATATTTATAATTTTTTTATAATAAAAAATCGGGTCCGGGTTTAAAATAAATAATTAAATATTTTTTTTTATAAAATATATATATTTTTATAATAATTTTTTTTATTTATAATTTTTTATAATTAAAAAATCAGGCCCGAACCCGGCCCGGTGACAACCTGGGCCGGGCTTTTCCGGACCCGAGCCAAAATTGATAAGCCCCGGCTCGAGCCCGGCCCGTTGCCATCCCTGTATATGTTCCAAGTAAAAGTTAAATATGGGGTAATTTTGGTGCTTTTATTGTATTAAAAGATATTTCAATTAGTGTATTAAATTTAATGTATATTATATTTGGTGCAGTATGATTTGTACTCTACATTTTAATTAAAAAAAGGAAAAACCGATCTTGAGGCCTCTGTACTCTCAATGTTTTTTACATTGCACCCTTATACTAAATTTTCTACACATTGCACCCTTGTACTCTCAATGTTTTTTACATTGCACCCCTGTATTAAATTTTCCACACATTACACCCTTGCACTCTTAAAAAATTGACATTCCACCCTTATTTCACAGAATCCGTTAGCGTGTAATACACGCTCTGTTAATTGAGAAGAATCATGAATCAAAAAATTGACATTTCACCCTTTTCTCAGTATCTTTATTGCCAGCTCGTCCATCATTTTGTTGTTTCTTTTGCTGTTTGTTGATCTGGGTATTTTTGATCTTGTCTTATTTCTGATGTGTTGTTTTTGTCTTTGTTATATGATGTTTTGATTTGGTAATATGAAGTTTTGGTTGTTTGTTTGTTTGTTGTATTTTAGCTGCTCGATGATTTCATATTTGTTTGTTTTTTGTCGTTCATTAATAACACTCCAGGATCGTAGTTTTGATCTAATTTTTACAATAAATCAGTTGGATTTTTGAATGTATCAGAATGACAGAATATTTATGCACCCTATCATATAGTTATGCGCTCTAGCATAACTTCAAAGTAAAAAAATTTGCTCGGTCCAATCCGAAATAAGGATGATGTCAGAATATTTCTCAACTCTGTTAACTTGCCGTTAAAATAAGGGTGGAATGGAATGTCAATTTCTTTAAAAAAATAGAATAACCTCGGGCGGCCACCACCGACAGCTGCTGATAAGTGATAATTTAATTATATAATCTGTTTCAATTATATTTGATGTCGTTGGATTATTGTCTATAGCTCTACGTAACAGTACTAATATTGTTTGAAACGGGGTTTTCGTTTTCCGTAAGCTTAGATCTCTAGTCACATGAAAAAAAAAAGCTCCGTTACTGGTGATATAAATTCCTTTACGAATTCTAACGGTATTAAACTTGGCATAAATTTTTTTTTTAAATGGTTGGAAATTTCACGGTTAAATCATCTCTTCAAAGTATAAATGGAGTAGGTAAAATCTCTCCCTATCACAGGCTTTTATAAAAAACGCACATTCTGTATTCGAACCCAAAATATTAAGGTGAGATTATAAATCATACACCACCAAATCAGAAGACTTAGCATAAAAACCCGCCGAAGTAAGGCAGCGATATCGTCGATCGGTGGCAAATTTCGATAACAAATGGTGCCCCACATCAAATAGACAATGGGACGGTGCAGTAAATTCACATCAAATTTTGAAAATTAAATCACCAAGTAGGTTGCTTTGATTTTATCAAAATGATAATAGATAACAAAGTTAATTTAATTGTTAAATCTCTTATAAGAAAAAATAGATATGGGGTTTGAGTCTCGCTCATATGTGTGGTTAATGAAAGGATAATACTTTTTTCTTGATTAGATGGTTCTCACCTGCTTAAATTAATGAATTTTAATTGTAATATTATTTAGATTGTAAGGTAATATGCGGGCAAGAAAATAATAATAAAGACAAACTATATATTTCACGAGTGTCACAGTCCTTCACCACTTTTGGGGAAAAAAACAAAAAAGAAAAAAAAAAGAAGCAACGAAGTCAAAAAATTGATAAAATTGATATTAACTATTAAAAAAACCAACATCTCTCTTATTGTTCTTCTCAAGTTCTCGTTTCTCACCCAACAAGTCCTTCAAAAGTCTCATTGCCCCATTCATTATTAGGATCAGTGTTTTTAGAATTGAACCGAACTAACCGATTAAACCAATCGAATCAAGAATCCGTCATGAGTTCGGTCTGAAAAATCCTTAAAATCAATTAGTAAAAAAAAATCAGTTGAAATTGGCCAAAATCGGTGAACCCTGGAGGTTTTTTTTTTTTTTTTTTTTTGATCAAGAGGGTTTTAAATCAACTTTTTAGTGCAAATCATTGTTTTTATGTTAAATATTGTTAGAATTAATGATTATATATATACATATATGTGTATGTGTAATTTTTATATTTTTATAGATTTTCTTTCTAATTTATAAATAAACAAAATTATTTATGACACCAACCGATTATATTAGTTCAATCAAAACAATTCAACTAATCGAACCAATACCCATTAAATTTCTTAGATCATTGGTTCAATCACCGGTCTTATTTTTAAAACAATGATTAGGAGGCAACGGTTTTGATTTGACAAAAAAATGCCTTCACATTATTATTATTATTATTATTATTATTATTATTATATTTAAATAGGGTAAAAACCCAAGTGATGGAAACTGTTATTAAAAAGGATTTATGTGAAATAGTTTTCAATTTTTGTCCTTCTTTCAAAAAGGACTTGCCTATTCAAATTTCAATTAATAAAGATGTTTAATTACTGTTAAATTATTATAATTACGGTGATAATATTTTAAGTTAAATTTTTTAACACGGTTTCTCATCCATTGATCTTGTATAATGGTTGAAAATAGAAACATTATATGATACATCAACTGATGAGATCTGGAGTCAAAATTTGAAGGTATTGGATGAGATTTGGTGTCAAATTTTGTATTGCAGAATATCGATATGGATTTGCAAATCTCAATTTCGGTCGATTATAAAAGAAATTATTTTTTGAATTCTTATTTTTCAATCGAATAAAGATTTTTCAATCGGATAAAAAAAATCATTTCAATTCTATGTCGAACAATAAGAAAACATAAAAGACTGAGATTGTGATTTTTAAAATAATAAATCGAGAAAAAGTCATCATTAAATCCCGACAGCAATTCCTTAATTGAGATAAAGAAAATCACATCGTATCTTTATGGAATTTTTTAACTTAAAAAGAAAAATCATCCTCTATTATTAGCATATGGGAGAAAAAGATGAGCACCTACCCAAAAGAATGCCACAATGTCAACTTGCTAGGAAAGGGCGTGAGATTGGGCCATTGTTATCATTTTTAATTATTCAACTTCAATTATTAGATACATTGTAGTTCTTGGCTTTTCTGCCATGTTCAATTGAATACTTTACAAACATAGGTTAGGTTAGGTTAGGTTAGGTTAGGCACTTCTTTTAATGTTAAGGAATCAGATGGATTAATGTACAAAATAATTTTTTATAATTTAAAAATATATAATCAATTGTTTATATGTATAGGAAAAAAAAAGAGTATGCATCTTGTTTGTATGTAACTAAATAATTATTCAGTTTTCCTCAGATTACAGAAAATACAAATAATAATAATAATAATAATAATAATAATAATAATAATAATAATAATAATAATAATAATATAATAATAATAATATAATAATAATAATAATAATCCTATAATTTATTTAATTAGTATTATAATATATATGTGTGTTAAGATAGATGATGAGCATGTGTGTATATATATATATATATATATATAGGTTAAATATTTTCTACTCCCTCAACACACCACGTGACACCACCTAAAAATTCTATTATTTATTTAATTTAAATATATCTTTAACAAAAGATAAGAAGTTTTAAAATAATAAACCTATTAAAATATGAAACATAATTAGATAAGAAGTATTAAAAATATAAACCTATTAAAATAAGAAATATAATTTTTCTATATATGAAAAAACATGGCACCACCTAAAAAATCTATTATTTATTTAATTTAAATCTAACTTTTAAAATAAAAAGTCTTAAAATAAGAAACTTATTAAAATAAAATTTATAATTCTTATTTGCATATTGAAAAAATGAAAAATAAGCTCACAATAATAAATTAAAAAAAAATCATTATCTCATGCTTAAATTCTGATTTGTGTAAAATCCAAATAAAACTATTTCTTTAAAATTCTCGAAATTAAACATTCTATTAAAAATAAATTAAATTAAATAACTTAAATAAAAAATAAAAATAAAAAACCTAATAATATATATAGATTAATGCAGTGCAGCACCTTCATCTCCTCAACCGAGCACATAAAACCAAAATGATAATGGTCTCTGTTATTTTTCTTCAATTAATTTAATCTATCAAGTATTAATAAAATAAATATAAATATTGTTTTTGAAATGTAACAGACATGGTCATATAATTTTTTTTTCATTTTCCATTTTTATTTATTTATTTATCTCCCTTTCGACTGAATGTCTGACTCTGTTCTAGATATTCTTACCTTCATTAGTTATTTTATTGGCATCACAAATTATGAATGTGATCAATTCCATGTTCTCAAATCATATATTTCTTTTGCTAATTTATTTTTTATATTTAACTTTTTGCTATATTATTTGGATGTGTTAAAATAAGAAAACTTACTAAAATAAGAAAAACTATCCAACTTTTACACTATTATCCATCTAAAATAATACAAAATAAAATGTCTAAAGCAAATCTACTCATAATTATGTTTTATAAATAATATTAATCTGATAATTAATATCATGGGTTAATATATTTACATTTCCAACTTAAGTAGTGATATAACTTTAGTTTATATCGAGAAAATGTATCATCACAAGTCTTAAGTAATTTTCTAAGAGATTTTTTAATTGACATAATAAGTATAACATTTTAATTTTGATCAACTTGCACAAAGCACGAGCCCCATACTAATTTATATAATATTCATTCCAATCTCCTTATTATGGATATAACCACCTCACTATTATGACAAATCTCCCAAATTACAATTGAGACTGAGATTTAGTTTATCTTCCACCAAACAAATCTGCTATTGGGTGGAAATTAGGGGTGGACATGGTTTTGTCTGGTTTGTTATGATTATAAAAAAAATTGTAATTATAATTATTCAATTTTTTAAAAAAAGTAATTGTACCTTTTTTTATTTAAAAAAAAATTATAATTATTTTTAATTGTCGGTTTGGTTTGGTTTGGTTCGGTTCAATTCAGGTTTTCAATTTTTTTAATAATAATAGTAATAAATTAATAATATTCATTGAATCTAATATTTTCTTAATTTTTTTTATACTGTAACTCTTCAAATCATCACAATTACACTAATAAAAATTTTCATAAGAAATAATCATCATTTAAATTATTAAAAATGTAGGAAAACAAAAAGAATAATAACCAAAGTAAAAAATTATAAATATTTAATGAAATTAATCATCACTAAATAAATTAAATAATGTAACAAATATAATTATAAAATAATTACATAATAAGATTAGATTTTAAAAAATTTAATAAATTAAATTATTCAATTAATTCAATTCGATTTGATTTCTAAGTTAAAATTATTTTAATTCTGTTTAGTTCGGTTTTTTAATTAAAATATCGAACAATTTTTTTGAAAATAAAAAACTGTACTTCAATTCAATTTTTCCGGTTTCAATAATTTTTTTGTCTACCCCTAGTGTAAATGAATTTATAAAATAAAGATTAAGTCAAATAAATCTATTGAACGATATAAATCTCATCTTCTTGCAAATGGATTAGAGGGAGGAAGAAGAAAAATAAGCTTACTTGTATGAGAAAGGAGCTTAAGATCAACACCAATCACTTCCAAAGTAGTGTGAGTGAAAGAAAAATGATGAAGCTTTTCTTCAAGCTTCCTACGTTTTTTGCCAAAATGAGACAGATGGGTGAATAGTACATATTTTATACTGAGAATGGCTGATTTTTTTTTTTGTTTTGTTTTTGTTGTTGTTTTAAATGAGTGGTTCAAAATTTACCACATCACTCAATTCTAGGTATTTTCGAAATTTACTGTATCAGCCATGGAAATTATGATTTTTGACCTATTTTTGATTCGAATTTGGAAAAATATTCAACGTAAAAGTTGTAGGTATCGGTCTTAGCTTTCCGACGATATAAACTTCATAAAAATCGGAGACCGTATAAAATAGTTATGGCCCAAATACTAAAGACTATTCGGAGTAGAATCGAAAGTGAACTTCATATCGGAATTGTAAATAATTCATCGAATATTCCAAAAATTAAATTCACTATCACATACACGCTTGAGCATGATTTATGTCATGTATTATGCCACCTATAACATAGCAGTCATCGGAATTTTTCGGGGTGTTACAGGAATTCCGCTTGATATTTTTCTTTTTCCCGGATGCATTTTAAAGGCTTTTCAAAGGCTTGAAAACCCTACTAAAAAAATAAAAAAAATAAAAAAAAAATAAACCACTTTACTAAGTGTTGAAAATATAATATTCAGAGCCTCCATATCATTTGTTTCCTTCTTCTTCAGAGTTCACCTTGAAAACTTAATTAATCCCATGTTTTCTTTCTTTTGGTGAGTTTCTCTATTGATAATCATCAATATAATCACAAATCTAGGCAATACCCTAAACCCTTAGAGTTCTAAGGTGGAGATTGGTAGTCAGAGTTCCGATATCGCGAGTTCGTGGATTTGATTCAACTTCAGATATTATGAAGAAGGCTTCTTGGTGTTGGCTCGAGGAGTTTCTTCAGGTTATTATAGTTGAGGAATTTGAGTCCGTAAAGTTGTTTCCATAAGTCTTATAACCATCACTGTAAGTTTTCTATACTCAGTGAATTCAGGTAGTAACATATATCCGAAGTTATTTTTCTATATCAAGAATTTTCTACTCCATCAACAAATCTTTGTGTTGATTTTTTTTATTGCCTTGTTTATTTTTCAACTCTTTAATTTTACATAGATTAAGAGTGTGGCCATTAGTTAGACTTAAGGGTGTATGATTTTAATTATAGAAATAATAATTAGGAATTTTATTAAATTATTATAGTTAGTCTTTAATTTCCACAAGTTTTACACATATTCCCCCCATAAGTGTATAAGGATCAGAACCTTATCGATTTTTTACTTTGCTCATGTTGCTCGATTCACTTCCATATGTAGCTTGGTAGATGTTGCAGCCTCCCAACAAGGGACACTATTTCAAATTGATATGAAAAATGTCTTCTTAATGGTGATAGTTTTAAAGATGTTTACATGAAACATCTGTTAGGGTTGATGCTCAGAGTGCCAATCCAGATCGTATTTATGTCTGATCATAAATACGAACAATTCTATTTTCCATAATATTACTAATTTAATTGTAGCACCATTGTCTTTTATACACTTATTCGATCTAATTACGATTAGATATCTGATTATGATTAGATCGAAACTAAATCTGATTTAGTGATACATGTATATTAAACAAAGACCATAGGATTTACAATATAGTGCGCAGTTACAACGTAGTTTGTAATTGATATTAGGAAGCACACTATAAGATGTATATCCTTAAATAAAGTTTCTGGTCAAGATTTACTAACACGGGTCGGTTAGTAAAATCTGCTGAGACAAGTACATGTCGTATATCGTGACTTGGTCTGATGGTTTATCCCAGTGAACCATGAGTCTCGGGAGACTCGTATAGACATGTATGTATTTATTTGATAAGACATTGAACGACTCACTGAAGATTTCCTAATAAATGGTACACCAACGTCAATATGAATCTTCTCGAGTTGAGCGAGCATAGCGGTCATTCGACTTGAGATACCACAGTGGGATATATGAGTTATCCTCCACACTTTCATGGCAGTCACGTCACCGATCTATTCATGATCAGACCTCCGCATGTTCGTTGGATGTGGACTGATGCTCATGATATCCAATGCGTATCAAGATAGAATCCGTCAGTCCTGTGTACATGACATATGCATCCTCACATGTTTACGATCTAATAAATCCATGGCCATGGTATAACTTCGGAAATCAGTTCCGAGTGTTATTTAGAGATCGTAAATTGAAAGTCGACTATATTATATCGAATGAGTTTGACGTTTTATCTATACCCCAGGTATAATATCGATAGCTTATGACAGATGGATTATACGTATGCAATGACCTCGACTTGTATAGTTTAGCGAGATTATCCGTGGTCGTCATAATTCATGAGTGGGTGAATTATGGACACGAAATTGGATTTCGTGACTGATAAACCTAAACTTAGAGAGTCACCACAATATGAAGTGTACTCGTTGAGCACTTGGACAACACGTTATGAATAATACAGATTATTAATAATACTTTATCGGATTAAATGAGTTAATTCGAATCGTTTAATCAGTTAAACGATAACACGTGCATTATAGGATTTTGGCCAATCGTAATTATTGGTATTTGTAATTGATACATAATACGATTAGATACACATTAATTATTCGTCAAATGAGATTTTGACACATGCCATAAATATATGTATTTGTTATTTATTGTAAATAAAATACATATATAATAATAATTATATTAATTGATTATTTGGGTATTTAATTGTTAAATATTTAAATGATTAATTATAAACTTTTTCATAAATGTTATGAATTTGTCCAATTATTATTTGAACACATGGCATAATTTTATTAAGCTAAAGGTATGTACATTTGATTGCCACCAAAAAGTTTAATATTAATTAATTGATTTAATTTTACAAAATGCCAAATTACCCTTGCTAAAGTCGTTAATCATTATTCAAAAGGGAAAATATTTTCTTCTTCATCCATTATCCACCCATGGCCGAATAAACACCAAACATTAGCCCTAGGATTTGCTTCATCAAATCCATGAAGAAATGAAGTAAAATCAAAGAAAAAGGTTTAGGAAATTGGAGATTAAAGGTAATCTACTTTAACCATAAGCTTGGAAATTTAGTTTCTTATTTCTTGATGATTTAGAAAGGTTCTAGGGTTCCTTCAATTCTGAAAAATTAGGGCTTTTGGTTGTTGATGATGAATTGGAAGCTTATGTGCATGTGTGAAGTATATTGGATGAAATTATTGTAATTATTGTTCAAATTAATCATTTGATGATGAGGTTCTATTCTAGAGTGTTATGACCACTATTGTAATTCCTAAATTTTTTATTGGGTGATTCATATGTGGTGACTTGAGTTGGTGTTTTTGATTAATTGATTTAATCTTGAAAAATTGGATTTAAAACATGAATTTGGTAATTTCGGTTTCTGGATCAGATCTGTGTAAAATGGAAATTCTGTGATGAATTTGATGTCATATGATTGTATTGGATGTGTTTTGGGAGTTGGAACAATTGCCGAAAAGTGTTTCGGAGTTGAAATAAGCGAAAACAGTGAAAAACGGCGTTACTTGGTGACTTTTTGAGCCAACCGGGTGACAGCTATCCAAACAGTGAGTTCGTCACTGTTCAGGCAGCCCATAACACTATTGGGGCTGACCTAGGTAGTCTCCATAAGTGTCGGGTGGTAGGTTCGGTCAAAAACGTGTTTAGCGTCATTTTGCGGAAAAATATTTTTCGTAAAAGTTTCACGACGTTTCATTTATATTTATGTCGCTATCTGATATCGAATAAATAGGTTTAGGTGAAATATGAATAAATTATTCATATTAGATATTGAATAATTTATTCGGTAATTTGAAAAAGTTTTAAATTACGATTTCGCCCGAACCGCGCTTCCGCTGCGCCCATTGCCCGAAAACCCTAACAAAAATGGTATCAGAGCAGGTCTGATGCTTCATCCATTACATTATTCATACTTGATATTTGATATTTAATCCAGTTTTAATGTTCACACATGCATATAATCTATATATGTTTCTTGACTTTTCAGTTCTACGCTAACGGAAATGTAACGGAAATTTAATCGTTAAATTAAGTTATATTTTCTATAGGTAGAATTTAATTGTTTGGAAAATGATTTAGATTAAAATTCTGCATTTGATGTAGAGTATAGCTTCTTGAGGAAAATCCCCGCTTAGAAAAAAGCTGTAAAGTGACGTGTATTGGATACATGTTTCTTGGTCCGTCTTGTCAGTACGGTTTATGAGTATCTTTCTATAACTGCATCTAAAATCGTGCCAAAGCTGTGAGGGTGTAGGTTATGGGATTTTATCCATGCCGGTTGTATTTTGATACTAGACAAATTCAAGTGAAAGTGGAAATCCTGAACGTTCCAAAGCTGTCAGGACTACATCGGTAGCTTGAGTTTGTCATTGACAAGTGAAGCCTTGATACGCCTCCTTGTGAACGTGCAAAGCTGTCATAACGAGAAACGGTCAGGACCAAAATCAGGAGTCACTGGTGAGTGATTGACAATGAGTTGTCTACCTAATGAATATACGTAGGCGAGATCGTGACAAAGCTGTGGGTTGAAATATATTCATGGGATCCTACTCTCACTATGGAATTCGATTTAATTATTGAATTCTCGTTCTCTGTTGGGGATTACGGTATTACGTAAAGTAGTGGGAGACACTGCTGGGTTAAAAATCCATAACTAAAGCAGTGCGTAATTTTATGGAAAATTCTACTTGGTTTTCCTTTTATTCTATATTGTTTATAGAATTATACTTCTAATCCACTGCATGCTTATTACTTGAATATGTTTTCTCGACTTTACTTATGGTTGCGTAAATCTAGAATATGTTCTAGAAAGACAGTAGACTTAGATATTATTAGATTAGTTCAAACCATCGGGAACTGTTGTTCCGATTTTCTGAAAAATCAAGATGGTTAGTGACTTAGTTTCTAAGTCACGATTAGTAATCTAAATAGATATCTGTTTAGGATATAATTATCTAGAGAGAATAGTTTCTTGTGCAGTAAGAATTGACACGAACTAGTTCATGTCTCGAGATTCTTGACTGGCATTAAGAAAACCCCATTAGTATTTGTTTATCTTATAATGACGTTTCTTGGCTTTAGTGACTTTTAGAAGTCACGTGTCTGACACAGTTTGCTAATCAATTATTTGTAATTGTTGTGAATAATTGAACATAAATTATAAAGCTAAAGAAAAGAGATGTGTGTAGTTGTGTATAGAGAATATTGATTCTCACAATACGACAACTGTAGGTATTGGATACCGGATCTCCCGTCTAGTTAATTAAAATAATATTTAATAACTGTTTTGATATTTGATATCAGAACTTGTGACTATTAGATAGTTATTTGTTCTTTATAAACAGTTGTTACATATTTTAATATAACTAGTAGTGTCATTAATGAAAAGATAAACATTAAGAAAAATATTTGGTAAAATAAATAACTTAGAACTGTGCTTTATGAAATTTTATCATAAAAGCATTGATGCTTGTTCCTTATGGTAAATGATGGTCTGATACGAGTTCACACCACATATCCTTGTCCATTTAATGAATATTGTATTCGGGATGTGATTAAATCTCATTTAACCAATGATCATCATTGGACCACAAGATTTATTAGACTAATACATTGGATGTATGTAGTTTAATGAATTAGTAATTGCCTTAGATAGTTTTTTTTACTCCGTAACTTAGTTAATGAATTGTCATGACTTAGTTGCGAGTTTATGAAAGAATATATATTGAACGTCTTGAATGGTTCGAGAACTTTCAATATGTTTCTGATGAAACGCGAATAGAATATTTTGAATGGTTCAAAGATATTCTATTTGAAGTGTTGAAAACTATAATTTTATAATTCATCGTGAATCTTTGAACTGTTCAAAGATGTTTGATATGATCGAACATATGAATTTAAGGCAATTAGTTCTAAAGTTATTTTATGAATAAGATTCTTACTCAATATTAAACTTCCACGATTCCATCTTGATGGAATTGGTCAGTGAGAGTAATTGAATCTTATATGATTTGATTCGTTGATATTGAGTGTTACCGAATTAGTTTTTTAATAATCTTAGGGTTATGCTCCAGTAACATTAATTCATCTCTTTAATTAAGGTTTCATTCGTTTCTACAATACGTATATGATATGTATAGTAGAAAATTCGAATCTTGAAAAGTTTGAGATTTGAATCATTCTTTTGTATAATTGTTATATAATTGAAAGTACTTGCGCCTAAGAGGTACAAGTGAAAGTTTATCATTTATTCTATTTAATAGAATATTGTATTCTGTTTGATATAATATCTTTTCTACGATCCCGAGCGATAAAATAGTTTTATTACTTGGTTTGTAACATTAGATGTTGACCAATTGTAGAACAGACTTGACTTATTAAAGTCAAATGTGAGTGTGATAAACTATAAGTGGAACTACATAATTAATAAGATGAAATGACCCTTAGTCTATTCAATATAAGTCCAATAGGATGTCAGAATCATTTGCGAAGTATTTGATACTTATTGGTTCTTTTGTTTTCTTATCGAAGAAAATTATCCTATAACTTATAGTGTGAGCGATATTTGATATAGATTTCAGAAATTAGCATTGAACCATAGATCTAAGATTGTTCATAGCTTACTACGATCAAGTTTTTGAACTTGATTAAGCTTTTGGTATGAATCGTTTATAAAATGTGTAAATTATTTGCGCAGCAAAAGCAAAGTGAGCTTGATAAAGGTTTGACCTTTATAGTATGACAGTGAGAAAGGTTATGCTCAGTAGTCTATTGTACATTCTGAGAAAACTTGTCTATAGTCACACTAATTGAACAATTAATGATTTGTTGGTTAATGTTGATATTAAACTAAGTATTTTGGCTAAAGAATGCAAAGTGGCGTTCTTGAGTGATTTCTTCGAATGCGAGATCCGTCGTGATTTCTTTGTTTGAACATTTTAGTCTAGAATGGCCATGAAGTTTGTATTCTGTTAAAGTCACAGTTTGA
Source organism: Zanthoxylum bungeanum (assembly GCA_019454045.1). Lineage (NCBI taxonomy): Eukaryota > Viridiplantae > Streptophyta > Magnoliopsida > Sapindales > Rutaceae > Zanthoxylum > Zanthoxylum bungeanum. The sequence continues at coordinate 78,692 of SKCR01007779.1, read as the reverse complement.
TATACTAGCTTATAGAGCCTATTGTAGACTCATGTAAGCTTTCTGAAAATCTGTGTTCTCTAATTTTGATACTGTCAGATTGTCTGGTTTTATCAAAGCAGAGAGAATACATATTCGATAGTGGGGTAAGTGGGAGCGTACAAATTTCTTTCTAAGATTATATATCCTAACGACATTATCATTATTAAAGTAATAATGAGATGTTTGTACAGTAAAATGTTTACTTAAGTATTTTTTTTCTCTGTGGAAGCAGTGAGAGTAGTCTCTGTTATATTTGATATAAAGTTTCATATATGATATAAAACTAAGAGACTTGTGAGATACTCCCATTATTCGCGTATTAGATATGATATAAAAAGGACACAGTAAGACTATATATATGACAGTTAGTATAACTGTTTGACAGTTAACGTGTCTTTTATATATATAGTATTCATCTTTCGTAAATGATGATTCCTTTGTCGAAAGAGAGATTGATTGGAATGTCTAGTCAGTCTTATGCATCATAGGATGATGGCGTAATGATTATTATATTATGTGCGATTAAAGATATCAATTTAATTATAATTGTTACGAGTTATTTTGATATGCTGCAGACCATGTGATGGGTCTTGAAACATATTCTTTGTTATCTTATAGATATTAAGAATGAGTTTCTTATTCATGGAGAATTTAGTTTGTAACCATAAAGTCAGATTAGTTTTGATCCTAATTATGGCATTAGATGGTCTGTGTCATATAAAGTCAGAAAAAATGCAGTGAGAGTGTCACCGTTTATTCTACTAAAATAGTGGAATCAGTTGCAACTTATGAAGTATTGACTTATGAAGTTGCCTAGTGACCCTATAAATTAGAAGTTTTCATATTAGTTTTGTGTTTGCGGTTGTCTTATAGTATTTTGGATTTGATCCATATATACTTAGACAACTCAGCAGCTATAACACAGAACTGATATAGCGTCTGAGTCATATTGATTTAGAATTTGAATTCTGTAAAATATGAATGACGCTGGCTAAGGAAAACGGTTGGGTTTGTTGAACATACTCGATTTGTTAAGCAGACTTACTTGTTGTTGCCTACCTTTTGAGTGCAAGGTGAGCTCTTAAGGGCCATGAGTATGCGATACATATTAAGATGTGTATAGGATACCATGGATTGGCACTAGAGCAAGTGGGAGAAATTGTCAGGGTTGGTGCTCAGAGTGCCAATTCGGATCGTATTTATGTCCGATTCATAAATACGAGTAATTTTATTTTCCATAATATTACTAATTTAATGGTAGCACCCTTGTCTTTTATAAACTTATTCGATCTAATTACGATTAGATATATGATTATGATTAGATCGAAACTAAATTCGGTTTAGTGATACATGTATATTAGACAAAGACCTTAGGATTTACAATATAGTGCGCAGTTACAACGTAGTTTGTAATTGATATTGGTGTAGACATGGTACAGAGGTGGGCGACGCTGTCCGGGCTCGCGGCCCGGTCGGGAGTACGGAGTAGCCCGCGGGGGAATAAATGAGTCGCCACCCAGTGTGAACTGGGAAATGATTTAAGGCCGCACTCACCCCTCGCAATGGAAGACCTCAAACCGTTGGGTTCGGAATGGTCCCTTACTTATGCCAATTGTAATGAAAGGATTTTGCAATAGTATAACCAAGTCTTATGAAACACAAGCAAGATAATTTAATCAACACTCAAATTTGCACACCTATAAAAGTAAATAAAATAAAAAACGAGCGCATATTTCCATAAACATATCAAATAAAGAAATGCGAAAATATAAATAAATAATAACGATAAAAAACATCAATAATAAAGTGAGATGATTAAGTATGTAATGCAAAAGAAATGACCAAAGAAGCAAACATGCATGAAATATGAGGAAGAGAAGTCGATTCACTGCATGCACGTTCGTGTAGCGTTCGAAAACGCGTTCGAACGGTAAACAGAATGCATGCGTTCGAGTAGAGTTTGGAAACGCGTTCGAACGGTAAACATAATGCATGCGTTCGGAAACACGTTCGAACAAAAATAAGGCAGAATGCATGCGTTCGTGTAGCGCTTGAGAACATGATCAAACGAGATTACCAAAGTGGTATCTAAAATGACATAAACGCGTGCGCGAGCGTTTATCAAGCGGTACGTGGAGTTGTATCCCAAGTATAGACCGCACTACCGTCCATTCGGATTCGGCTACATAATTTATGTCTGGGTTTCCATCTGATATACCGCGAGAGGCAACACTCAAGTATTAACACAGCATGAATGCGAAGTAAAAAATGAAAAATGACAACCAAAAAGGCGAATAACAAGATCAACAGAAGAATGGTGTGACCAAGAGCTTTGGCCAACGTCCATATGGGATCTTGTATACCCGGCGCGGCAAAACATTGTGGTAAAGGTAGCCTTTAGGCATTTCCTTCAAATGGAGGACCTTTAATCCAACGCGATTAGCCCATGTGCACCAAATGACGACGCAAAAGTAAAGAGACGGAATAACATGCAGAAAGTAAATGACAAAATAATAAAAGAGATGTGACCAAGGCCGACATCTATATGGGTATTTCAATACGTATTTCACATTCAATCAAGTATACCTCATCCGGCGCGGCAAAACATCGTGGTAAAGGTAGCCTTTAGGCATTTCCCTCGAATATAGGACCTTTAATCCAATGATTAGCCCATGCGCACTAGATTAACAATGCATAAATAAATAAAGCAATAACATGCGAAAGTAAGTAACGAAAAATAAAAGAGATACGACTTAGGACAACATCTATATGGGACCTCGTATGCCCGATTGAACGTATTTCACATTCAATCATTTATACTTCGTCCGGTGCGCCAAAACGTCGTGGTAAAGGTAGCCTTTAGGCATTTCCCTCGAATAGAGGACCTTTAATCCAACATGATTAGCCCATACACACTAGATTAACAATGCATAAATAAACAAAGCAATGATACCCAAAAAGTAAATAACATAATAATAAAAGAGATGCGACCAAGGCCAATATCTATATGGGACCTCGTAAGCCCGATTGAACGTATTTCACATTCAATCAAGAATACTTCGCCCGGCGTGGTAAAATGTCATGGTAAAGGTAGCCTTTAGGCATTTCCATCAAATATAGGACCTTTAATCCAACATGATTAGCCCATGTGCACTTGATTAACAATGCATAAATAAATAAAGCAATAACATGCGGGAAGTAAATAACGGAAAATAAAACAGATGCAACCTAGGCCGACATCTATATGGGGCCTTGTATGCCCGATTGAACGTATTTCACATTCAATCTAGTATACTTCATCTGGCGCGGTGGGTCAAACCAACCTAGATGTCTCAATTATGCTGCAGTTGCTTTTCTGTGCTCAATGTGGTATGGTTTTCTTTCTCTTTTGTCTCTTTCTGTTTTCTTTTCATTTTGAAATTCTTTTTTCTTTTCTTTTCTTTTCTTTTCTTTTTTTTCTTTTTTTTTTCTTTCTCTTTTTTTCTTTTTGTTTTTTTTTCAACACACCTACCCTTTAAGGTAGCATTTCTCCTCATGGTGGTCCTAATACTCGCCCATAGGTAGCTTCACGCTTGTTGGTTATAGGTGGTTCAATTCTTTTCTTTAGAGACTTTTCTTTTATTTTCAACCATACCACACATCATAACATAAGCAAATCAAGATAGACATCTAAGCAAACAGTCATTCACCGACCTACAATTTCTTCGACTATTCACCTTGCCAACTACTCAGGTTTTCACCGCTAAGAACCTATAGTGAAGTGCTTACTAGTCTAACATAGATCAATCACTCAAAGTATCAGATAAAAATACATCAAGAGTTTATCGTTTCTAAGATTTCACCCTAAAGCAAACGATTTCATTATTGGACTTATGTCTAACTATCAAGGACTAAAAACAAACAACAAAATTTTTTTTTTCGGGCCCACCATGATCTTTCTATCATTGCTGTAAAATTTTCTGTTTCTCGGCTTTCTTTTCTCTATATCCATGTTTGCTAAACTCTTCTTGACAAATCTTTTTTTTTTCTAACCCAACGGATATCTATAATGGCTTTTAAGACACGGGGGTTAACATGATGCGTGTATGCATGAGATGCATGAAATGTGTGCGATGCATGAGATATAATATGCATGTGGTTATCAAAAGCATAAATGGTGGCTTCTATAGGTCATACAACTACGGTTCACATGTGGGTTTATGGGAGTGTACAAAAAGGCTCTCGCTGACGAAGGATTTCCCACAACTAGGACTCCCCACTCAAGGGTTCAAGCGACCAAGTGAACGCACCTTTTTAATACCTTGCGGTACGTGCCAACGAGTTATGGTGTGTGACTAACTGTCGAATGGGTTTCCCATTGTAGATTCCCCAGAGAGAGAGTGGAGCGAACTCTCTTAAATACCCAAGTCTCTTAGGCTCTTATCGCCTTGGTGACAGGTTTAAACAACAAGTCCTCCAAACTAGTCTGTCACAACGAGCTACGGGCAATGATTATCTTGGTGCATTCACAACTTTTCCTTATAGAAAGGTAGTGAATGAAGGAAGATACCAAACCATCACATAGCCTTAATAATGCCTTCGATTAAACAGATTTCAACCCACTATAGACACGGTTAACTAAAACACAAATCATAATCACTACAAGACATTATTTCGGGGCTGATTCTCTATCCCCAGTGGAGTCGCCAGACTGTAGGACACAGAAATCGGTGACGCTGTTCTAGGCTCGCGGCCTGTTGGAGTACGAAATAGCTCGCGGGGAACTAAACCAAGAAATAACATGGAGTCGCCACCCAGTGTGAAACCGAGATAAAGATTTAAGGCCGCACTCACCCCTCGCAGGGCAGACCTCAAACCTGTTATAGTGATAATTTTGTATCATACCGCAAGTGTACGGTGTCAAGTTTTAGTATAAACGAGTAGAGTGTCGTACCCGCAAGGATTGAAATCTAAATTACACTAAGTACTATAATTACTAACCTTAGCCCTATCTAGACACAGAAAAATCAGATTTGAAATTAATTGAAGAACCAACACAATGCTAATTAAAGGTAAATTATTGAAAAACTAAATAATACGAAATGAGAATGAATCCTAGAGTTTGATTTCACCTAGCCATCCACTATGTAATTACGCATTCATTTATCTCATGTCAAATTCCAAGTTTATAAGCCAAAACCATAAATTTCTCCACTCTTTCTCTCGAATACCAATGGAGGTATTGTCAAGTGTCAAAAATCAATATCTCTATAGACTCCAACAATTAACAATTGATTCGTACGGTGATTCTTATTAACTGCTTTCAAGAGTTATAAATTCTCTCGAACCCTATAACATTCTTGATTATATTTCTCAATTCCTACTCAAATCTCCTCTCTCGAGTGACAGATCTAAGTATAATATCATTACAATTGTGGCCAGCAAATAAAAGCATTAAGCATAGAGATAATATAAATAAACTTTCATAGAATTATTATGAGATTCAATTGATACTTAATACATAGTTTCAGGCAATAGAATACATCAAACCCTAGAATAAGAGTATTAGCTCATGGATTTCAAAACAAAACAACACCCTTAAGAAATACATCACAATAATAAAGAGAATCTAAGAAGAAAATAAAAGAATGGAACCCGAGACAGATTCCTTGTAATTTCTGAAGTTCGCTTTCTTCTTTTCTAGATCTCCCAATCTGCCTCTTGATAATTGATGTCTTGTTTTATGGTTTTTCTCCCCCCCCGTTTATGTTGTGTAATGGGTCTATTTATAATATTTCCAAGTCTCCCAGTCACGCTCCAATTCCCCTATCGCAGCGTCTGTGCGCTTTTTATTTTCACCTTCTTACTGGCGTCATGGGGCTAATTCTGCGGGAAACTGTATGGAGTGCTGGCGCCGTGGCGCTAGTTCTTCTTAGGGCTGCTGAAGGCACCACGGCGCCATATTCAGTATGTAGGAAGGCGCCATGGCGCCTCATGTTAAGTTGTCAATGGCGCCACAACGCCATTCTAACTGGAATTTGTATTGGCTATTAGGCGTCGTGGCGCCTATTCTTCTGTCCTCAATAACGCGCCATGACCGCCAGCCGTCTTTGCTGGAAAATGTATGGAGATCATCGCGCCGTGGGCCAGTTTTGTCAGCTTTTGCTTGCATCCAATTATTCCCGAAAATAACCTGAATTTTCCTCTTCCTGTTTCCTGTCATCACAACACTAAACAACTCCAAAAGCAACATTAAATAATACGGAATCCAACAAAATGATAAGCTGACGGTACAGAATTGGTGTGTAAATTTCACACTTATCAAATACCCCCAAACTTATGATTTTGCTAGTCCCGAGCAAAAGATAAAATAAACAAATAAAGATTACTAAATTAACTAAGCCACTTTCGTAGGGATCACGATTGCATTTAGCGTATGCAACAAGCCTTTAAACCCCTAGGCGGCCCTAGTGGACGAGTTATAGTCTCGTGAGGGCTTACAGAAACGACACCCACAAACGTTTTGAACAAATCTCACATACTCAATAAATTTTAACCTAAGTATTGTACACAAAACTATCTAGAGTCATGGGATAACTGGTGCTTGGCGTGTCCTCAAGGGATGCCTAATGTTGAGAATAAAGAAACCTTCAAAGCAAATAAATTAGCTTGGATCACATTTCTCCAATACAATATCTAATTCAGACTCGGAAGGTGCGTGTGTGCTAAAGGTTGATAACAGATCAAATCCTAAAGAGTCTAGCTGAGTGAGGTCGTCAATGAAATTTGTATCCAAAGGGTCAAACCAACCTAGATATCTGGAAAATCACTTCATATTTGCTTTTTTTTTTTAGTTTGATATGATATGCAAATTTTTTTTTTATTATTAATTTTTTTAATCTACCATTTAAGGTAGCATTTCTCCTCATGGTGGTCCTAATACTCGCCCATGGGTACCTTCACGCTTATCGGTTACATTTTTTTTTTTTTACATCTCATATAGTATGATTGATTGCAAACGGAGATGAATATCTACGCAAACGGTCATTCATCTTCAACTAATTTCATCAGCTCATCACCTTGCTATAGTCTTAGGGTCGTACTGTCAGAACCTCAATATTAAGTGCTTATGAGTCTGAATTAGATATGATACTCGAGGCATTAGATAAAAGGTGTTTACATGCTTATCGTTTTCTCTGTTCTCATATAGTGCATCTAGTTTCCTCATTGAACTAGCAACCAATACTCCCAAACTTTTTTTTTCATTAAACTTAAAACTAACACAGACATAAAGAAACTAATATTAACTTGAAACTTACACATAACTAAACACATAACACTAAATTAACACCCCCAAACTTAAAAACAAGCAATGTCCACAATGCGTAAAACAAAAGAGCGAAAGAAATAAAAATTAAAGATTAAAATACGTACCCGGAGGGGTGGCCCTCAGTCGTCATCCTCTTCAGCGGGGTCAGCTGGATAAGGCGGAAATGCTGGTGGTGAAGGGAATTGGACAGCATTAGCTCCTGAGTTCAATCCATAGCGTGCGAACATCTCCACTAAGGCGTTGTTGAAATCAACAGCATAAGCCATGTAATTATCTACACGTTCCTTGAAAATTTGCTCCACCTGATAATTGTGTTGGGTCTCCGTCTCTGGCAGGGATAACCGGATTTCCAAGTTGGAAGGAAGTGTAGGTGCAGTGGTTTGGTGTGGTTGCGTCGAGTTAGTACCATGGGAGGAGCTGGCTAATTGATTGGATCCGCCTCTGGTTGGTGTCATCATCCCTTGTTTGGTAACAGGCCAGGATACCCGCATCGATTGGGGCTTGAGCAGGAAGTATCTCTTCGCCCTTTTCCCAGACAACTCCTAATTTGTGGCACAGGTCGATTATGAGTGAAGGGTGAGGGAGGCCACGTATGGTAGTGTTCCTCACCGTAGCAAGAATGGAATCCTGAATAATCCGACCTACATTGATGGATTTTCTAGATATAATAGCATATGTTAGCGCTGCACGGTCTGTGGTGACCTGAGAGGTGTGACTGGTCGGCAAGAGCTTGGCAGACACGAAGTAGAACCAAGCTTTAGCATACTTCTCCAAGTGACTCTTGTTGAAATGCACATGATGGCCTTGACTAGTTTTCCAACTAGCTCCCGCGTCACATAATGCGGCAAGGATTGTGTCATAGTTAAGAGCGGTGGCAAGGTAAGTTGTGAATTCATCATCTTCAATGTCAGGTAGGTTGTAAAGTGCATTGATGGTGCGTTGATCGAATGGGACCATTTTGCCGCGAACTAGCACCGTCATGTTTTCATGTCGCACCTTGAGATTGGCTTATAATTCGCGAACAATGGGTATCACGGCATCCGCAGGAGGTTGAGTGAATGCTTGCCATCCTCTATTCTGAATGATATCGGAGACGTCGGGGTCATGGGCGTTAGAGACTCGTATACCCCGTTCGGAATAAAGTTCTTCGACAGAAAAGCAGTGTAATTAAGGTAAGCCTCATCATTCCAAAAATGAGTCGGATCATAGGATAGCACGGGGGTAGGCCGTCGTCTCTTTGGGGCCATGGAAGCACTTGGAATGATCCGACAGGTTATAGAGGGGGGTTCACTGTTAGAAAACTTAGGATTTCTCTTTGCGGCAATTTATCAAACAGTTGGTGGGCAAGGTTGAGATTGGCTTAGAATGAGTGTAATTGGTGCTGCCAAATTTCCAAAAATTACAAACAAAAGCAACAATTCAACAACAAAAGATAGGATGAATTAAAGATCTAACAAGTTGGTGATTGCGTGTGGTTTGTGAATGATTGGGGTGTGCTGAAGGCGTGGGGGGCGCTGAAGTGCTTGATGCGTGGGGTTTGCTGCTAAATGTGTGAGGGAGGCGCTATTGGAATTAGGCGCTGAGGCGCCAATTTATATGCCCAGGGAGGCGCCGTGGCGCCTAATCCTCGGCTCTTTGTATGGGATTTTGGCGCCGCGGCGCCTGAAGGATTTTTTTTTTATGATGTGCTGCCTTCCAATGAGCGCTTGTTTTATTGTCTTCAGCCAGACAGAAAGCCCTTATTTATTTTGGATCAGTGATGATAAGATGGTCTTTCGAGCGCGCCTCAGTGCCGTAATAGTGCTTCAAACGCTGACCATTGACTTTGAATACCGAGCCATCCTTACACTGTACTTCAATTGCGCCATAGGGGAATACTTCCTTTACGGTGAACGGGCCGGACCATCTCGATTTCAGTTTTCCAGGAAACAATTTTAGACGCGAATTAAATAACAGTACTTGTTGGCCATGTTGAAATTCTCGCTGAAGTATTTGTTTATCGTGCCATTGTTTTGTTCGAGCTTTGTAGATCTTGGCATTTTCGTATGCATCATTACGGAATTCCATCATTTCATTTAGTTGAAGAAGGCGGTGCTCTCCTGCTACTTTGGGATCGAAGTTCAACTTTTTCACAGCCCAGAAGGCCCGATGTTCCAGCTCAATTGGCAAGTGACATGCTTTTCCAAATACTAGTCGGTATGGTGACATCCCAATAGGTGTTTTGAAAGCCGTTCGATATGCCCATAAAGCGTCATCGAGTTTTTGAGCCCAATCCTTTCGGTTTGTGTTTACCGTTTTCTCCAGGATTTGTTTGATCTCCCGATTCGAAGTTTCGGCCTGGCCATTTGTTTGTGGGTGATATCCTAACGCGACTTTATGCTTCACACCATATTTAGCAAGAAGAGTGTTGAAAAGTCTATTACAAAAATGTGTGCCTTCATCGCTCAAAATGGCTCTGGGGGTGCCAAACCTGGTAAAGATGTATTTTCGGACAAACTTAATGACAACTTTCGCATCATTGGTAGTTGTGGCGATGGCTTCCACCCATTTGGATACGTAGTCAACTGCTAGTAGAATATATGTTTGGCCAAATGAAGGAGGAAATGGCCCCATAAAGTCAATTCCCCAGACATCAAAGAGCTCAACCTCTTGAATAGTGTTCAAAGGCATTTCATGACGCCTGGAAATATTTCCCAGTCGTTGGCAACGATCACATGTTTTGACCAGTTGGTAGCTATCTCGGAATAATGTGGGCCAAAAGAATCCAGATTGAAGTACTTTGGCTGCGGTTCGTGTTGCTCCAAAGTGTCCTCCATAAGGTGCGGCATGGCATTGGTCAAGGATTTCGCGAGTTTCCTCATCGGGAACGCATCTACGAATTATCTGATCCGGACATCTTTTGAAAAGTAAAGGTTCATCCCAGATGTAAAATTTTACATCATGAAGGAATTTCTTCTTTTGTTGGTATGTAATGTCCGGTGGTAGTTCTCCACAAGCTAAGTAGTTTGCATAGTCAGCAAACCACGGAACTCTGGCAAATACCTCAAAAAGTTGTTCATCTGGAAAGACCTCTTGGATAGTTCCCTCTCTGGGCTCATCAGATTCAATTCGAGATAAATGATCAGCTACCACATTCTCGCTGCCCTTCTTGTCCCTTATTTCAAGATCAAATTCTTGTAATAAGAGTACCCATCGTATCAGGCGAGGTTTGGCATCCTTCTTTGCAAAAAGATAACGTATGGCTGCATGATCGGTATAGACGATTACTTTCGTCCCAATTAGATAAGACCGAAATTTATCAAATGCAAACACGACTGCCAACATTTCTTTTTCGGTGGTGGTGTAGTTTTGCTGGGCACTATCTAATGTCTACTTGCGTAGTATATCGCTCTGAAAAGCTTGTCGCGCTTCTGACCCAAGACTGCACCGATTGCCTGATCGCTGGCGTCACACATTACTTCAAACGGTTCATCCCAATTTGGGGTTATCATGATCGGAGCAGAGATCAATGCTTGTTTGATCTTTTGAAAAGCTTGTAAACAGTTCTCATCCATCACAAAAAGAGTGTCATTTTCTAAGAGATTGCACAATGGTTTAGCAATTTTAGAAAAGTTCAATATGAATCGACGATAAAAACCGGCATGACCAAGGAAACTTCGAACTCCTTTGACGTTTATTGGCGGCGGGAGTTTTTCTATCACAGCTATCTTAGCTCTATCAACTTCCACTCCTTTTGAAGATATTTTGTGGCCCAGCACAATGCCTTCTTGGACCATAAAATGACACTTTTCCCAATTCAACACCAGACTCTTTTCCTCACATCTTTGTAGAACTAAGGATAAATTGTGTAGACAGTGATCAAAACTTGATCCGAATACGGAGAAGTCATCCATAAAAATTTCTACAATCTCTTCCACCATGTCAGAGAATATGGCCATCATACATCGCTGGAAGGTTGCAGGGGCATTACACAACCCAAATGGCATTCGTCGGAAAGCATAAGTACCATAAGGGCAGGTAAAGGTTGTCTTCTCTTGATCTTCTGGTGCTATGGCGATTTGGTTATACCCCGAATAACCGTCGAGGAAACAGTAATACTCAAAACCGGCCAATCGGTCTAACATTTGGTCAATGAAAGGAAGGGGAAAATGGTCTTTTCTGGTCGCCTTGTTAAGTTTCCTGTAGTCTATACAGACACGCCATCCAGTGACAGTCCTGGTGGAAATGAGTTCATTTTGATCATTCTTTACTACAGTCATTCCTCCCTTTTTAGGTACCACTTGAACTGGTGCTACCCATGAGCTATCAGAGATCGCATAGATGATTCCAGCTTTTAGCCATTTCAACACTTCAGCTCTCACGACTTCTTTCATGGCTGGATTCAACCTTCTCTGGTGTTCAATGGATGGTTTATAAGTATCTTCCATCAGAATCCTATGCATGCATACGGACGGATTAATTCCCTTTATGTCTGCAATCGACCACCCCAGAGCAGATTTATACTTTCGTAAAATCCTCAGTAATTTCTCCTCTTCTACTGTAGATAGTGTGGAAGAGATGATCACTGGAAATGTTGAGTTTTCGCCCAAAAAAGCATAGCGGAGATGCTCCGGTAGTGTTTTCAATTCCGCTGTATCTTTTTGTTCTTCCAAAGATGGTGGGGCTTGCAATGTTTCAAACTGGGCTCGTGCCACTGTTTCTTTTGGCAAACTATCGAGTGCTAAGGTCATTTGTTTAAGGTCCTGATCGTCAAATGGCGTTTCTCTATCGATAACTGAGTTGATCAAACATCGCTCTAAAGGGTCAGTGGACTCATTCTCCAGGCTTATCTCTTATGTATAGATATCTGTAACATCCACCCGGTTACAAGTGTGGGTTTCTTCGGGATAATTTAGAGTTTGGTAGATGTCAAATGTTACATCATCTCATCTACTCTCAAAGTTAGTCTCCCTTTTTGTACATCAATTAAAGCCTTCCCAGTTGCCAAGAATGGGCGTCCCAAAATCAATGGTATTTCTTGGTCTTCCTCCATATCCAAGACTACGAAATCTGCGGGAAAGATGAACTTATCCACTTTTACTAACACATCTTCGATGACTCCTTTAGGGTATGTTAGGGACCTGTCTGCCAGTTGCAGTGTGATAGTTGTGGGCTTGGTGTCTCCAAGGCCCAATTTTCGGAAAACCGAGAGAGGCATCAAATTAATGCTTGCTCCCAGATCACACAATGCTTTAGTGAAAGTAGACCCTCCAATATTGCATGGTATGGTGAAACTTCCTGGGTCTTTGAGCTTTTGAGGCAATTTCTTTTGAATTATAGCACTGCATTCTTCTGTGAGTTTCACAGTTTCAAAATCCTCCAACCTTCGCTTTTTAGACATAATCTCCTTCATGAACTTTACATAATGGGGCATTTGAGCTAAAGCTTCAGCAAAGGGAATGTTAATGTGGATTTTTTTGAAAATTTCCAAAAATTTAGCAAATTGGGCATCTAACTTCTTCTTTTGGAAACGTTGAGGATATGGAAGAGATGGCTTTGGAATCTGAGGTTTCGCGACTACAGAAGGGATGTCGCTCTGATCTTTAGTCATTACTGGCTCTTCCTGTATCTCTACTTCCTTATCTAGGCTACTTTCATCAGGGGTATGTCCGACTTGTCTTCCGTTCCTAAGGGTGATAGCTTGACACTGTTCCTTAGGGTTTATTTCGGTATTGCTAGGAAATGCCCCTTTTTGTGGTTGCCTAATCGAGGAGGCAAGCTGACCAATCTGGGTTTCTAATGATTTCATCGTAGCTCCCATGTTGCCCATGTAGGTCTCTATATTGCTTAATCGCGACTCATTCTTCTCGAACCTTTCTGAGGATTTGGCGACAAACGTGCTCAAAAGGTCTTCTAATGATGGTTTCTGTTCCGACATTTGGTTGCTGAAACCAGGTGGGGGCATCAAGGTATTCTTTGTGTTTGCATAAGAAAAATTTTCATGATGCCTGAGTCCCGGATGATATTGGTTTGATGCAGGATTTCCCCTATAATTGTTGAAATTTCTGTTGTTCACATATTGAGCTTGCTCAAAGCTCGGGGTTCCTTCCACTAATTACATATTCACAGTTGCAGCAGATTCGATAGATGGTTTCACATGTTGATTCCTTAAAGCTGCCACATGAGATGAGAGGGTTGAAATCTGAGCTGTTAGTGCAACTAGCGGGTCTACTTCATGTATGCCCGCCAGTTTGGTTATCGTAGTTTGCTCAGTTGGCCATTGGAAGTGATTAATGGCCATTCCGATCAGTAATGTATATGCTTCTTCTGCAGACTTCTTGAACAGAGCACCTCATGCAGCTGTGTCAACCATGGTTCTATTCGGGCCATTAAGCCCATTATAGAACAACTGAATTTGGACCAAATCCGCAAAATTATGTTATGGGCATCTTATTTCAGTTTGTAATTGGGCAGTTTTAGCAGGTGGAAAGAACTTTTCCAAGAATCGTACAGCCATATCTTCCCAAGTTTGGTTGCTTCCTACAGGTATGGATTGCATCCAACCCCTAGCTCGGTCTCTCAAGGAAAATGGAAATAGTCGCAACCTAATCGTTTCTTTGGGTACACCATTCATCTTAATGGTGTCAGCTATCTCTAGGAACATCCTTAAATGAATGTTGGGATCCTCGACAGCTGATCCCCCATATTGGTTTTGTTGGACCATGTTAATAAGAGCAGGTTTCAATTCAAAATTATTGGCATCAATTGGTTGATATGCAATTCCAGAATAATTATCCTCAATGACAGGTTTAAAATGGTCACAGATTGGTACCTGTCGTGGAACATTTCTCTGTTTTCATCTGCAATTGCTACTTGCCGCTGTTTATTCCCTGTTTGCTTCTGCCATTTTCGTTCCTTCACTCCTTGCTTCTTTCTGAGTCTTCTTGCAGTGCGTTCTATTTCAGGATCAAATAATAGTGAGTCAAGACTTCCTTTTTGTCTCATTCACTGCCAAGCATCAAATAAGATCAGACAGGAACACAGTGGGTATAAACAAAAAGACTTTTTAAAGAAAAATAAACTTCTAAATTAACGCTAAGATTATTCGGTAATAGTATTAATGTGATCTAAACAATCAATCCCCAGCAACGGCGCCAAAAACTTGTAGTGATATTTTGTATCATACCGCAAGTGTACGGTGTCAAGTTTTAGTATAAACGAGTAGAGTGTCATACCCACAAGGATTGAAATCTAAATTACACTAAGTACTATAATTACTAACCTTAGCCCTATCTAGACACAGAAAAATCAGATTTGAAATTAATTGAAGAACCAACACAATGCTAATTAAAGGTAAATTATTGAAAAACTAAATAATACGAAAGAAGAATGAATCCTAGAGTTTGATTTCACCTAGCCATCCACTATGTAATTACACATTCATTTATCTTATGTCAAATTCCAAGTTTATAAGCCAAAACCATAAATTTCTCCACTCTTTCTCTCGAATACCAATGGAGGTATTGTTAAGTGTCAAAAATCAATATCTCTATAGACTCCAACAATTAACAATTGATTTAGTACGGTGATTCTTATTAACTACTTTCAAGAGAGTTATAAATTCTCTTGAACCCTATAACATTCTTGATTATATTTCTCAATTCCTACTCAAATCTCCTCTCTCAAGTGACAGATCTAAGTATAATATCATTACAATTGTGGCCAGCAAATATAAAGCATTAAGCATATAGATAATATAAATAAACTTTCAGAGAATTATTATGAGATTCAATTGATACTTAATACATAGTTTCAGGCAATAGGATACATCAAACCCTAGAATAAGAGTATTAGCTCATGGCTATTTCAAAACAAAACAACACTCTTAAGAAATACATCAAAATATAAAGAGAATCTAAGAAGAAAATAAAAGAATGGAACCCGAGACAGATTCCTTGTAATTCTGAAGTTGACGCTTTCTTCTTTCTAGATCTCCCAATCTGCCTCTTGATAATTGATGTCTTGTTTTAGGGTTTTTCTCCCCCCCCCCCCCGTTTATGTTGTGTAATGGGTCTATTTATAATATTTCCAAGTCTCCCAGTCACGCTCCAATTCCCCTATCGCAGCGCCTGGGCGCTTATTTATTTTCACCTTCTTACTGGCGCCATGGCGCCAATTCTGCGGGAAACTGTATGGAGTGCTGGCGCCGTGGCGCCAGTTCTTCTTAGGGCTGCTGAAGGCGCCACGGCGCCATATTCAGTATGTAGGAAGGCGCCATGGCGCCTCATGTTAAGTTGTCAATGGCGCCACGGCGCCATTCTCACTGGAATTTGTATTGGATATTAGGCGTCGTGGCGCCTGTTCTTCTGTCCTCAATAACGCGCCATGGCGCCTCCTTTGCTGGAAAATGTATGGAGATCATCGCGCCGTGGCGCCAGTTTTGTCCTTTTTGTCAGCTTTTGCTTGCATCCAATTATTCCCGAAAATAACCTGAATTTTCCTGTTCTTGTTTCCTGTCATCACAACACTAAACAACTCCAAAAGCAACATTAAATAATACGGAATCCAATAAAATGATAAGCTGATGGTACAGAATTGGTGTGTAAATTTCACACTTATCACCTGTTGGGTTCGGAATGGTCCCTTACTTATGCTACTTGTAATGATATGATTTGTGCAATATCTTAACCGAATCTACGCAACATGCTCAAGAACAACCTATATCTAGTTCAAGTTCATAAAGATAAATCCTATGTCTAAGTTTGCATGTTTGGAAAGTAAGTCCTCATAACACATGACAACACACGGAATCTCATGAACATATTTCAATTATATAATGTGAAAAGCAAACAACAACATAAACCTAATGCAAATTCCAAACGCAAAATAAATAACTAATAATGCTTAAAAATAAACAACTAAATCATGCTTAAAAAATAAATAACATACTAGACTAAATCATGCTTAAAAAAAAAAATAACATATTAGACTAATCATGCTCGCATACATGTTTGGATGAAACGAAATACGTGTGTCTCTTAAGTAGTATGTGGCATTGTATCCCGAGTGCAAACCGCACTACCGTCCATTCGGATTGGCTACGGAATTTACGTCCGGGTTTTTCCATCCAATATACCACAAAAGAGAACACATATTTCGTTCACCCGGAATTCACATCATGCATCAACAAACGACTCTCATGCGATAATATATTAAAATAAATAAAAAAACGAAGAATAATAAATAAAGAATGTGCCCTCAGGTCTAACCTCTTTTGTCGTCTCTCGAAAGCGCGTTACACGGCCGTCGGAAGGGTTGATATTCCGCAACTTTTCTGGTTCACTAATCCAACGTTTTCCTTCGCTGTTTCACTGTTTGGGCTGCTGGTTTTACTCCATTTCACTGCTGTTTGTGTTGTATTTTCTGGTCACTATTTTTTGGTAATTAGGGGACTGTTTTGAGGGTTTATTGAGGGGTATTGGGCTGCTGTTTTATGCGGTTTTAAGGCTAAAAACTGGGCAGTTTATGCAGTAGTTTTGGGGTATTTTCTGGGCATTTTTAAGGGTCTATTTGTGCGGCAAAATGGGCAGTGCAGTGGGGGTGTGTGTCTTGCGGGAGGATTGTTTGCGTGTGTGTGTGTGCTGACAGTGTTATTGCATGAAAAATGAGGGGTAGCGTTGAGGGCTTATGCGTGAGTTGGGGCTGTTGGTGTGAGGGATGGTGACGTGATCTGGAGGGTGCAGGTTAGGGCAGGTGCTTTGTGCGTGAGGGGGCAATACATGAATGAGGCTGGTGCGTTGAATTAAATGGGGGAGTTGTGGACGTGGCTGCTGAATGAAGGAGGGCTTGCGTGAGTGATAGTGGTGTGTTGAAGGCTAATGTGTTGAAGGTGTTTGAGGGGGTATGCGTGGGGACGTGTTTTAGGCAGTAACGTGAGTGCTGTTCTTGTTTTGTTACGTGAAGGAGAGATAGGTGAGTCGGCTGTGAGTGTTTAGGGTTTATTTGATGTGTTTTTTGTGAGAATCAGCCATGGTTTTAGATGTGTGGTGAAAGGTTCTTTTTATAGGCAAAGGGGTGGGGGTTTTCCTTGTTTGAGAAGGAGAAGGTTTTGTGCATTAATGGGATATCTTTTTAAATTAGTACGAGATAAGGAAATCTTTTAATTAGGGAAATGATTTGATTTTAATTTGATTTATTCTCTTTTAGTTAGGGATATGATTTGATTTGTATAATTTAATTAGGGAATGTAATTTAAGTGAATTAGGAAAGCTTTTGATGTGATTTTATTTGGCTTTATTTAATTTTGGTATGTGATTTATTTAATTTGGGAAGGTGATTTGGTTTGATTTCAACATGTGTTTAATGTGTGGATTTTTTAGGGAAGTGATTTACGGGCTTGGGCGTGTGGCTTTGGTGATGTGTGGGCTTGGTGTGTGGTTTTTGGGGGTTTGGGCTAAGGGTGTGTTTTAAAATAGATGTCCAACAAGCAAACCCGAAGCATAAACAAACGAATTAATTCCAACAATGTGTCAATTCTTGACTCTTCCCTTCCGACGTCCATTTCCCGCGACTTCCGCAACTTAAAGAGTAGTGCCTCCGTACGAGACTCATCATTGGGACTTATATGTAAAAATGCAGTGCCTACAGTCGCCCCCACTTTGATGGGACTTGTGCAATGTGTGACAATGAAAATCCTATCAAAGTTATGTAATGCATTTTTACTTACCTGGCTCGCCAACTGCCACTTGACTTGCCTGTTGCTTCGAACTGAGTTGATATTGTGGCGAGGTGCTTCGACCCCAAGGTTCATCCCTGTAAGATGCTGCGATCTTTAGGAATCACTACCGAACTGAACTGATATGATGGCGAGGCGCTTCAACCCTTGGGCTTTGTTCCCGAACCATCTGTGGGCTTTGTTCCCGAGTTGTGTAGAGAGTGGGCTTTGTTCCCTGGGCTTTGTTCCCGAACTGAATGTGATGGCGAGGTGCCTCGACCTCTGGGCTTTGTTCCCGAACCACATGTGGGCTTTGTTCCCGAACTGTGTAGAGAGTGGGATTTATTCCCTGGGCTTTGTTCCCGTTGTGTTGAATGTGATGGTGAGGTGACTCGACCTCTAGGCTTTGTTCCCGAACCACCGAACGACCCTGGGACGCATCCCAGAACTGTAACTGATGCGTGGGCCTTCGACCTTGAAACACATCCTAAAAGATATGACGTAGTGGGTCCTCGACCCTGGGACGCATCCCGGAACTACGACTGTTGATGCAGTGGGCCCTCGACCCTATGACGCATCCCGGAACTGCAACCGACAACGGGGGCCCTCGACCCTGGGATGCATCCCAATACCGCTGACAATGTGGGCCTCGCCCTCAAACTGATGATGTAGTGGGTCATCGACCTTGGGAAGCATCCCGGAACTACAACTGATGATGCAGTGGGCCCTCGACCCTGGGACGCATCCCGGAACTGCAATCGACAAGGGGGGCCCTCGACCATAGGATGCATCCCAATACCGCTGAAAATGTGGGCCTCGCCCTCGAACAGATGATGTAGTGGGTCCTCGAACCTGGGACGCATCCCAGAACTGCAACTGATGATGCAGTGGGCCCTCGACCCTAGGACGCATCCCAGAACTGCAATTGACAACTGGGGCCCTCGACCCTGTGATACATCCCAATACCGCTGACAATATGGGCCTCGCCCTCAAACTGATGATGTAGTGGGTCCTCGACCCAGAATTGGTACTGATGTGGGCCTCGCCCCGGATTGATACTGATATGGGACTCGCCCCAAAACTGATACTGATGTGGTCCTCACCCCAAGCTGATACTGATGTTGGCCTCACCCCCAAACTGACACTGATGTGGGCCTCGCCCCAAACTGATATGGGCCTCGCCCCAAACTGATACTAATATGGGCCTCTCCCCAAACTGAGACTGACGTGGGCCTCGCCCCAAACTGATGTGGGCCTCACCCCAAACTGATACTAATGTGGGCCTCGCCCCCAAGGTTATACTGATGTTGGTGTTGGCCTCAACCCTGTGACTCATCCCCAAAACTGATACTAACGTGGGCCTCGACCCAGGGACTCATCCCCAAAACTGATACTGATGATGCGGGCTTCAACCCTGGGACTCATCCCCAAAACTAACACTGATGCTGATGTGGGCATCGACCCCGGGAATCATCCCCAAAACTGATGCTGATGTGGGCCTCGGCCCTGAGACTCATCCCAAAACTGATGTTGATGTAGGCCTCGACCCTGGGATTTATTCCCGAAGACTGCTGATAATGCGGGCTTCGCCCCCTGGGATTCATTCCCGAAAACTGCTGATAATGCGGGTTTCGCCCCCTGAGATTCATTCCAAGATTCATTCCAAGACTCTGACGATGTGGGCCTCGACCCTGGGATTCATTCCAAAACTCTGACGATGTGGGACTCGACCCTGGGATTCATTCCCAGATTCATTCCAAAACTCTAACGATGTGGGCCTCGACCCTGGGATTCATTCCCAGATTCTTTCCAAAACTCTAATGATGTGGGCCTCGACCCTAGGATTCATTCCCGAACCGTTACTGTGTGAGGTGGTCCATTCCTGAACCGTTACTGTGATGTGGTCCATTCCCGAACCTTACTCCATTCTCGGAGTGCCATTCTCGGCCTTTTCATTCCCGAACCTCGCTACGTTCTCGGAGTGCCATTCTCGGCTTGTTCATTCCCTAACTATGCTCCATTCTCAGAGTACCATTCCCGACTTGTTCATTCTCGAACTATGCTCCATTATCGGAGTGCCATTCTCGGCTTGTTCATTCTCGAACTATGTTCCATTCTCGGAGTGCCATTCTCGGCTTGTTCATTCTCGAACTGTGCTCCATTCTCGGAGTGCCTTCTCGAACTATGCTCCATTATCGGAGTGCCATTCTCGGCTTGTTCATTCTCGAACTATGTTCCATTCTCGGAGTGCCATTCTCGGCTTGTTCATTCTCGAACTGTGCTCCATTCTCGGAGTGCCATTCCCGGCTTGTTCATTCTCGAACTGTGCTCCATTCTCGGAGTGCCATTCCCGGCTTGTTCATTCTCGAACTGTGCTCCATTCTTGGAGTGCCATTCCTGGATTGTTCATTCTCGAACTGTGCTCCATTCTCGGAGTGCCATTCCCAGCTTGTTCATTCTCGAACTTTGCTCTATTCTCGGAGTGCCATTCCCAGCTTGTTCATTCTCGAACTGTGATCTATTTGTTGGGGTTGGTGCTCAGAGCGCCAATTCCCGGTTGTATTTCTGTTGATTGCTTCTGTAAAACATTATTATTATGAATAATATATGCAGTTTCTATAATATAATCTATCTTTCTATATGGTAAAGACGTAATGACCCTAGAATGATTAGTCATGATATAATTGCAAAAGCGTCGCAACAGACATTGAGATGTATCATGACGTTGTCATTCTCAGACAGTTCCTGGTCAAGGTTTACACTACTTGGTCAGTAAAGTAAACCCGTTGAGACCGGTACATGTCGTATACTGGAATATATGATTCCAATGGTTTCTCAATGAACCATAAGTCTTGGAGACTAGTATAGACGTGAAGGTGTTTATAGCGGATAAACACTGAACGACTCACCGAAGATTCTTAATGGATGGTACACCAGAGTCAATAAGAATCTTCTTGGGTTGAGTAGCACTTGTGATTCTTAGACTTGAGATGCCATTATGGGCACATGAGACATCTTCTACACTTAGACGGCAGTCACATCACCGATCTATTTAGATCAGACCTCCACCTGTTGAAAGTGTTGAGCATGTATGATGAAGAAAGCTTGTAACTATTGTAGTTATAACTATTCTTTTAAGGTTTTGGAAACCATGTTGCTAATCTAGAGTTATTGACCCACTCTTAAATGACCTAGATTTGATCTTGAGTTGTTTCATTGTGTTGAGACTTGGATTGGATGGAAGAATGATGATTGAAGTAATTGATTTAATGTATTTGGTCTAATTTGTCCAA
This sequence comes from Zanthoxylum bungeanum, assembly GCA_019454045.1. Lineage (NCBI taxonomy): Eukaryota > Viridiplantae > Streptophyta > Magnoliopsida > Sapindales > Rutaceae > Zanthoxylum > Zanthoxylum bungeanum. The sequence continues at coordinate 57,376 of SKCR01007779.1, read as the reverse complement.
TTTGTTAAAATTGAAAAATTAGGGTTCATGACCAATTCCAAATTTGGGGCTTTTCATATATGTTGTGTATTTGTGTGTGTATATGATGCATATAAAGTTTCATGTTCATTGGATTATATCTTGATGTGTTTTGATGCATGAAATGACAAAGTGCACCAATTAGAACCTTAGTGAGACTCTCGGCCTTGGTGTGAAAATTTGGGATTTTTGGTGCTTTTGGTGTTTTGATGTTTTGAACATGATAAGTTCATCTTAGAAATGATTTAGAATCATTCAAAATTGATTAGATCAATTTTGGACTAAAATGGACAAAATACCAAAGTAAGGGTAATTTGGTAAATTCACTTAAATATGATTTATTGAATTTTATTTCATAATTTGATTATTGGAATATTAAATAAATATTTTTATTTAATTAATCCGAGAAAAAATTTTGAAATCTGAAAATCGGATTTTCACCGCTTCCGCTGCGTTACCGGATTCCCCCCTAAAAACCCCTACAAAATGGTATCAGAGCGAGTCTGATTCTAGGCCACCTAATATGATTAGCCTTTATTGAATCAATGTTTAATCATGTTTTCTTGACTTTATGCATGCTTATTAGGATCTAAATTGGTTAGATTTAGGGTGTATGACACTTAGCGGAAAATCCCTAATTAATAAGGTTTGAATGTAATTATGTATTTGATGCATGTTATATGGTCCGTCTTGTCAATACGGTTTATGAATACTTCTTTGTGACTACATCCGAGACCGTGCCTTTGCTATGAGGATGTAGCCGATAAAGATTTATTTATACCGGATGTATATCAGATACTAGGTAAATTCAAGTAAAAGCGGAATTCTGAACGTGCCCTAGCTGTCAAAATTACGTAAGTAACTTGAGTTTATCATTGACGAGTTTAACCTTGGTACGTCTCCTTGTGGGCCTGCCTTCGCAGCGACAACGAGAAATGGCCAGGACCGGATACTTAGGAGTCATTAGTGAATGATTGACAAATGAGTTGTCTACCTGATGAATATACGTAGGCGAGACCGTGCCTCTGCTGTGAGCCGAAATATATCCACGGGATCCACTTTTCACTATTAGTATTTAATTTAATTATTAAATATTTGTATTCTGTTTTGGGATTACAGTATTGCATGATTTAGTGGGAGATGCATATTAGATTAAAATTCCATGATCTAGTTTATGCTTTTGATATTATATGAAACTGCTTTATTTCTGCTAACCGTTTTTCGTGATCTATATGATAGATTGGCGATGGCGGCACAATCCACTAATCAGTTTGCGCGTATGCTTGATGCGAATAAACTGAAAGGCGCTGAGAACTTTGCAGACTGGGAATTGGATTTGAGGATTGTCCTCGATTCCGAAAAGCTGGGTTATGTTCTTGAGGGTCCGTTGCCCCTTGCAGTGGGTGCGGATGCTTCGGATGAGGAACGCCAAGTTTTTGAAACTTGGAAGGATGATGATTTAAGGGTTAAATCATACATCCTTAGTTCATTGTCTCTGAAACTCAAGCAACAGTACTATGGTATGCTAGATTCCTATAGTATGATGACGCGATTGAGACAATCGTTTGAGAACCAAGAACAAGTGATTGTTCACAAAGTCGCCATGGAACTGTTCCATGAGCGTCTGGATGAGGGGCAAAGTGTTAGCCCATATGTTCTTCAGATGATCGATTTGATCGATCAATTGAGGCAACATAATCTCATCTTGAATGACATTCTCGGTAGGAGTGTCATTCTTGGTTCACTACCAGTTTCATTTCGCCAGTTCGTGATGTACTTCAACATGCACGGGACTGTCTGTACCTACCAGGAGCTACATAGGATGTTGCTCATGGCAGAAGAGGACCTTAAGAAGGGAGTACCGACTCGCCCTCCTAGAACTACTTCTCTTTCGGCTTATTCCCAAGGATGGTCCAAGGGAAAGAACAAGAAAGGCAAGAAGAAGAAGAAGGCTTTTGGTTCTCAACAACAGGCGAAGATTGCAAAGCCCAAAAGGGCTTCTGAAGACAAATGCCACCACTGCGGCAAAGTCGGGCACTGGAAGAGGAACTGTCCTGATTACATTGCCCAGCTGAGGAGAGACAGAGCTTCTACATCAGGTACTTTTATTTTTCCAGTTATTGATTTATCTTTGGCTTGTGAAGCCGTTACATCCAGCTGGATTTTAGATTCTGCTTGTCCCATTCACATTTGCAATTCGTTGCAGGTGCTGAAGGAAAGTAGGAAACTGAAGCCTGGAGAGATGCAGTTGCGATTCAGGAGTGGAGACTCTTTGGATGCAGTTGCAGTGGGAGTATGCGAGATCTCATTGCCGAATGAGACACTTTTGTTATATGACTCTCATTTTGTACCGGATGTGTCGCAAATATTATATCACTTTTTGTATTGGATACAGAAGGCTTTTGTATTAATATTAAGAATAGTTTTCTTTTATTTATAGAAAATAATATTCAGATCCTTTGTTGTCCAAACTAGCATGGTGATTATACATTGCAAACTTCAAAAGATATATTAAGTTCTGGAGTTAATAAACGTAGTTTACCTGTAATTAATAATACTGAACTTTGGCATATGAGACTTGGTCACATTGGCGTTAAACGCCTTACCCAATTGGTTAGGAATGGTTTGATATCAGATCTTACCATTGAATCCTATCCAACTTGTGAATCATGTATTCAGGGTAAGATGACCAAAGCCCCATTTTCTGGTGTTGGACACCGCGCCACTAACTTACTGGAACTCGTACATTCTGATGTATGTGGTCCACTAAGTCAAACTGCTCACAGTGGTTATTCGTACTTTGTTACCTTTACCGATGATTTGTCACGGTACGGTTATGTGTATTTGATGCGACATAAATCGGAAACCTTTGAAAATTTCAAAGAATTCCGAAATGAAGTAGAAAAACAAACTGGTAAATATATTAAATGCCTTCGATCAGATCGAGGCGGCGAATATATGAGTGGTGAGTTCATGGATTATATGAAGGAGAATGGGATTCTCGCTCAATATACTCCTCCAGGTACACCACAGCACAATGGTGTATCTGAAAGGAGAAATCAGACTTTATTGGATATGGTCCGATCGATGTTGAGTTTCACAGATTTGCCCTATTATTTATGGGGCTACTCTCTCTTAACAGCCACACATCTTTTGAATAAGATTCATTCAAAGGTTGTTCCTACGACACCGTATCAGATATGGTTCGGTAGGAGACCAAATCTTAATTATATTAAGGTTTGGGGTTGTCCTGCCTATGTCAGGGTAACAGCAAGATAAGCTTTCGCCTCGAGGGCAAAAGTTTAGGTTTGTTGGATATCCTTCGAATACGAGGGGATATATGTTCTATGATACCGAGCATCGAAATGTGTTCGTAGCTCGCTTCGCAAAATTTCTAGAAGTAGAATTTTTGTCAGAAGGTGGTAATCATAGACAGGTTGAGCTTGATGAAGTCCAACCTGAAAACAACGAACCAACGGAGCAACCTGGAGTTCAAGTAGATGAAGAACCTTCAACACACACACTCCATAGGTCGGAAAGGGTATCTAGACCTCCTGAACGCTTGTATTTGATACAAGAAAAGAGTCTGGATGTTCTATTAGTTGAAGAGACAGATCCTTTCACCTATAGAGAATCGATGTTGGACATCGACTCCGTGAAATGGCAAAGTGCCATGAAATCCGAGATAGACTCAATGCATGAAAATCAAGTTTGGGACTTGATTCCGCTTCCCGAAGGAATTGTTCCTATCGGTTGTAAATGGGTTTACAAGAGGAAGCGCGGGCCTGACGGTAAGGTAGAAACTTACAAGGCCCGACTGATAGAAAAAGGTTACACGCAGCGACCTGGCGTCGACTACGATGAAACTTTTTCACCGGTTGCAATGCTTAAGTCTATCCGGATTTTGCTTTCTATAGCTGCGTATCATGACTACGAGATTTGGCAAATGGATGTCAAAATGACTTTTCTAAATGGATTTCTTGATGAAGAAATCTGCATGGAACAGCCGGAAGGTTTCGCGTCCAGCGAAACCTCGGGTATGGTATGTAAGCTTAAGAAGTCCATTTATGGACTTAAACAAGCTTCACGAAGTTGGAATCTTCGATTCGATGAGATTATTAGATCGTCTGGTTTTCTCAAGAATTCGGAAGAATCCTGTGTGTATCAGAAGGCCAGTGGGAGCATGGTCGTATTTTTAGTCCTATATATTGATGATGACATCCTAATCATTGGGATATTGAAATGTATGTTACAAAGCGTGAAGCGTACCTCTGTAAGAATTTCTCCATGAAGGACCTGGGAGAAGCTTCCTATGTTTTAGGGATAAAACTCTATAGAGATAGACAAAGGAGGCTGATTGGGTTATCCCAATCAACGTACATAGATAAGATCTTGGAACGGTATAGTTTTGGTAACTGTAAGACAACAAACATACCGTTCAGACATGGGATACATCTTTCTAAGAAGATGTGTCCACAAACAGAAGATGAGAAGGTTAGAATGTCTAACCAACCTTATGCTTCGTGTTTGGGTAGCATAATGTATGTCATGTTATGTACTAGGCCTGATATCAGTTTCGCTGTTAGCGTAACTAGTCGATATCAGTCCAATCCAGGTAATGACCATTGGATGGCCATTAAACATATCCTAAAGTATCTTAAAGGTACCAAGGATAAGTTGATTATATATGGAGGAAACGAACTGCATGTTAATGGGTATACAGACTCCGATTTCCAATCGGATCCCGATGATAGAAAGTCTACATCTGGATTTGTCTTTACCCTTAACGGAGGTGCAGTTTGTTGGAAGAGTTCCAAACAGGGATCGACAGCTGATTCCACCACTGAGGCGGAATATATTACAGCTTCTGAAGCTGCAAAAGAGGCTGTGTGGATAAAGAACTTTATCACAGAATTGGGAGTTGTCCCAAGTATCGAGAATGTGATTCCGTTATACTGTGATAATACTGGAGCCATTGCGCAAGCAAAGGAACCGAAGGCGCATCAGAAGTCAAAGCATGTGGAACGCAAGTACCACATCATTCGAGAGATCATGTCGCGAGGGGATATTATCGTGTGCAAGGTACCGAATGAAGACAATGTAGCAGACCCGCTGACGAAGGCCATACCTCCGAAGTTGTTTGATAAACACGTGGAGTCGATGGGTATTAGATACAATCGATATTGGCACTAGAGCAAGTGGGAGATTTTGTTGGGGTTGGTGCTCAGAGCGCCAATTCCCGGTTGTATTTCTGTTGAATACTTCTGTAAAACATTATTATTATGAATAATAGATGCAGTTTCTATAATATAATCTATCTTTCTATATGGTAAAGACGTAATGACCCTAGAATGATTAGTCATGATACAGTTGCAAAAGCGTCGCAACAGACATTGAGATGTATCATGACGTTGTCATTCTCAAACAGTTCCCGGTCAAGGTTTACACTACTTGGTCAGTAAAGTAAACCCGTTGAGACCGGTACATGTCGTATACTGGAATATATGATTCCAATGGTTTCTCAATGAACCATAAGTCTTGGAGACTAGTATAGACGTGTAGGTGTTTATAGCGGATAAACACTGAACGACTCACCGAAGATTCTTAATGGATGGTACACCAGCGTCAATAAGAATCTTCTTGGGTTGAGTAGCACTTGTGATTCTTAGACTTGAGATGCCATTGTGGGCACATGAGACATCTTCTACACTTAGACGGTAGTCACGTCACCGATCTATTTAGATCAGACCTCCGCCTGTTCGTTGGGTGTAGACAGATCCTCAGGGTGTCCTATATGTATCAAGATATGATCCGTCAGTTCTGTGTATCAGAGCATAGGTAGTCCATATGATTAGCAATCAGATAAAACCATGGCCCGTGGTAAAGTTTAGAAGCTAGTTCTAAACATTCTTTTGAGATTTCTAATAGAATAATCGACTGGATAATCCCGATAGAGATTTGACGTTTACATATATATCTCTGGGATTTATCCGGATACCTGTGACAGAGGAATTATACATTTGCCATGACCTCGACCTGTATGGTTCAGCGAGATTATCCGTGATCGACCCGAAACCCGAATTTTAAGAAGCTGACCCGCGCGGGTCGGGTTGTAACGGGTCGGGTCAAAAAACCTCGGGTCGGGTCGGTTAACATAGTATATTTTAAATATAATATATATATTTTATTGATACAAATTTTACAAGAATCGCGTGTAGCTGCACTGGCAAACGCATTGGTTTATAACCCCTTAATCTTAGGTTCGAATCCCCTCATCAACATTTTTTATTTTAAAAAACAATAAACAAAATTTGAAAATCTGGGCATGCTAAGGTTCGAACTTGGGCCTCAATAATGACCAGGCAATTACTTTGCCATTCCATCCACAATTATTTCTAGTTAAACTTGTATCATTACAAATATATATTACAATTATGTCGGGTCGGGTCAGACCCGAAATTTTTGACCTAAACCCGTGACCCGATCCGAAATTTCGGGTCGGGTCGAAATTTTGCAAATTTTTTTGTTGAACCCGCACGGGTCGGGTCGGGTCACGTCGGGTCGGGTCGGGTCGCGGGTTGACCCGACCCTATGAACACCCATAGTGATCGTCATAATCTACGGGTGGATAGATTATGGACACGAAATTAGATTTCATGACGGATATACCTGAATCTAGAGAGTCTCAATAATGAAACATACTCGTAGAGCACTAGAGCAACATTAATAAATAATATTGATTATTTATAAAGTCGTTTAAAGGTTAAACGCAAGATACGTGCTAAAAGGACTTGATAGTCATTTACCTAATTATTGTGTATTTACATTTAATACTTGATTAATTTAAATACACATTAATTAATAGTCAAAATGAGTTATTTGACTTATATCCTAAATGAAGATATGTTTTTTAATATTTAATGTAAATATTATACATATATTTAATATATTTGTATTTGATTAATTAATTAATATTTAATTGTTAAATGATTAAATTAATTAAAATATAAATATCTTTCATTAGGATATTTAAATTAAATGATATTAGTTGCCTTTGTTGACTTATTTAAATATCTATTAAAGTATTTTAGATATTTATGCAAGTTGATTAAATGATTTTGAAATGAAAATGAAATGAAAATTTGGTATATACAAGTCTTGAATTTTCGGCCAAGGCCAAAAATGCACAAGTATATATTGTTTTCATTTTATTTTCATTTGGTTAACCTAATACACTTTTCATAAAACTCCATTGAAAGAAACTAAGGAAGCAAGTGAAGGAGAAAAGGAAAAACCTAAAGAAAAGCTTGGATTTTGTAAGTTTTTCAAACTTACTATTAGAAAGGAAATTGTTCCTTAGGATCTAGGCAACATCTTGTGATGTTCTTAAGTTTTTCTTTTCTTTATTTCTTATGTTTTTGATGATGGAAATCTTGTTGAAAGTGTTGAGCATGTATGATGAAGAAAGCTTGTAACTATTGTAGTTATAACTATTCTTTTAAGGTTTTGGAAACCATGTTGCTAATCTAGAGTTATTGACCCACTCTTAAATGACCTAGATTTGATCTTGAGTTGTGTTCATTGTGTTGAGACTTGGATTGGATGGAAGAATGATGATTGAAGTAATTGATTTAATGTATTTGGTCTAATTTGTCCAATTTGTGAAAATTGAAAAATTAGGGTTCATGACGAATTCCAAATTTGGGGCTTTTCATATATGTTGTGTATTTGTGTGTGTATATGATGCATATAAAGTTTCATGTTCATTGGATTATATCTTGTTGTGTTTTGATGCATGAATGACAAAGTGCACCAATTGGAACCTTAGTGAGGCTCTCGGCCTTGGTGTGAAAATTTGGGATTTTTGGTGCTTTTGGTGTTTTGATGTTTTGAACATGATAAGTTCATCTTAGAAATGATTTAGAATCATTCAAAATTGATTAGATCAATTTCGGACTAAAATGGACAAAATACCAAAGTAAGGGTATTTGGTAAATTCACTTAAATATGATTTATTGAATTTTATTTCATAATTTGATTATTGGAATATTAAATAAATATGTTTATTTAATTAATCCGAGAAAAATTTTTGAAATCTGAAAATCGGATTTTCACCGCTTCCGCTGCGTTACCGGATTCCCCCCTAAAAACCCCTACACTATTCTCGAAGTGCCATTCCTAGCTTTCTGATGATATGTGGGCCTCAAACCTGGGACTCATCCCTAAAACTTATACTGATGTGGGCCTCGACCCCAAACTGATACTGATGTGGGCCTCGTCCCCAGACTGATACTGATGTGGGCCTCGCCCCCAAACTGATACTGATGTGGGCCTCGACCCTGGGATTCATTCCTGAAACTGATGATGCTATGTTGTTGTTTCTGGTTGGCTTGCATTTGTCGCTTTCTCATTTTCTTTAAAACATGTGAACAAAAACAAGACAAAGATTGTGTGTATATGACGTGTATGCATGCATGCATGAATGTATTTCCTATTCCGATGGGTTAGGTCTTCCTTGTGATTTTCGGTGTTTCTCGCCTATAACTGTCTTCGGTCACCCCCGGGGCCTGCTTACAGTTTCCTTCTGCCAGTTCTCTTCTGGTGATTGGTTGGTTCTCTTTTGTCTCGTGGCTCAAGATCTCGTTGTTTTCCTTATTTACGGGGTGGTAGACTGGTCGCCCCTAGTCTTGATTTAGCTTTCCGATCTTCGCTGCTTGTAATAGGTCAAGGTGAACCACGTGATGTGGCATTCCATATCATCATACTATATCACATTCTACGAAATAGTCCTAATAGTTACACATATTATTGCCCTCAAAGAATGCTCAGTAATGAAACCAGAGAACCTTCAAAACATTCAACGCAACTCATATCCAAGTCTTTGAATAAATGATCTAAGCCAAACTCAAAGTGTGTGTGTGCAAAGGTTCCTTTGCAGATTCATCCCCAGGTGAGCCAACTCAATGATTTCGTCAAAAAATTGGGATCGATGGGTCAAACCAACCTAGATGTCTCAATTATGCCTGCAGTTGTTTTTCTGTGCTCAATGTGGTATGGTTTTCTTTCTCTTTTGTCTCTTTCTTTTTTCTTTTCATTTTGAACTTTTTTCTTTTCTTTTCTTTTTCTTTTTTTCTTTTTTTCTCTTTTTTTCTTTTTGTTTTTTTTTTCAACACACCTACCCTTTAAGTTAGCATTTCTCCTCATGGTGGTCCTAATACTCGCCCATGGGTACCTTCACGCTTATTGGTTATAGGTGGTTCAATTCTTTTCTTTAGAGAATTTTCTTTTCATTTTCAACCATACCACACATCATAACATAAGCAAATCAAGATAGACATCTAAGCAAACGGTCATTCACCGACCTACAATTTCTTCGACTATTCACCTTGCCAACTACTCAGGTTTTCACCGCTAAGAACCTATAGTGAAGTGCTTACGAGTCTAACATAGATCAATCACTCAAAGTATCAGATAAAAGTACATCAAGAGTTTATCATTTCTAAGATTTCACCCTAAAGCAAACGATTTAATCATTGGACTTATGTCTAACTATCAAGGACTAAAAACAAACAATAATTTTTTTTTCGGGCCCACCATGATCTTTCTATCATTCCTGTAAAATTTTCTGTTTCTCGGCTTTCTTTTCTCGATATCCATATTTGCTAAACTATTCTTGACAAATCTTTTTTTTTCTAACCCAACGGATATCTATGATGGCTTTTAAGACATGGGGGTTAACATGATGCGTGTATGCATAAGATGCATGAAATGCGTGCGATGCATGAGATATAATATGCATGTGGTTATCAAAAGCATAAATGGTGGCTTCTATAGGTCATACAACTACGATTCACATGTGGGTTTATGAGAGTGTACACAAAGGCTCTCGCTGACGAAGGATTGCCCACAACTAGGACTCCCCACTCAAGGGTTCAAGCGACCAAGTGAACGCACCTTTTTTATACCTTGCGGTACGTGTCAACGAGTTATGGTGTGTGACTAACTGTCGAATGGGTTTCCCATTGTAGATTCCCCAGAGAGAGGGTGGAGCGAACTCTCTTAAATACCCAAGTCTCTTAGGCTCTTATTGCCTTGGTGACAGGAATAAATAACGAGTCCTCCAAACTAGTCCGTCACAACGAGCTATGGGCAATGATTATCTTGGTGCATTCACAGCTTTTCCTTATAGAAAGGTAGTGAATGAAGGAAGACACCAAACCATCACCTAGCCTTAATAATGCCTTCGATTAAACCCCTTTCAACCCACTATAAACACGGTTAACTAAAGCACAAATCATAATCACTACAAGACATTATTTCGGGGCCAATTCTCTATCCCCAGTGGAGTCGCCAGACTGTAGGACACAGAAATCGGCGACGCTGTTCTAGGCTCGCGGCCTAGTTGGGAGTACGGAATAGCTCGCGGGGAACTAAACCAGAGAAATAACATGGAGTCACCACGCGGTGTGAACTGGGATAAAGATTTAAGGCCGCACTCACCCCTCGCAAGGGAAGACCTCAAACCTGTTGGGTTCGGAATGGTCCCTTACTTATGCTACTTGTAATGATGTGATTTGTGCAATATCTTAATCGAATCTACGCAAAATGCTCAAGAACAACCTATATCTAGTTCATGTTCATAAAGATAAATCCTATGTCTAAGTTTGCATGCTTGGAAAGTAAGTCCTCATAACACATGACAACACACGGCAATCTCATGAACATATTTCAATTATATAATGTGAAAAGCAAAAAACAACATAAACCTAATGCAAATTCCAAATTCTAAACGCAAAACAAATAACTACTCATGCTTAAAAATAAACAATTAAATCATGCTTAAAAATAAATAACATACTAGACTAAATCATGCTTAAAAAAAATAAATAACATACTAGACTAAATCATGCTTGCATACATGTTTGGATGAAACGAAATACGTGTGTCTATAAGTAGTACGTGACATTGTATCCCGAGTGCAAACCGCACTACCGTCCATTCGGATTCGGCTACGGAATTTATGTCCGGGTTTCCATCCAATATACCAGAAAAGAGAACACGCATTCCGTTCACCCGGAATTCACATCATGCATCAACAAACGACTCTCATGCGATAATATATTAAAATAAATAAAAAAATGAAGAATAATAAATAAAGAAGGTGCCCTCAGGTCTAACCTCTTTTGTTGTCTCTTGAAAGCGTGTTACACGGCCGTCGGAAGGGTTGATATTCCGCAACTTTTCTGGTTCACTAATCCAACATTTTCCTTCGTTGTTTCACTGTACGGGCTGCTGGTATTACTTCATTTCACTGCTGTTTGTGTTGTATTTTCTGGTCACTATTTTAGGGTAATTATGGGACTGTTTTGGGGGTTTTTTTAGGGGTATTGGGCTGCTATTTTGTGCGGTTTTAAGGCTAAAAATTGGGCAATTTATGCGACAGGTTTGAGGTCTTCCCTTGCGAGGGGTCAGTGCGGCCTTAAATCTTTGTCCCGGTTCACACCGGGTGGCGACTCCATATTATTTCTCCGGTTTAGTTCCCTGCGAGCTATTTCATACTCCCAACTAGACCACGAGCCTAGAACAGCGTCGCCAATTTCTGTGTCCTACAATAAATAAATAAAGCAATAACATGTTTAAGGTAAATAACGAAATGATAAAACACCATCAATGAATGAACGCAAAATTAAATAAAAAAATGAAACATGTGCTTGAAAGTTTCTCAAGCGGTACGTGGAGTTGTATCCCAAGTACCGAACGCACTACCGTATATTCGGATTCGGCTACGAAATTTACGTCTGGGTTTCCATCCGATATACCGCAAGAGATAAGACGCATTCATTACCCCAATATGAATGAAAATAAACGTGGAACATAATGATGCATGTGAATGAACCAATAATAACTAACTGAAAAGATAAATAAATATCAAAGGGTGCCCTCAGGTCTTACCTTTTCAGTTGCTTCTCGGAATTGCGTTACGTCGTCGTCGGAATGGTTAATGTTCCGTCACTTTTCTGGTTCACTGGTTCAATATTTTATCCACTGTTTTGCTGTTTTTTACTGCTGTTTTCTCTATTTTTTCACAAAACTAACACCAAATTTGTAGTGAGGGTTTATTACTCTGATGTGTTGTGTATGTGTCGGCTGAGTGGGGACGTGAAAGGAGAGAGGTTGTGAAGAGAGAAGACGGTGTGAGTTGAGAAGAATGCGAGGCTGTGTGAGTTGAGAAGAGTGTTTTAGGGTTTGTTTTTAGTGTTTCTCTTTTTTCTTTTTACTTTGTCAGTGGTTGCCGAGAGAGAATACTCTTCTAGGGTTTATTTGGTGTTAGTTTTCTGAGAGTTTTTTTGGTGAGAGATGGAGAGGTGTTTAGGGTTTACATTTTTTGTGAAGTTGCCGTGTGGTTGTCAGGGAAAGAGAGAGATAGGGCATGTATATGTGAGAATGACCGAGAGCTATTAGGGTTTATTATTTCTTTTGTTATGGCCGAGAGAGAGAGTGTGTTGATGAGAGATGGGAGAGTGGCGTGAAAGAAAGAATGTATTTGGGTTTGTATTATTTTTTTGAATTTTTGTGAATGTCTCGTGAGAAGGGAGGAGATGAGTGTAGGGTTTGGTTTAGTCCTCTTTTTATAATGTTGAGATAGGGTTAGGGTTATGCTTAGGGTTTTGTCTAAGGAAATAAATCATGTAAAAAAAGGATGTATTAAGTTATTAAGGGAAATAAATTATGTAATTTTGGTGGGGATTGATTTCAAGATATTTTTAAATTTGGAAGGATATTTGATGGATTTTGGCATGTGTTAAATGTGATTTGAATATTTTGGATTGGGCTTGGGTTTTGTGATGTGGGCTTGGGCGTGTGGCCCTTTGTGGGTTGCATGGGTTTTGGGCCGAGGCTAACAGTTAAAACAGAGATTGATCGAGCGAACCCGAGGCTAAACAAAAGAATTAAATTTTGATAAGGTATTAATTTTTAAAATTTTCCCTTTCGACATATGTTTCCCGCGACTTCCACAACTTATCGGGTAGTGCCTCTATACGAGGCTCATCATTGGACTTTATGCAAAAATGCAGTGTCTACAATTGGGAAGCGCACTATAAGATATATATCCTTAAATAAAGTTCCTGGTCAAGATTTACTAACACGGGTCAGTTAGTAAAATCCGCTGAGACCAGTACATGTTGTATATCATGACTTGGTCTGATGGTTTATCCCACTTTGATGGGGCTTGTGTAGTGTGTGACAGTGACAACCCTATCAAAGTTATGCATGCATTTTTACTTACCTGGTTTGTCGGCTGTCGTACTTACTTGTTGCTTTGCGAGATGCTTCAAACTGAGTTGATGTGGTGGTGATGTGCTTGACTCCTGGTTCATTCCTGAACCGTTACTTGATGAAAGATGGTTCATTCCCGAACCATTACTGAGTTGAGGTGGTTCATTCTCGAATCGTTACTTGATGAGAGATGATTCATTTTTGAACCGTTACTTGAGTTGATATGGTTCATTTTTGAACCGTTACTTGATGAGAGATGGTTCTTTTTTGAACTGTTACTTGAGTTGAGATGGTTCATTTTTGAACCGTTACTTGATGAGAGATGGTTCATTTTTGAACCGTTACTTGATGAGAGATGGCTCATTTTTGAACCGTTACTTGATGAGAGATGGTTCATTTTTGAACCGTTACTTGATGAGAGATGGTTCATTTTTGAACCGTTACTTGATGAGAGATGGCTCATTTTTGAACCGTTACTTGATGAGAGATGATTCATTTTTGAACCGTTACTTGATGAGAGATGGCTCATTTTTTAACCGTTACTTGATGAGAGATGGTTCATTTTTGAACCGTTCCTGAGTTCGCTCATCTTTGCCACTTTTTCTTTTTTTTTTCAAAACCTGCGAACACAAAACAAAAATTGCATGTATATGATGTGTATGCATGTATGCGTGGATGCATTCCCTATTCCGATGGGTTAGGCCTTCCTAGTTCTTCTTTGGCGTCCTTCGCCTATTAACGCCTTTAGTCGCAATTAAAACTCCCTTGGGGTTTTCACATGTGCCAAGATTAAATGTCTTTGTCGAATTAATATCAAATATGCTCATGTCACACATGTTATAACGCAAACCGAAAAGATTCGAACAAGTAAGCAAAACAATGTCTTTATGACTAATAAATGCAAGATTACAAAAAAATAAACGTATTCGTCATCTGCCGCTTTGTCTTCTTCAGTCTTCTTGGTTAATTTGAGCGTTAGATTCTCCGACTGCAGTAGTTTTTCTTTCTATTCATTCTTCTTTTTGTTATTGATCGAGAAGTTTTCCCAGGAATCTATCTCTTGCCCCGTTTCATCTTCACTACTGCTGCCCCATATCTCCATACAAAAGGCTTGGTGGTTGAGGGTTCGGAGGACAAGGTTTCAGGTAGGCCGGAGTTGATCATGTAGGTGGGTGGTGGAACAGAGTGGTAGTTGGGTAGAGGGTTTCTGTATGTGTTGGGTTGTTCTTTTTCTGGGTCGGGTATTTTATGAGCGTCAATGAGGTTTTGGATCTCATGCCTAAGGCGGGTGCAGTTGTCAGTTTCGTGGCCTTTTGCTGGTGGAGGCAACAGTATAGGTTTAGATCAAGGTAGCGTGGCACAGGGTTTGGAAGTGGTTTAGGTTCTAAGGGATTTAGAAGTCCTTGCCTTTTCAGCTCTTCAAACACCTCTGACAAAGGTATACCAATATTAGAGAATCGCCTGTTTCTAATAGGGGCGACCCTATAATGAGTGGGCTTGGTCCCTAAAGGTCTCCCAATGGTCTTTCTATTCTGGTTGCAGAACTTCCTATTATTGGCTATACGGGGTACGGTCAAACTGGCCACAATATTGGTCAAAACTTGCAACTGCTCAGTAATATTAGTGATGTTGGTCTCTAATTGGTCCATGCGGAAAACCTCATTATATGACTCACTCATGTTTGCCAACTATTTGTTTTTACGAGTCTTCCTTCTTCTCTAACCCAACGGATATCTATGATGGCTGTTGAAACTATGAGTTAGCATGATGCGTGTATGCGTGTGATGCATGAGATATAAAAGATATATGTGGTTATCAAAACAGTATGTCATTCCGACCTTATTTCTTCCACACTCGTGGTAAGTCCATTTCTGTCATAGGTGTGGCTTATCCTATGCACCAATATGAGGTACACAAAATCGTTCTCACCTATTCACCAGTATGTCATGTTTGGAATTTCTAAGCCCATTAAGGTTTTCATACAAGTTGGCCCATTATCATTTTAAAGCATTCAATCATATTATTACAAGGTGCAAACTTATCCTAGTTGAAAAAGGCCCAACAGGTTTACACTTTTGCGATAACGTGGCTAAACAACTTCAAATAATATGAGGCCCAAACAAAAAGTGGCCCATCGACATTTTGGAAGCTTTTGGCCCAATCGTCATAAGACATAAACTCGTCATAGTTTAAGTGGCCCAAGAAGTTCGTATCTTATGACGAGAAGTCCAACTGGATCCAAATGATGATGGTCCCAAACACAAGCATAAAAGGGTGGCTTCTATAGGTCATACAACTATGGTTCACATGTAGGTTTATAAGAGTATAGATAAAGGCTCCCGCCGGCAAAGGGTTGCCCACAACTAGGTCTCCCCACTCAAGGGTTCGAGCAACCAAGTGAGAGCACCCTTTTTTATACCCTAAGATACGTGCCAATGAGTGATGATACCATATAACGATCCGCCGCTTCGAGCGAAAACGAATTCATGATACATGATGCCATCAAGGTAAGAAAGGGTATGCAAAATATATGAGACAAGGTTAACTAAAGCAAAAATCACAAACATTACAAGATATTATTTCGGGGCCGATTCTTTATCCCCAGTGGAGTCGCCAGAATGTAGACATGGTACAGAGGTGGGCGACGCTGTCCGGGCTCGCGGCCCGATCGGGAGTACGGAGTAGCCCGTAGGGGACTAAATCGGAGAATAAAGGAGTTGCCACCCAGTGTGAACTAGGAAATGATTTAAGGCCGCACTCACCCCTCGCAAGGGAAGACCTCAAACCGTTGGGTTCAGAATGGTCCCTTACTTATGCCAATTGTAATGAAAGGATTTATGCAATAGTATAACCAAGTCTTATGAAACACATGCAAGATAATTTGATCAACACCCAATTTGCACACCAATAAAAGTAAATAAAATAAAAAACGAGCGCATATTTCCATAAACATATCAAATAAAGAAATGCGAAAATATAAATAAATAATAACGGTAAAAAGCGTCAATAATAAAGTGAGATGATTAAGTATGTAATACAAAAGAAATGACCAAAGAAGCAAACATGCATGAAATATGAGGAAAAGAAGTCGATTCACTGCATGCACGTTCGTGTAGAGTTCAAAAACGCGTTCGAACGGTAAACATAATGCATGCGTTCGAGTAGCGTTTGGAAACACGTTCAAACAGTAAACATAATGTATGCGTTCTTATAGCGTTCGGAAACACCTTCGAACGAAAATGAGGCAGAATGCATGCGTTCGTGTAGCGCTTGAGAACGCATTCGAACAAGATTACCAAAGTGGTATCTAAAATGACATAAACGTGTGGGCGAGCATTTTTCAAGCGGTACGTGGAGTTGTATCCCAAGTACAGACCGTACCACCGTCTATTCGGATTCGGCTACGGAATTTATGTCTGGGTTTCCATCCGATATACCGCGAGAGGCAACACTCAATCATTAACACAGCATGAATGCGATTTAAAAAATGAAAAATGACAACAAAAAGACGAATAACAAGATCAACAGAAGAATGGTTTGACCAAGGGCTTTGCCAACGTCCATATGGGATCTTGTATACCCGGCGCGGCAAAACATTGTGGTAAAGGTAGCCTTTAGGAATTTCCCTCAAATGGAGGACCTTTAATCCAATGCGATTATCCCATGCGCCCCAAATGACGACGCAAAAGTAAACAGACGGAATATCATGCAGAAGTAAATGAAAAAAATAATAAAAGAGATACGACCAAGGCCGACATCTATATAGGACCTCGTATGCCCGATTGAACGTATTTCACATTCAATCAAGTTTACTTCGTCTGGCGCGACGAAACGTCGTGGTAAAGGTAGCCTTTAGGCATTTCCCTCGCGAATAGATGACCCTTAATCCAACATGATTAGCCCATGCGCACTAGATTAACAATGCATAAATAAACAAAACAATGATACACAAAATTAAATAACATAATAATAAAAGAGATGCGACCAAGACCAATATCTAAATGGGACCTCGTATGCCCGATTGAACGTATTTCACATTCAATCAAGTATACTTCGTCCGGCGTGGTAAAACGCCGTGGTAAAGGTAGCCTTTAGGCATTTCCATCGAATAGAGGACCTTTAATCCAACATGATTAGCCCATGCGCACTTGATTAACAATGCATAATAAATAAAGCAATAAAATGTGGAAAGTAAATAACGGAAAATAAAAGAGATGCGACCTATGCCGACATCTATATGGGACCTCGTATGCCCGATTGAACGTATTTCGCATTCAATCAATATACTTCATCCGACGCGGCAAAACGTCATGGTAAAGGTAGCCTTTAGGCATTTCCCTCGAATAGAGGACCTTTAATCCAACATGATTAGCCCATGCGCACTAGATTAACAATGCATAAATAAATAAAGCAATAACATGCGGAAAGTAAATAACATAAAATAAAAGAATACGACCTAGGCCGACTTCTTTATGGGACCTCGTATGCCCGATTGAATGTGTTTTACATTCAATCTGGTATACTTCGTCCGCGTGGCAAAACGTCGTGGTAGAGGTAGCCTTTAGGCATTTCCCTCGAATAAATGACCTTTAATCCAACATGATTAGCCTATGCGCACTAGATTAACAATGCATAAATAAATAAAGCAATAACATGCAGAAGGTAAATAACGGAATGATAAAACACCATCAATAAATGAACAAAAAATTAAATAACATAATGAAACACGTGCTTGAAAGTTTCTCAAGCGGTACGTGGAGTTGTATCCTAAGTACAGATCGCACTACCGTCTATTCGGATTCGGCTACTGAATTTACATATGGGTTTCCATCCGATATACCGCAAGAGATAGCACGGAATCATTAACCCAATATGAATGAAAATAAACGTGGAACATAATGATGCATGCGAATGAACCAACAATAACTAACTAAAAGATAAATAAATAGCAAATGGTGCCCTCAGGTCTTACCTTTTCAGTTGCTTCTCGGAAGTGCGTTACGTCGTCGTCGGAAGGGTTAATGTTCCGTCACTTTTCTGGTTCACTGGTTCAACATTTTATCCATAGTTTTGTTGTTTTTTGCTGTTGTTTTCACTATTTTTTCCTTGCAGTTTTTCTGTGATTTCCCTGCACTGTTTTAGGGGGTGTTGTTTGCGACTTCAGAACTGGTTTTGGGGTTGTTTTCAGGACGATTTTTGACTGGTTTGAGGGCTGATTTCGGGACTGTTAGGGGGCTGTTTGTTGTTCGATTGAGCTATGGTTTTAGCGTTTGTTTTGGTCGGTTAAGGGGTTCTGATTTAGGCTAATTGTTGCTCGATTATGATGCTGCTAGTTGTGTGTTAGCTGGCTGAGCGTGAGTGGCCTGTGGTGTGTGTGTTTATGAGTGGCGTAAGGTGTGTGTTTTTGTAAGAGACGTGTTGTGTGTTTAGGGTTTATCAGTGCATGTGATGAGTGAGAGAGAGAGTGTGTTTGTGTCTTCACGTGGCTTAGTATGTGGGCTACAAGGTGTGTGTGTGTATTGCCGAGTGGTATTTGTAGTGAGGGTTTATTACTCTGATGTGTTGTGTATGTGTCGGCTGAGAGGGGATGTGAAGGGAGAGAGGTTGTGAAGAGAGAAGACGATGTGAGTTGAGAAGAATGAGAGGTTGCGTGAGTTGAGAAGAGTGTTTTAGGGTTTGTTTTTAGTGTTTCTCTTTTTTATTTTTACTTTGTGAGTGGTTGCCGAGAGAGAATCCTCTTCTAGGGTTTATTTGGTGTTTGTTTGCTGAGAGTTTTTTTGGTGAGAGATTGAGAGGTGTTTAGGGTTTACATTTTTTGTGAAGTTGTCGTGTGGTTGTCAGAGAAAGAGAGAGATAGGGCGTGTATATGTGAGAATGGCCGAGAGCTATTAGGGTTTATTATTTCTTTTGTTATGGCCGAGAGAGAGAGTGTTGATGAGAGATGGGAGAGAGGCGTGAAAGAGAGAATGTATTTGGGTTTGTATTTTTTTTTTTGTTTTGAATTTTTGTGAATGTCTCGTGAGGAGGGAGGAAAGGATTGTAGGGTTGGTTTAGTCCTATTTTTATAATGGTGAGCTAGGGTTAGGGTTATGCTTAGGGTTTTGTCTAAGGAAATAAATCATGTAAAAAAAGGACATATTAAGTTATTAAGGGAATAAATTATGTAATTTTGGTGGGGATTGATTTCAAGATATTTTTAAATTTGGAAGGAGATTTGATTGGATTTTGGCATGTGTTAAATGTGATTTGAATATTTTGGATTGGGCTTGGGTTTTGTGATGTGGTCTTGGGTGTGTGGCCATTTGTGGGTTGCATGGGTTTTGGGCCGAGGCTAACAGTTAAAACAGAGATTGATCGAGCGAACCCGAGGCTAAACAAAAGAATTAAATTTTGATAAGATATTAATTTTTAAATTTTTCCCTTCCAACGTCCGTTTCCCGCGACTTTCGCAACTTATCGGGTAGTGCCTCCATACAAGGCTCATCATTGGGCTTTATGCAAAAATACAGTGTCTACAATTGGGAAGCGCACTATAAGATGTATATCCTTAAATAAAGTTCACGGTCAAGATTTACTAACACAGGTCAGTTAGTAAAATCCGCTGAGACCAGTACATGTTGTATATCATGACTTGGTCTGATGGTTTATCCCGGTGAACCATGAGTCTCGAGAGACTCGTATAGACATGTAGGTATTTATTTGATAAGACACTAAACGACTCACTGAAAATTTCCTAATAGATGGTACACCGACGTCACTAGGAATCTTCTCGAGTTGAGCGAGCATAGTGGTCATTCGACTCAAGATACCATAGTAAGATATATGAGTTATCCTCCACACTTTGATGGCAGTCACGTCACTGATCTATTCATGATCAGACCTCCGCCTGTTCGTTGGGTGTGGACTGATGCTCATGATATAAAGTGCGTATCAAGATAGGACCCGTCAGTCCTGTGTACAGGGCATATGCATCCTGACGTATTTACGATCTAGTAAATCCATGGCCGTGGTATAACTTCGGAATTCAGTTCCGAGTGTTATTTAGAGATCGTAAATTGAAAGTCAACTATATTATACCGAACGTGTTGATGTTTTTATCTATACCCCAAATATAATATCGATAACTTGTGACCGATGGATTATACGTATACAATGACCTCGGCTTGTATAGTTTAGCGAGATTATCTGCGATCGTCATAATTCATGAGTGGGTGAATTATGGACACGAAATTGGATTTCGTGAAGGATAAACCTAAACTTAGAGAGTCTCACAATATGAAGTGTACTCGTTGAGCACTTGGGCAACGCGTTATGAATAATACATTTTATTCATAATACTTCATCGGATTAAATGAGTTAATTTGAATCGTTTAATCGGTTAAACGATAACACATGCATTAGGGGATTTTGGCCAATCATAATTATTGTGTATTTGTATTTGATACATAATACGATTATATACAAATTAATTATTCGTCAAATGAGATTTTGACACATGCCATAAATATATGTATTTGTTATTATTGTAAATAAAATACATCTATAATAATAATTATATTAATTGATTATTTGGATATTTAATTGTTAAATATTTAAATGATTAATTAATAAACTTTTTTCATAAATGTTATGAAATTTGTCCAATTATTTTTGAACACATGGCATAAATTTATTAAGCTAAAGTGTGTAAATTTGATTGGCCACAAAAAGCTTAATATTAATTAATTGATTTAATTTTACAAAATGCCAAAATTACCCTTGCTAAAGTCGGTTATCATTATTCAAAAGGCGAAATTATTTTCTTCTTCATCCATTATCCACCCATGGCCAAATAAACACCAAACATTAGCCCTAGGATTTGCTTCATCAAATCCATGAAGAAATGAGGAAAATCAAAGAAAAAAACTTAGAAAATTGGAGATTAAAGGTAATCTACTTTAACCCTAAACTTGGAAATTTAGTTTCTTATTTCTTGATGATTTAGAAATGTTCTAGGGTTCCTTCAATTCTGAAAAATTAGGGCTTTTGGTTGTGGATGATGAATTGGAAGCTTATGTGCATGTGTGAAGTGTATTTGGATGAAATTATTATAATTGTTGTCCAAATTAATCATTTGATGATGAGTTGTTATTCTAGAGTGTTATGATCACTCTTGTAATGCCTAGAATTGTTATTGGGTGATTCATATGTAGTGACTTGATTTGGTGTTTTGATTAATTGATTTAATCTTTAAAAACTGGATTTAAAGCTTGAAATTTGGTAATTTCGGTTTCTGGATTGGATTTGTGTAAACTGGAAATTTTGTGATGAATTTGATATCATATGAATGTATTGGATGTGTTTTGGGAGTTGGAACAATTGCCGAAAAGTGTTTCGGAGTTGAAATAAGTGAAAATAGTGAAAAACGGCGTTACCGGTGACTTTTGAGCCAACCGGGTGATGGCTGTCCAAACAGTGAGTTCATCACTGTTCAGTCAGCCCATGAACTGCCCTAACACTATTGGGCTGACCTGGGTAGTCTCCATAAGTGTCGAGTGGTCGGTTCGGTCAAAAAAGTGTTTTGCATCATTTTGCGGAAAAATATTTTTCGTAAAAGTTTCGCGACGTTTCATTTATATTTATGTCAGTATTTGATATCGAATAAATAAGTTTAGGTGAAATATGAATAAATTATTCATATTAGATATTGAATAATTTATTCGGTAATTTGAAAAAATTTTAAATTACAATTTCGCCCGAACCGCACTTCCGCTGCGCCCATCACCCGGAACCCCAACAACATCCACCTAACTACCCTCATCCTCCTTACAAGGTATGTAAACTTCACCGAACATTATACGACCTTAAACATGCTCCCCATGCATGGTATGGTAAGTTCAGCCCCACGGTTTACCAGCTTGGCTTTACATCCAATTCTTATGACTCAGCCCTATTTCTTCGTCAGACAGACCATGGCTATGTTCTTCTCTTATTTTATATCGACGATATGATTATCACTAGTGATGATATGGATGATATCTATGCTCTCAAGACTTTTTCTAACAACATTTTAAGATGAATGATTTTGGTCATTTCATTTACTTTCTTAGTCCTAAGGTACTTTTGATAAGACTAATTATTAACTATCTCGAGCTAAGTATGCTTTCTTATCTACTTGCTCAGATTGGATTGACGGACAACAAGATCACATTTGCTCCTATTGATTCTAAGCTTAAGCTTATAGTAATAGATGACACTCATCTTCTTAATATTACTCTCTATCGACAATTAGTCAGTAATTTTATCTATTTGATAGTCACTCGCCTTGATATTGTCTATGATATTCATGTTATTAATCAATTTTTATCAACACCTTGCTCTGCTCCCTATGAATCTTTCATCATCTCTTCAGCTACATGAAATGCACTCTATTTCATGGTCTTTAATTTTCAGCTAATTCTTCTTTTGAGCTTTTATTCTGATGTTAGTTGGGCGGATAATCCCATTGATCAGTATTCTATGAATGGTTTCTGTATTTTTTTGGGTGATTCACTTATTTATTGCATAATAAGAAATAATATGTTATTTTTCGTTCCATTGTTGAATCTAAATACCATGTCATTGCTAATGCTACCCAAAAAAATCATTTGGTTTCGTTGACTCTTTGGTGACATATAAGTCCCATTTATATTGCTCATAATGATTTCTATCATGAGCGAAGGAAATACATTGAAACCGATTATCATTTTGTTCGCCAACATATCACTCAAGGCACTGTACAACTTCTAGGATGATTTCATGAGTTGGTTTTCAAACTTAAACTTTCTTCACTTCCACAAGCTTGAATTCGATGAGAGGGTGTCAAGGAAATAATCTCCCTTATTATAAACATAATTCCCACCCCATTATGACAAATCCCTTAAATTAAGAATACGATTTTCTTATTACTAAAGCACATAATTTACTCTTTTTTTGTGGTGTTAATTGTTTCAACTGATAAAATTTATTAAGCAATAATATAAAAAAATGTCCATCTCTCATAAAAAAAAAAAAAAAAAAAAAAGAAAGAAAGAAAGAAAGAAAGAAGAGAAGAAGAAGAAGAAGAAGAAAGTTTATGGTTATTTTTTACCATTAGATATTTTAACTATCTTCGATTAATCTCCAAATCTATTAAAAAAATCTACCCCCCAATGACATAGCCACATAGGAGTTGTTGAGTCACATATCCCAGCCAGTTTTGGGAAAAAGGAATAATTTGGTGAACTCTACCTGTTCATTAAAGTAATGAAAGTACCATAGCTTAATATTAAAATTATAAAAATATCCCAGCTGGTTTAAAGATATTTTATGTTACCTATAGTTTAAATGACTATATCTTATAAAGAGAAAAACAATCTGAACTGCAGGGAGTAATTCTCCAAAACAAGAAAAACATGCAACACATCTCCTTGGGAAAATTCACCAGATGTCTCTTCGGCTCTAGATCGCCGATTCCCAATTTATGAATTTAACTCAACTAAAAAATTAGCTCAAGAATTGAAGGATGCCCATACCTTATATTCTTAATTCAAGGTCAATTCCCAACCGATGTGAGATATTTTCTTTTATACCCCCTCCCATGCAAGCCAGTCTTTTATCTGATTCATGTCATGTGAGTAAGTAGTGTGGGTTTTCTCGTACATGAGATTGACTCTGATATCATATTAAAATTTATAAGTCTAACTCAACTCAAAAGCTTACTCAAGGGTTGCCCATGCCTTATATTCTCAATCATTGTGAAATATTTTCCTCAGCACCCACTACCATTACTATTATTATTGAGAGAGTTTTTTCAACTATGAAATATTTATAGAATTGACTGTGAAATGAGAAATGAATGATTAAATGATAACTTAGTTTATATATTTAAAACAATGTACTAACTTTATTAATAATGAGACTATCTTCATCGTATTCAACACAAGAAATCTCATCAAGCACATGCAATTTTATTTCTTTTATAAATGACCTCAACTTGTTGCAGAACCACGACCCTTTCCTTTTATCAGCAACATAAATATGGCATTGATGAGCATGTTTGCTGTGAAAAATCTTAACAATGATTTTTTATTTATTTATTTATTTATTAACACTCATTAAAATTTTTAATACACTTGAAAAAATAATTTAAAATACTAATTTTTTAAAATATATTTGATTACGAAATTTATTGTAAAAGTAAAAGTTTTTGGATTTGAATATAAGAGAAAGATGAGAGAGTGTGTCTATTAAATGTTTAGAAAAAAATATTATATATTTATCTATCCTAAGTTTTCTTAATAGAAATATATGTCATTAATATTTTAGTAATATTATTAAAATATTTGTGTTCAAAGAAATTTTCAAAATGATATATATATAAGATATATGAAGAGTATACATATATTAGTCAGGGTCCTCCTAAATGAGGTAATTGTGTTATTGGGGAGGGGCCTAACTGATCACGATTTTGTATAATATGAAAGTGCATATATCACACAAGTAGTATAAAAATATCGACCTCACAATGAATTGTTATTACTGTTTAATACTAAATTTTTATCAACCTTAACCTTATTTAAACTACTATTTATGAAGAGTGAACTATTAACCGAGGAAAATAAAGTAAAAAGAAAGTAAACAATAAGCATGAGAAAATATCAAGATAAGAAGAACCTAAAATCACAACTTCTATACAATATTCCCTTAAATTAATCTCAAATATTTATAACTTGTCAACTATAATGAATTATTAACCTAGAACACGAAATTATTTATAAGCCTCTTCCAATGGTCAAATAGAAACGCTCAACTTAGTTCAATTACCTATATTCCTATGATAATTAATCTAAGTCAAACTTATTAAGTTCAAGTTCTAACTATGCCTATGCAAGCTCTGCAAGTATATTCATATCTTGCACGTAAATCTATTTAATAGAATGAGATCACACATTATTAATTCTCAAGGCTAAACTAAAATTTCCTTTTCCAAGTTCATAGAGGTTTACCACATTTATCTTATTGGTGATCAGACAATAGAAAATATTAAGTATAGAGAATGATAAACAATCCACTTAGAAGGTCACAAATCAATCATAAAAGAGATTCAATTAATAAAAGTTCATATTGGATTCCATGATAATCTTAGAACAAAATCCAGTTCATGATGAAGAAGATAAACAAAATCATTGTGGTATTCAACATAATACACTACAAGAAAACTGCCAAATAGCGACGGAAAAAAACCGTAGCTAATTCGTCGCTAATTGGCCATTAGCGACGGAATAGCGACGGAAAAATTTCGTCTCTATTTTGTTGGTCGCAAAAAAAATAGCGACGGAATTTCCGTCTCCAATTAGCGACGGTTAGTATTCCGTTGCTAAATAGCAACGGAAAATTTCGTTTCTATTTAGAGACGGAATTTCCATCCGTCGCTATTTAGCGACGGAAATTCCGTTTCTATAATTTTTTTGAAAAAAAAAATAAAAAATTTAAAATTTAAAATTTTAGAGAGGCGGGAAATTTAAAATTTTAAAAATATTTAGCGACGGAATATTTCCGTAGCTATAAATTTTTTTTGAAAAAAAAAATTAAAAATTTTAAAATTTTAGAGAGGCGGGAAATTTAAAATTTTAAAATTTTGAAAATATTTAGCGACGGAATATTTCCGTAGCTATAATTTTTTTTTTTTTGAAAAAAAAAATTAAAAACGAAAATTTTAAAATCTTAGAGAGGCGGGAAATTTAAAATATTAAAAATATATGAAACTTTTAAAATTTTAGAAATGAAAAAATTTTATAATTTTAGAAAAGAAAAAATTTAAAATTTTAGAAAGGAAATTTTTTTAAAATTTTAGAGAGGTTGGAAATTTATAATTATATAGATATGAAAATTTTATAAATTGTAGAGATATGAAATTTTTAAATTTTAGATAAGGGAAAATTTTAAAAATTTTGAATGGTATAAAATTTTAAAAATGTGGATTTTTTTAATTGTTATATATACATATTAAATTATACAAGATACCGTAATGTCCACCGCGAGCTTCGACACACCACCATCAATTTACGAAATGTCCACCGTTTGTTTCTTAAGAAATTTTAAAAGAGGGGATAAGAAAAATGAGAAATTGATAATGAGAGTTGAGGTAATGAAAATTTTGATGGTATATGAAATTGAGTAAGAAAATTTTGGATGGTGTATTGGAGTTGAGAGTTAAAAAGATTATGATGTATATATAGAGGAAAAAAAAATAAGAGAAGCGGGAAGATTTGTAAATTTTGTAGACATTTGAAATTTTCACAAGGCGGGAAATTTTTTGAAATTTGACGAAAATTAGCGACGGAATAGATATTCCGTTTCTATTTAGCGATGGAAAATCTGTTTCTATTTTTTTTAAAAAAAAAAGTGGCGCCGAAAGGAATAAATTTTGGGGGGATTGAAAATTTTAAAAATTAGCGACGGAATAGAAACGGAACAATTCCATTTCTAATTAACAAAAAAAATTTAAAATAAAATTTAAAATTAGCGACGGAATTGAAATTCCGTTTCTAATTAGAGACGAAATTTGAATTCCGTTTCTAATTAGAGACGAAATTTGAATTATGTTTCTAATTAGCGACGGAAAAATTTCGTTTCTAAACAAAATTAGCGACGGAATAGTAATCCGTTTCTAATTAGCGACAGAATTTCAATTCCGTTTCTAATTAGCGACGGAACAATTCCGTTTCTAATTAACAAAAAAAATTAAAATAAAAATAAAATTTAAAATTAGCGACGGAATTGAAATTCCGTTTCTAATTAGAGACGGAATTTGAATTCCGTTTCTAATTAGCGACAGGTTAGCGACGGAAAAATTTCATTTCTAAAAAATTAGCGACGGAATAGTAATCCGTTTCTAATTAGCGACGGAATTTCAATTCCGTTTCTAATTAACAAAAAAATTAAAATAAAAATAAAATTTAAAATTAGCGACGGAATTGAAATTCTGTTTCTAATTAGAGACGGAATTTGAATTCTGTTTCTAATTAGCGACGGAAAAATCTCGTTTCTAAACAAAATTAGCGACGGAAAAGTAATCCGTCTTTAATTAGCGACGGATTTTCATTTCCGTCTCTAATTTAGAGATGAAATTTTTTTTGTCGCTAAATTCTGTCCCTAATATCATTATCCGTTTCAATTCCGTCGTTAAATTTTGAAACGGAATATTTCGTTGCTAAATTCCATTGCTAAAACTGTAATTTCTTGTAGTGATAAACAACAAAGAGTTAATAAAGAATGAATAAAGAAAACAAATCATGAAAGTTATCAATATTAAATCTTGGAGTTCTTGAATCTTCTCTTCTTAATCATTGTTCGATCTTCTTGTTCTTGGTAGTTCTTGAATGGTTGTTGTGTTTAGAGAATGTTTTGGCCTAAAAAGTCACTTATTTTCCTCATTAAAATCTTATCTCGAGTAACCTTAAACATTTTCATTTTATAGATATCATAAAAATTAAATGTTCTATTCAATTTCGGAATCTTCTCCATCAATGTCGTTGTCTGACCTCCATTGGTGTGTCAATTAAAGTCCATTGCCATACCAGTGCATTACTTATAGGTTCGATCTCGCTTTTGACTATTATTGATTTTGATTCAGTTTTCGACGTAAACTAAACGGTTGTAGATAATTGTGTTTTCTTTCCAACTCAACTTGAATCACCTCATTTGGACATCGTATGAAAATGTTATGGCCAATGCGTAAATTAGGAAGGGACTGGTGCAAATCAAGAATTTCGGATTTTTCACTTATTTTTACTCAATTATTCATATAATGCACCATAGACAATAAAATAATGAATATTAGGGCATTTAACACATTCAAGAGTATAATTTAGGAGGGAAATCAATTATAAATACACTTGAAAATTGTATATTATAGGTACTCATCACTAACAAAGGTTCGGCGGCGGAAACTTATTTACAATAGATGGGAGGTCATTTTTTTTAGCAAATTGATGATGTTCACCATGGTTCATTATATCGACAGGAACTGGAAAATAGTCCCACCGATCATCATGAAAATCATAAATTGGAATGTCTAGGGTTTAGAGAATCCCTGGACATTACGAGTCTTGAAGAAAATTCTCCAAGTTGAGAAGCCTAGTATTTTATTGTGTGAAACTAGATTGATGATAGATAGCATGAGGGAGGTAAGTGCCAGTCTAGGTTTCTCTAGCTATTTGGAGGTTAGTAGAGAGGATTATATAGGGGTGGTTTGGCATAATTGTGGGAGCAGGATCTGGATGTGAGCATCGTTTCCTTCACTATTTTGGAGAGGACTTCATAGAAGAGCGGTTAGACCCTTGTTTTAATGAATAATGGATGGATTGAAAAAAGTGAAGGATTCGGTCATGGTGCTCAAAGGATAGAAGAAGCGAGTTTTCGAAAACAAGAATGAATACCAGCGATTGTGTGAAGCTTTGGAAAATGAAAAAAATCCTATGCAGATTGTATAGATGAGGCCCCAGTCAGGGTGTTAGAAAAGGCAATTGATAATGGCTGTCTGAAGAGGAAGGGTTCGTTTGGTATAAAGTATAACACGGAAAGTATAAGTTAATATGTATGTAATGAAATAAATGCTAGAGTTTGAGCTAATGTCAAAATAATCTGAGCGTTAACATTAGCTTTAAAAAAAACGTGTTTGGTGGAGTGTTTTAACAGTAGTGAAATGCTCCACCAATCGGAGCTGAAGTGTATATTGGCATAATATGTACCGAGTAAATTGACTAATGGAAAGAGATCGGAATTCAAAGTTCTCTCATAAGAGAGATATGGCACGGAAGCAGCAAAATACTATTGGAGGTTTATTTTATAGGAATGGTTGAATAATTTTTTAGGATGAGATATATCTAACATTGTAACAGATTTTTTGTAATATCTCACATTATTTGGGATGGATCTTGGACATGTGCTTATAAGTAAGGGATTTCAGGCCTTTTCGTAAGGTTCGGCCCAACTAATCAGATATTTTCCTTTTTGACGTCTTATTTTATAAGGTCCGCCTCAACTAGTCAGATATTATCTGTTCTGGTGGCTCATAGATTGACCCAACAACCTGATCCCTTGTCTAAACCCACTCAAAAGACCTCCAAACACACTATTTCCAGGAGCTTTGTACAACTATAAAACTGACAGATGTTCAAATGGAGGCTGCAGAACAGGCATCTCAACAGAAATGAATGAGTTGGTTAAAAAATTCAACTTAAATTCAAATCTTGAGGGTGTTAAAGATAATAAAAAATCAATTTGAGTTTTACCCGTCTCTAATCTTTTGGGGAAAAACAATTATTCTATTTTATCTCAAGGTCCCCATGCTATTAAAAAAAATTACCCCAAAGATTCTTATGCAATAAAAAAAATATTTGGATTGTTACCTTCCCAAAATTCAAATTCAAGTGATAAGTTTTATATTAAGATATTTATAAATTAACTCGATTACATTGTTAGGGACAAGAAAAGACTTTAGCCATATTAATAAACTAACACGAAACAATAAAATAACCTTCACACCATACCAGATTAATCACTCGAGCTTCAAGTTAACTTCCTTGTTGATTTTTCACCCTAAATCATTCGTCGAGCAAATCAATCGATCAATCAAGAAGCAAGATTTTACCGTGGTTCACCGGAAAATTCCCGACTACATCCACGTTGAACTCCGGAACAAGGAGCTCGCTGCACTAATCACTTTCAAGATTACACAAGAATCTTGAATCCGTTTACAAATTGTAATTCCCCCAAATCTCACAATAAACCTAATCTCTAAAAGTGTCAATCTCTCAAATTCCCAATTGAAGATTACACTAACTTGGACTAGGAAATAGGCTTAACACTTAGCCAAAAATAAGGAAAAACAATTAATGAAAACCTCAACTAATTCTCAACCTAAGCACCTTTTATATATGATTGGCAAATTGAAGTAATTGGGACAACGGCAAGGATTGCGCCACGTGTCCTTTATCCAACGGATGATAAGGCTTCACATTTTACAATCTCCACCTTGAAGCCCAAAAACATCCATCACTCCCAATCATACACAATGATACATTAAGGCCAAGATAGCACAACAAACTCACCTACTTCCATAATCGATCATGTCGGCTGCAAGGTCAGCCAACCCCCACCTGCAACAGCTTCATGCAGTGGGAGAGTTTGGTTGCAGTCACAATCTTTGTCCCCATGTCAGATGGGTTATCTTCTGTTGGAACCTTCTTAATCTCAATCTTACCATTTGAGATAATTTCCCGCACAAAATGATATTTCACATCCACATGATTGGTTCTCTCATGATGTACTGGATTCTTTCTCAGATGTATCGCACTCTGACTGTCAGAATACACAACTGTCTTACCCTGCAGCTGTTGTATTTCGGTTAAGATACCCTGAAGCCAAATTGCTTCCTTGAACACATCAGTTATGGCTATATACTCCGCTTCGGTAGTTGAGAGTGTAACCAACGGTTGCAGGCTTGACTTCCAGCTGATGCAATTTCCACCAAGTGTGAAATAGTAAGCTGTAGTTGACTTTCTCGAGTCCCTGTCACCTGCAAAATTATAATCAACATACCCTACCAAATCTAAAGCGTTAGATTTGTTAAAACATAAGCCATAACCAACAGTAGTATTTAAGTATCTTAACAAACATTGTAAAGCACTCCCGTGTGCTCCACCTGGATTAGACATAAACCTACTCAATAAAGATACAACATATGACAAGTCAGGTCTAGTACTAATCATGGCATACATCACAGAACCAATAGCATTAGCATAAGGTACATTTTCCATTTTAATCACCTCAGGTCTAGTACTAAGAGAAGACATCTCCTCTTCTATAGCCGCTTCCCATTTAAGTTTATGTGTAGACTTTAATGCCTCTCCTAAGATAGCAGGCTCAATCCCATTAATTTCATGACTTGATATTAATGCACAGAAATACAAATCATTAGTTGAGTAATCATACCTGGTAGGAGGCCTTACCTGCCTCCTACTTCTGTCTCTTGCTAGTTGGTAGTTGGCCAATGTGTCTTGTGGTGTTTCATCATGCTGCTCAGTTTGATCCAGTTGATCTACTGTGTCCTCTTCAATTTGTTCTTGTATATCTGCTACTTCATTTCTGTTTTCCTCCAGGTTATTCCTCATGGGCTGGGTGTCCTCAGATGTCTCCGTGCCTGACATGTCACCAACTTGCTCAGTGGTTCTTGATGTCCCTGGCTCCACCTGCATCTGAGCTCCACCTGCAAGATCAAAATCTGCTAGATCCTTTTCTAAGGCACCTGTATTATTGTTAGTACATTTACAAGGAAAACAAAGTTTATTGAATATAACATCCCAACTAACTATGACTTTGACTCTAGGTGATTCCCTTTCCCATAACCTATACCCTTTTGTCCTTTCTTGATATCCTAGGAAAACACACTTGATTGACCTAGGTTCAAGTTTACCTACGGACTGGTGAGCATAATCTTCACAGCCAAACACTCTAAGGTGGGCAAGCTTATGAGCCCTACCAGACCAGATTTTTCTGGTGTCTTAAACTGAACTGAACTATTAGGGCTAAGGTTAATCAAATGAGTAGCAAGTATTGAGGGCTTCACCCCAAAAGGCCCTCAGAAGTTCGGAAGAGAATAAAAGGCATCTGATCTTTTCTAATAGGGTTCTATTCATTCTTTCCGCAACTCCATTCTGTTGAGGGGTGTTTCTAACAGTCCTATGTCTTAGGATACCCTCACTAGTACAGTATTGATCAAACTCAGTATTACAAAATTCTAAGCCATTATCAGTTTCAATACTTTTACTTTGTTACTAGTTTGATTTTCTACTAATACTTTCCATTCTTTAAATTTAGTCAAAGTTTCATCCTTTGATTTTAGTAAGAATGTCCATACCTTCCTACTGTAGTCATCAACAATAGAGAGGAAATATTTCTTACCCCCATGAGTCTAGACCTTTTCTGGTCCCCACAGATCACAATGTAGATACTCCAGACTCGCCTTTGACAAATGAATTCCAGTTGGGAAGCTCTGTCTGTGCTGTTTGCCCAACA
Source organism: Zanthoxylum bungeanum (assembly GCA_019454045.1). Lineage (NCBI taxonomy): Eukaryota > Viridiplantae > Streptophyta > Magnoliopsida > Sapindales > Rutaceae > Zanthoxylum > Zanthoxylum bungeanum. The sequence continues at coordinate 25,000 of SKCR01007779.1, read as the reverse complement.
CACAGATCTCACAAAACTCAAGTGGCTTCAACTGGTCTTTTCCAAATTGTCCCTGCTTGCTGAGTACCTGCATTCCTTTCTGGCCTATATGGCCAAGTCTCAAGTGCCATATATTAGTCATATCAACATTAGAAGTTAAAGCAGAAATGGGTTTATCCGAGAATACATGTTGGCCATTTAGAACATACAATCCATTTCTTTTTATACCAGTTAGGATTAGTTTATTACCCTTAGATATGTGCATGTTTCCATTGTGTGCTTTATATGTGAAACCTAATTCATCTAGTGTTCCTAGTGATATCGGGTTCCGTTTCAAGTCAGGTATAAATCTAACGTCAGTAAGTATCCTAACTTTACTATCATGAAGTTTTAGTGTTATGTCCCCAACTCTCTATATCCTACAAGTATTGTCCTTACCCATATACACAGTGCCTTGGTCAGAATTTCTAAAGTTGACAAACCAATCCCTATACGGACTCATGTGAAAGGAAAACCCGGAGTCCAGAATCCATTCTCTACTAATGTGATCTCTACATACAGTCAATGCCTCAGATAGGCACATCGACTCCTTTTCGGCAGCCACAGTAGCACTGCCTTTATTTTTCTGTTCCCTAATGAACTTATAACAATTCTTTTTAAGGTGTCCCATCTTTCCACAATGATAGCACTTCTTGCCACTGTCCTTATTCTTATCTTGTTTATCCTTTTTCTTCCCTTTAGGTTCTTGGTTATTAGTCTGATGATTATTCGGACCGTTATATTTTTTCTCATTTTTTCCTTTCACGAATAAGTTCGCTCCTCCTCTCCTACTGGTTCTAAGTTCTAGCTCTCTAGCCCTTATACCAGATATCACCAAGTCTAGCCTAGGTACAACTCTTGTGTACTGTAGAGAGTTCTTAACGATACTATATTCTTCAGGCAAAGCATTTAATATAATCATAGCTTCGCTAGAGTCTCCTAGGGCTTGGTCAGTTCCTTTAAGGATTTGAGTCATTTTCGTGAATTTATCCAAATTATCATCTATTGACTTATTAGTATCCATCTTGTAATTAAACAAATTTCATTTTAAGAACACTAAATTTGGTGCAGAAATAACAGAATAAAGAGATTCGAGTTTACCCCAGAGTTGAATGGCAGTGTCTATTCCATCAACCTTCCTGATGACCGAATCTCCCAAGTGGAGGAAGATCAAGTTGTACGCCTCTTCCAGGATTTCGTCATTCGCTTCCTTTTCCATCTTTGGCCACTTTTCTGGATCTGGTTCCAGTGCCAAAGCCACCTTATGGTGGGAAAGCAGAACCCTCATTTTCTTCTTCCATGTGGTGAAATCCCCCTTTCCGTCAAAGATACCAATGTCGAGTCTCATAGTCGATATTTTACTTCCTTTTTCTTTCCTTCACACGAATCAAGAAGATGAATCTTGGGCCTTTTTCTTCAATCAACAGATCAATTCACTCGGCCCACTGGATCTTTTACACAAAGGCTCTGATACTAATTGTTGATTTTTCACCCTAAATCATTCGTCGAGCAAATCAATCGATCAATCAAGAAGCAAGATTTTACCGTGGTTCACCGGAAAATTCCCGACTACATCCACGTTGAACTCTGGAACAAGGAGCTCGCTGCACTAATCACTTTCAAGATTACACAAGAATCTTGAATCCGTTTACAATTGTAATTCCCCCCAAATCTCACAATAAACCTAATCTCTAAAAGTGTCGATCTCTCAAATTCCCAATTGAAGATTACACTAACTTGGACTAGGAAATAGGCTTAACACTTAGCCAAAAATAAGGAAAAATAATTAATGAAAACCTCAACTAATTCTCAACCTAAGCACCATTTATATATGATTGGCAAATTGAAGTAATTGGGACAACGGCAAGGATTGCGCCACGTGTCCCTTATCCAACGGATGATAAGGCTTCACATTTTACATTCCTCTTATTAGTAATTTATTTGTCGGGAACCTTAATGAATCCAAAATTTGCAAAAGTTGGGGAATTTATTAAGAGTCTTCAAGTCATAAGCAATCCAACATCTCGATGTCTCTTAGTAGAAAAAATACTTTGCAATCCGAAGTCCATTTATTTCCATAATCTCCTATTTTAGTTGTTGTTCCCCTTGTAAACTTGCTCATTTAAATTATTAACCCCTTCAAATTTATAATAATAAAACTCATTTTGTTCACAAAAAGTCACGTTCTTCGGCTCACACTTCTAGCTCCCGCCATGCAAACCAACCAATTTCAGTAGCACAAGCAACACTGAATCTCTGTCAAAGAGAGTGAATGTTATACTTGCGTTGGCTGCAAATCAACCTTATCATAATAATTAAATATCCTGAGGTTTCCATCAACGCCAAGCCGAAGAAACGATGTTGAGGCATTGATAAGTAGCAGGTTCATCAGTTACAATCAATGTAACTGAGACTGCCACTGTGTAAAATGTGAAGCCTTGTCGTCCGTTGGATAAGGGACACGTGGCGCAATCCTTGCCGTTGTCCCAATTACATGTATTTGCTCATCCTATATAAATGGTGCTTAGGTTTAGAATTAGTTAAGGTTTTCATTATTTGTATTCCCTTATTTTTGGCTAAGTGTTAAGCCTATTTCCTAGTCCAAGTTAGTGTAATCTTCAATTGGGAATTTGAGAGATTGTCACTTTTAGAGATTATGGTTCCTTGTGAGATTTGGGGGAATTACAATTTGTAAACGGATTCAAGATTCTGTGTGTAATCTTGAAATTGATTAGTGCAGCGAGCTCCCTATTCCGGAGTTCAACGTGGATGTAGTCGGGAATATTTTCCGGCGAACCACGGTAAAAATCTCGCTTCTTGATTGTCGATTGAATGTGTGTGACGAACGAATTTTGCGACTAAATTTAACAGTGGTATCAGAGCTTTTGGAGATAAATCCAGTGGGTCGAGAGAAATTGATCTGAGTCTAAAAATCAGCCCAAGATCAAGCCCTTCTGAAATTCGGTGAAGTAGAAGACTAAAGAAAAGCCTTCAAGATTCATCTACTTCAGAGGGTGAAAGGAGAAACCCTAAAATCGTCAATCTTGAAGAACAGATCACTATAGACACAAAAACAAAAAGTCAAGATTCATCAGAGAAGAGGAACAGCCGTCTGAGCTGTTTGAAACCGAGAACAAGATCAGAGGACCAAGAAGACTCAGTCCTTATTTTCGGTAAAGCAGAAGAAAATTGCCGAATAGCTGAGGTTAAAAATCCTCACTAGAGACGAGAAAAAATTGGCAGACTCCAAGATTCACAGCCAAGAAGAGCTCAATAGCAGACCTCTGACCAAGACGATCAAATACAGAGCTGCCGAGAAAGAAAACCCCTTAGCATGCGAATCAAACTGGGCTTCTTGATCACAGGCGACGAATTCGGCGGCAAAAGAAGAAAGGAGGATCCCCAGCCATCGACGCAACTCAAGATTACACAGCCGAACAATTGAAAAGCCACAGCCTAGAACAAGATCAGGGTTGCCGATGGTTGGGGCTTTGTTATTGGGTGTGTTTCCGATTGGTGTTTGGGAGGTGTGGCACTGTGTTGAAATTTTTTTTAAAAGGAGTTTGGGCGTTGCAAACTGAAAGAGTGAGTGTTTAAGGTTCTGTGTAATTGGGTGATTGGGGCTCTTACTGCAATTTGGAAATTAAATTTAATGTTGAAGTTTCGGTTGCATTTTGGGTGATTAGGCTTCTTGTTGGGTGAGTAGGGTTCTGCCTTGTTTGAGTGAAAAATCAGGAAGCAGTGAACTGCCGAATTATACTTGGGCAGATTGAATTGAGAATTGTCGAATTTTGCTTAGACAGTTTGGTTGTGTATAGTCGAGTTGTGTTTTGGGGGATTGGGGAGTAATTGCCGAGAGTGATTGCGGAATTTTCATCGGGTGATTACTGTAAAAGGAAACAGAAATGTCGACAATTAGACTCGACATAGGTATCTTTGACGGAAAGGGGGATTTCACTACATGGAAGAAGAAAATGAGGGTTCTGCTTTCCCACCATAAGGTGGCTTTGGCACTGGAACCGGATCCAGAAAAGTGGCCAAATATGGAAAAGGAAACGAAGGGAGAAATCATGGAAGAGGCGTACAACTTGATTTTCCTCCACTTGGGAGACTCGGTCATCAGAAAGGTTGACGGAATGGACACGACCATTCAACTCTGGGGTAAACTCGAATCTCTTTATTCTGTTATTTCTGCACCAAATTTAGTGTTCTTAAAAGGAAATTTGTTTAATTACAATATGGATACTAATAAGTCGATTGATGATAATTTGGATGAATTCACGAAAATGACTCAAATCCTTAAAGGAACTGACCAAGCCCTAGGAGACTCTAGCGAAGCTATGATTCTATTAAATGCATTGCCTGAAGAATATAGTGTCGTAAGAATCTCTACAGTACACAAGAGTTGTACCTAGGCTAGACTTGGTGATATCTGGTATAAGGGCTAGAGAGCTAGAACTTAGAACCAGTAGGACAGGTGGAGCGAACTTATTCGTGAAAGGAAAAAATGAAAGGAAGTATAATGGTCCGAATAATCATCAGACTAATAACAAAGAACCTAAAGGACAGAAAAAGAATAAACAGGATAAGAATAAGAATAGTGACAAGAAGTGCTATCATTGTGGAAAGATGGGACACCTTAAAAGGAATTGTTATAAGTTCATTAGGGAACAGGAAAATGAAGGCAGTGCTACTGTGGCTGCCGAAAAGGAGTCGATGTGCCTATCTGAGGCATTGACTGTGTGTAGAGATCACATTAGTAGAGAATGGATTCTGGACTCCGGGTGTTCCTTTCACATGAGTCTGTATAGGGACTGGTTTGTCAACTTTAGAAATTCTGACCAAGGGACTGTGTATATGGGTAATGACAATACTTGTAGGATACAGGGAGTTGGGGACATAACACTTAAACTTCATGATGGTAAAGTTAGTATTCTTACTGACGTTAGATATGTACCTGACCTGAAACGAAACCTGATATCATTAGGAACACTAGATGAATTAGGTTTCACATATAAAGCACACAATGGAAACATGCACATATCTAAGGGTAATAAACTAATCCTAACAGGTATAAAGAGAAATGGATTGTATGTTCTAAATGGCCAACATGTATTCTCGGGTAAACCCATTTCTGCTTTAACTTCTAATGTTGATATGACTAATATATGGCACTTGAGACTTGGCCACATAGGCCAGAAAGGAATGCAGGTACTTAGTAAGCAGGGACAATTTGGAAAGGACCAGTTGAAGCCACTTGAGTTTTGTGAGATCTGTGTGTTGGGCAAACAGCACAGACAGAGCTTCCCAACTGGAATTCATTTGTCAAAGGCGAGTCTAGAGTATCTTCATTGTGATTTGTGGGGACCAGCAAAGGTCCAGACACATGGGGGTAAGAAATATTTCATCTCTATTGTTGATGACTACAGTAGGAAGGTATGGACATTCTTACTAAAATCAAAGGATGAAACTTTGACTAAATTTAAAGAATGGAAAGTATTAGTGGAAAATCAAACTAGTAACAAAGTAAAAGTCTTGAAAACTGATAATGGCTTAGAATTTTGTAATACTGAGTTTGATCAATACTGTACTAGTGAGGGTATCCTGAGACATAGGACTGTTAGAAACAAACCCCTCAACAGAATGGAGTTGCGGAAAGAATGAATAGAACCTTATTAGAAAAAATCAGATGTCTTTTATTTTCTTCCGAACTTCCGAGGGCCTTTTGGGGTGAAGCCCTCAATACTGCTACTCATTTGATTAACCTTAGCCCTAATAGTTCAGTTTCAGTTTAAGACACCAGAAGAAATCTGGTCTGGTAGGGCTCATAAGCTTGCACACCTTAGAGTGTTTGGCTGTGAAGCCTATGCTCACCAGTCCATAGGTAAACTTGAACCGATGTCAATCAAGTGTGTTTTCCTAGGATATCAAGAAGGGATAAAAAGGTATAGGTTATGGGAAAGGGAGTCACTTGGAGTCAAAGTCATAGTTAGTCGGGATGTTATATTCAATGAACTTTGTTTTCCTTGTAAATCTACTAACAAGAATGCAGGTGCCTTAGAAAATGATCTAGCAGATTTTGATCTTGCAAGTGGAGCTCAGATGCAGGTGGAGCTAGGGACATCAGGGACCGCTGATCAAGTTGGTGACATGTCAGGCACGGAGACATCTGAGGACACCCAGCCCAGGAAGAATAACCTGGAGGAAAACAGAAATGAAGTAGCAGAGATACAAGAACAAATTGAAGATGACACAGTAGATCAATTGGATCGAACTGAGCAGCATGATGAAACAGCACAAGACACATTGGCCAACTATCAGCTAGCAAGAGACAGAAGTAGGAGGCAGGTAAGGCCTCCTATCAGGTATGATTACTCAACTAATGATTTGTATTTCTATGCATTAATATCAAGTCATGAAAATAATGGGGTTGAGCCTGCTAGCTTAGGAGAGGCATTAAAGTCTACCCATAAACTTGAATGGGAAGCGGCTATGGAAGAGGAGATGTCTTCTCTTAGTACTATACCTGAGGTGATTAAAATGGAAAATGTACCTTATGCAAATGCGATTGGTTCTGTGATGTATGCCATGATTAGTACTAGACCTGACTTGTCTTATGCTGTATCTTTATGAAGTAGGTTTATGTCTAATCCAGGTGGAGCACACTGGAGTGCTTTACAATGGTTGTTAAGATACTTGAATACTACTATTGATTATGGCTTATGTTTTAACAAATCTAACGCTTTAGATTTGGTAGGGTATGTTGATTCTGATTTTGCAGGTGACAGAGACTCAAGAAAGTCAACTACCGAAGTGGAGAATATAGCCATAACTGATGTGTTCAAGGAAGCAATTTCGCTTCAGGGTATCTTAACCGAAATACAACAGCTGCATGGTAAGACAGTTGTGTATTCTGACAGTCAGAGTGCAATCCATCTGAGCAAGAATCCAATACATCATGAGAGAACCAAGCATGTGGATGTGAAGTACCATTTCGTGAGGGAACTCATCACAAGTGGTAAGATTGAGATTAAGAAGGTTCCAACCGAAGACAACCCATCTGACATGGGGACAAAAATTGTGGCTGCTACCAAACTCTCCCACTGCATGAAGCTGTTGCAAGTGGGGGTTGGCTGACCTTGCAGCCGACATGAGCGATGATGTGAGTAGGTGAGTTTGCTGTGCTATCTTGGCCTTAATGTGTCGTTGTGTATGATTGGGAGTGATGGATGTTTTTGGCTTCAAGGTGGAGATTGTAAAATGTGAAGCCTTGTCGTCCGTTGGATAAGGGACACGTGGCGCAATCCTTGCCGTTGTCCCAATTACATGTATTTGCTCATCCTATATAAAGGGTGCTTAGGTTGAGAATTAGTTAAGGTTTTCATTATTTGTATTCCCTTATTTTTGGCTAAGTGTTAAGCATATTTCCTAGTCCAAGTTAGTGTAATCTTCAATTGGGAATTTGAGAGATTGTCACTTTTAGAGATTAGGGTTCCTTGTGAGATTTGGGGGAATTACAATTTGTAAACGGATTCAAGATTCCGTGTGTAATCTTGAAATTGATTAGTGCAGCGAGCTCCCTATTCCGGAGTTCAACGTGGATGTAGTCGGGAATATTTTCCGGTGAACCACGGTAAAAATCTCGCTTCTTGATTGTCGATTGAATATGTGTGACGAACGAATTTTGCGACTAAATTTAACACACCGGATAGAAGAAGTTGATAAGTAGTAGGTTCATCAGTTACAAAATCAGATTCTGGGGGTAACATTGAATGTTGCAATCTCTATTGGGCCGGTCAACAGATCAGAGACAGTGAAGTACACGACAGGCCGGGCAGCATTGCTGCTTTTGTAGTACGAAGCTAATCTGTTTGGCTCCATTACAAAGCTGCAATGGCCGTCAACGTTTTCTTTAACGGAGAGTCGGCTAACGAGCTTAGTGACCCCACCAACACGAAGAGATTTACTATTTGGATCTCGTTACAGATTCTGTAAAATCAAAAAAATTCCATTGATATTCCGTTGTGGCGCCACATTTACTGATAGATTTTTTCTTCAATATCAGAATCGTCACAAGTTTATGCATTTTATGATGGCCCTCCGAGATGATTTTTAGCCTTCTGAGCCTCCCTCCTACATCGCACTCCACCCCATACCTTAGGAGTTGAAGTTTCTAAAATAATCTCTGAGGAGAATCGTCGACCCATTGTGAAAATATAGCCTCCCGATATGGTGAGCGGGAAATGATGCTCCGATGATGTCATTGCAGGTGGGGTTGGAATGGCTAGTAATTGGGGAGTATGGAGGGCTTTTACGTGGAGGTCGGCGGCCAGCGGTGGTCGGCACATGGAATTTGGGGGCAGTGAGGGTGAGAAAGGAATAGAGAGATAAAGGAAGGGAGAAAAAAAACTATAGAGTGGGAGAGTGTTTTTTTTATAGACCTACTGGTGGAGAAAATCTTCTATGCAATAATGGTACCACGTCATCCATGCAACAAGCTAATCATCCACTGTCACGTGTGCTAAAAAATTAAAAAATAACTAAAAAGTAGGTGAAGAAACTTTACATGTCATTTTTTAATTTACTTATGGTACCACATCATTCATACCACTGTTGCACCAAAGAATCTCTCATACTGGTGCCACTTTTCGCTCAATGATGGGTCCATTTTGTTTTTCAGTGAATTATAATTTGGTGTAGTTTTCCACGCATTTGGTACTTGAAAATTACATATGGGGCTCAATTGGAAGGATTTTTGCTATGAAAATGTAAAAAGTTTGACAATTTGACCCAAATGTTTCTTTAATTTCTAATAATATCCTTAATAAATTTTAGGGTTTTACACTTTACATATCCAAATTTATATTTTTTTAAAAAGTAAATAAATATTTTCGTATATTATTTGAATTTTTGAAAGCATATTATACCATTTTGGACTTGGATTTTTCTTTTTAAAAAATTAAAAAATCTTCCTTGAAAATAAATTATATTATATAATTTCATTACAAAAAAAAAAAAGAATCCAAATGTCCTATCGTTTCTATAAGGACTAGTTTTTGTTTAGCATTTCACCATTATTAGGATAAAAAAAGACGAGAATTAGACCTAAAAACTAATATAATATATATATATATATAATATATATATATATCTTAATCAAGTGAGCTAACACTTGTTGACAATAAATATTAATCCTCTCCTAATGTATAGTTAGATATTAGTATATAACTCTGTTGAGTCTTTGAGAGCAATTTGCATTTCTCATTGATTGACATTTTACAAAGCTTCCAGTCTTCCCCTATAAAATTTTTCAAGCACATTTTGGTACCCAAACTTTCTTGAGTCAATGGGGGTTAGTTTTTTTTCATTGGGGAACCTATGCATTCAGTTTATATTTTTGTACATGTAATCAAATATTTTGTATCATTTCTTATTGCATGCATGACAGGTGATATTTTCATCAAAAGTGATATACGTATGAGAAGCGGATGTTTTTACAAAATAATTCTTCAAAAATTTTCTTTTGATGTAAGACTTATATCTCAATTCTTCTCTTTTAAAACCACATATTTGGGATCCAATCAACATATTAAAATTTGTCTCTCTCAAAGTAAATTTTGCAACAATGTTATGCAAATTTACAATCTTATGCAAATTTACAATCTTTTTATTTAATGTAATATTCTCATCCATAATAGATTTACAATCACATATATTTGAGCTAAATGTCATGCTAGATATGCTCTTTTCAAGTTTTAACTTTTCATCTTTTAAGCATACAATTTTTCCATGCTTTTCATTTTTCTCAACAATTGATGCATGATCATGTAATAGTGATGAATGCTCATTTTTAATCAATTTGTGTTTCTTTCTAAGTAAATCATATAATTTATGCAATTCATTAAATGTGTCAAGTAATTTATCATATTCAAGGGAATCACATACCTTTTTCCTCATCACTTTCCTCTAGAAGATCATCAATAGTCACGAAAGTGAGATTTCTTCTTCCCTCATCACTTTCCTCCTCGATGAGCTAGAGTCACTATCACTTCAAGTTGTCTTCATTGCATTCTTCTTGAATTTTCCTTTGATTATTCTCAATGGGAAATCGACAACCACATTGTTGGGGTTGGTGCTCAGAGCGCCAATTCCCCGTTGTATTTCCTTGTAAATACTCTTGTAAACGTTTTATTATGAATAAAATAAACAGTTTCTATAATGTAATATATCTCTTGATATGGTAAATACATAATTGAGCTTAGAATGATATGTCATGATGCAGTTGCGAAAACGTCGCAACTGACATTGAGTTGTATCATGACGTTGTCATTCTTAGACAGTTCCTGGTCAAGGTTTACACTACTTGGTCAATAAAGTAAACCTGTTGAGACCGGTACATGTCGTATACTGGAATATATGATTCCAATGGTTTCTCAATGAACCTGAGTCTTGGAGACTCGTATAGATGTGTAGGTGTTTATAACGGATAAACACTGAACGACTCACCGAAGATTCTTAATGAATGGTACACCAACGTCAATAAGAATCTTCTCGGGTTGTGTAGCATTTGTGATTCTTCGACTTGAGATACCATTGTGGGCACATGAGACATCTTCCACACTTAGATGGAATTCACGTCACCGATATATTCAGATCAGACCCCCGTCTATTCGTTGGGTGTGGACAAATCCTCAGGGTGTCATATGTGTGTCGAGATAGGATCCGTCAGTTCTGTGTACAGAGCATAGATAGTCCATATATGATTAGCAATCAGATAAAAACCATGGGCCTGTGGTACACTTTAGAAGTAAGTTCTAAGTGTTCTTTTAGAGATTGCTAATAGAGACGTCGACGGGATTGTCCCTATAGAGATTTGACGTTTACATCTATATCTCTGAGATATATCTGGATATCTATGACGGAGAAATTAAACATATGTCATGACCTCGACCTGTATGATTCAACGAGTTTATCTGTGGTCGTCATAATTTACGGGTGGGTAAATTATGGACACGAAATTGGATTTCGTGACGGATATGACTGAATCTAGAGAGTCTCACTAGTGAAATATACTTATAGAGCACTATGACAACATTTATAAATAATACTGATTATTTATAAGTCGTTTAAAGGTTAAACGAAAAATACATGCAAAGAGACCCGATGGTCATTTCCTAATTATTGTGTATTTGTATTTAATGATAGATTTTATTAAATACACATTAATTAAATGTCAAATTGTGATATTTGACATATATCATAAATATATATGTATTTAGATATTTAAAGTAAATATAATACATATATTTAAAATATTTATATTTAAATAATTTTTTAATTATTTAATTGTTAAATAATTAAAGTAATTAAAAAAATAAATATCTTAAGTTGTGATATTTTTGGAGATGACTTAAGTTGCTTTATTTGACTTGTTAATAAATCATTAAATGTGTAATGATCAAAGATGCAAGTTGATAAAGTAAACTTTAATTGAAAAAAATATTTAGATATTTGTATATACATCCCAATTTTCGGCCAAGGGAAATTTTGGGGAGTATATATTATTTTGTTTCATTTTTCATGGATTAGGTTAACAAGTTACCAAAAACAACACAAAAGAGTTGTGAAAAAAGTTGAAGAACCAAAAGAAAAGCTTGGAAATAAGTTGTTTTTGTAAATTTTTCTTTAAACCTTTCAACTAAGAAAATATTTCTATCATGCTTAGCTTCAACATGTGTTGCTAGGATGTTGTCTCTACACTTTTAGTTTGTGTTTTAAATGGTTATGAACTTGTTTGAAAGATGAAAGCATGTATGGTATCCAAGTGAGCTTGAAATGGTTTCATAAGCTCTCTTTTGATTATTTGAAATCAAGTTGTCATTCTAGAGTTTCTAAGCCACTCATTGATAACCTAGAATTTTTCTTGAGTTGTTTCATGATGGTGAGACTTGTTTGATGTGGTAAAGTTTGAATTAAAGTATTGGATTTAATAGATTTGGTATATTTTGTCAATTTGAAGAAATTAAAAAATTAGGATTCTTAACCCTTTTCAAATTTAGGGATTTTCATATATGTGATATATTATGGTGTGTATATGATGCATATTAATTTTTGGGTTTATTAGATTTGATCTTGACATGTTTTGAACAAATATGGACCAAATTGTAAAAACTGAAAGATTTGAGGGTTGTTCAGTAATTACAAATAAATTGGGGTTTTTATTGCAATTTATTTTTGATGTGGGACATGTTGGAAATCATTTTAGAATTGATTTAGAATCATCCAAAATTGTATTTGACAATTTAAGGACTAAAATGATCAATTTGCAAACTTTTTGGCCAATTCGGCAATTACCAAGAAATTTGATTTCTTGTGTAAAATTTCAGTTTTTAAGTATTGGGTAATTAAAAAAATAAGTTTATTTAATTTATCCAAGAAAAATTATTGAAATCGGAAAATTTTGATTTTCCGCGTTTCCGTTGCGTTACCGGATTTTCGCCATAAAACCCCTACACACATGACCCGGCTTTTCACACTCATAGCAATTAATTTTATTTTTCTTGTGCTTTTGTGGCCAATTTTCTTCCATCTTCTCATCCATCTGAGATTTCCCTTTATACTTTTCGGATTTGAGGAACTTCTTGAACTTCTTGGTTAAATGTGCCAACTCATCATCACTATCATCTTCATCTTCACTTGAGCTAACATCATCCATTTTTCTCACCAATGACTTAAGGGCTATTATTTTTTTATTCTTTTATTCTTCTTCCCTTTAATCCTTCTCAATCTCCATCTCATATTTTATCAATTTACCCACCAAATCATCCAATTTTGTTCATGTCATTTGATTATTTGATGGAGGAAGTACAAATCTTATATTCCTTAGGAAGAGACCTAAGGATTTTCTTCACTTGATCGTATGTACTAATATTTTTTCCTAAAGCACTTAGTTGATTTATAATTATGGAGAATCTTGAAATCATCATATCAATCTTTTCTTCGGCTTCCATCTTGAAGTTATCCAAGTCACACATAAATCGGTTGATCTTTGATTCTTTAACTTGGATAATGTCCTAATTGACAATCTCCAAAGAATTCCACAATTTATATGCATTTCCAAACTCGGGAAGTTTGTTGATTTGACTCCGATCAATTGTACAAAGAAGATGGTTGGGTATCTTAGCATTCTTGGAGGCTTCCATGAAATCCTCATCGGTCCATTCAAAATATGGCTTCGCAAACTCCACACCATTTCTATCATTCTTCATTGGCATTCTTGTACCTTTTTTGATCACTTTGAAGGATTGCACATCAACATTAAGAAGGTAGTTTAACATCCTCATCTTCCAATAGCTATAATCGGTTCCGGTGTAGAATGAAGGTCTAGTTGTTGAATCTCTGAAAGCTTGTTGATTTGACTCTGATCAATTGCACAAAGAAGATGGTTGAGTGCCTTAACATTCTTTGAGGCTTCCATAAAATCCTCACCAGTCCATTCAAAATGCAGCTTCGCAAACTCCACACCATTTCTATCACTCTTCATTGGCATTCTTGTACCTTTTGTGATCACTTTGAAGGATTGCACATCAACGCCAAGAAGATAGTTCAACATCCTCATCTTCTAATAGCTATAATCGGTTCCACTGTAAAAAGGAGGTCTAGTTGTTCAAAATCCTTCGACAAGATTTATTGAGTAACTTGTAGAGGACATGATCTATTCTAGGATGATTAGGTCTTTTTTTAGAAAATCTCACTCTTATACCAATTGAAATTATCCTCTTGGATAGAGTTGTTTGTTTCAGTTGATTGTAGGGTAATTTCAATTTCATCATTTGATAGGTGGTGAATATTATCACATTAAGATGGAAAATAAAATCAACCAGTACTTATCACATGTTAAGTAATAATTAAGGACATGATAACGAAATGAATATAATGAAATAACTTCCTCTACAGATAATTATTTGTTGGGAACCTTTACGTGTCCAAATATGTCTATATGTGTAATCTTCAAACATTCTTCCATTTTAAATTAACACAACAATACTTTTCAAAAAAAAAAAATTACACAACAATAATAGATTATAAACACCGTTTAGATCCAAATCTAAATTCCACAATGTATGAATGATAGCACATGATATGACTGTTGAAAAACTTATGTAGATGTACCATCATAAATCATGACGAGAATTTTTTTTTCTTCTTTTTCTTCATTGGTTCTCAGTTGTTATTTTAATTTTTTAACCTACTGACATATGGTATATACAAAAACATAATGGTTAAGATTGAATTGTATTTTACATGTCATTAGATGATAATAATAAAAAGAGACAAAAATAAGAAGATAATCCTAATTTCATAAACAATTACTTAATTCGTTTATTTATTTGAAGAATGAAAACAGAAACAATTCTTTCTTTTGTGACCTCTAATCCCACATCTGATTGATTACAAGCACTCAACTATCACTTTTATTTAAAAACCAAAAACAAAACAAAAGAAAAGAAAAAGGCAGAAAAGTAACCAATCTAGGAAATACAATACAAATAAGAATCAATAAAGCTTCAAATTAAGTAGAACGGCTTCCTCTTATATGAATTTAATTGTTGGGAGCCTTTATGAATCCAACGTGTGTAGAGTTAGGGAATTTAGTAAGAGTCTTCAAGTCATAAGCAATCCAACATCTCGACTTCTCTTGGTGGTAAAAATAACCCAAGCATTTGCAATCCGAAGTGCATTTCTTGCCACAATCTTCAACTTTAATGGCTGTCCCACTTGTATACCTACTCATGAAATGATCAACCCCTTCAACTTTATAATAATGAAAATCATGGGCCTACAAGAAGTAACTTTCTTGGGCTCACACTCCTTGCTCCAGCCAAGCAAGCCCTTTTCAGTAGGGCAAGCAACACATTGATTGTCTTCACACACTCCCAATTTGCCACATCTCTCCGGAAGCTGGCACTCAGCTTCCCTAAATGAACCTCTTTCAAAGAGAGTGTATGTTACTTGCGTTGGCTGCGAATCAACCTTGTTGTAGTATGTGTAGACCTTCAGATTCCCATCTATTTCTAGCCGGAGAAACGACGTCGTGGCGTTGTAGTTTGGCCTAGCGAAATTGATAGCGCTGCCGGATAAGGTTTCAAGTCTTATTGAATAAGCAACAGGTTCATCATCAGATAAAAAATAACTTTCTGGGTTAACATTGAACGTTAAATTCTCTAATAGGCCGCCAAAAGAACCAGAGAACCTTAAATAGAGTACAGGCCGGGGAGCATTGCTGCTTTTGTAGTACATAGCAACTCTTTTAGGCTCCATTACAAAGCTGTAAGGGCCGTCAACGTTTTCTTTAACGGAGAGTCGACTAACGAGCTTGGAGATCCCACCGATACGAAGAGACTGGCCCACCAAGAGAGTATCAGTTGGGTAATCGAAACTCTGCCAAATAAAACTACCCTTTGAGTCACGAAGCACCATGTTGCCATTTGGAAGCAACTCGAAACCAACAACACCTTTGTTGGCTGTGTTAGAGTGCCAAACGGCAGTGCCGTCCGCTTCGGCCAAGACAAGATTGCCGTCGGTTCCAAGGGAGAAGGTAGCATTTTCGCGAACCGGTTTGCCCCGGTTGGCTTCCCAGACCCAACGGTAAAGCGGTTCATTTCGCTGAATACCCAAGCGGAGGGCAAGAGTGTAAGCATTTGGTGTTGTGTTGTAAAAGGCAAGCTGGAAGGGAGAGCTGAATATGCTTATTGTTCTGTAATCAGCGTCGTATTCATTAATGTATGGACCGAATTCGCCTTCGTTCACAAACTTGAATGTTTCATTGGAAGGGACTTGAGCATTGGCTATGGAGAAAATGAGTGATGAGAGGAACAAGAAGGAGGATAATGCTGAGGAAGATGGCATTTTGTTGGTGATGAGCTGAGGATGGTCGTTATTATTATTTTATAATGAGCTGAAGGGGAAGACAAGTTGCTTGTACAATTATTGTTTCGGATAAGCCCCGCTGCCCGCCTGCCCCTGTCAAAATTGACTGCTTTGCACCGACACAGAAGAATCATTTTGGGCAAGACAATTTCTTCCCCCACTCATGTCTCTCCAAATTTCTTTCCTATAATGCCCTTCCTCTTCTCTTTTATTTTCTTTCCAATTTTTTTTGTCTTTTTATTTTTTATTTTCATTAAATTTCGTCCCCTTTTATTTTTTTCTTTAATTTTCTTTTACTTTATTTTATATTTTATTTTATTAATTTATTTCCTTATTTTTTAATTTAATTATTTATTTTATTTTATTTTATTGAATTCTTTTATTTTTGATCTTAAATAATTTTTTATATTTAATTTTTTTTTAATTTAAATTTTTTTATCACTTTACTTATTTAATATTATTTATATATTTATTCTCTTTTATTTGTTTAATAAATCTTATATATTTTTATACATATTCGTTATTTATTTTTAAAGTAGAGAAATTTATTTTGTTGAGAATGTTTGAAGTTATTATATTCACTTGTCATTAAGGTTCCTTACAGTTTCAAACCAAGAACATAGAGAAATAATTATTGCCCATGTTGTCAGATATTTTGTGTAAGTTTTCGTACACTCACATTATCATGTATCATACACCCTAACGTGTAGGTGAAAACATTCATCGTACGAAGCTACTCGTTATAAGATATGTAATCAGTTGTGATACGAAATATTTGGTATATCACTAAGTGTATCGGGAGAAGACTTTGGAGACAATATAAATTAGAATTTATGTTTTTATATTTTTATGTGTATTTCTTTTCTGTCTATTATGACATGTACTTTTCTCTCAAAATATATTTTGCTAACAAGTAGTGTTAAATAAATAAACACAAAATAAATAAATAAATAATTAATATATTTATATGATTTTGGGAACAACAAGGAAGGGGTAAAAAAATAATTTTATGGGGGATTGTTGGGGAGGGGGAGCAGGCCTCTTTGGGCAAGTCTACAATATCCCCGGGCATCTGTTTATTTTCAAACTCTTTGATTAAATTGTTTAAATCCAACGACTGGCTGCCAAAAATTTAAGAAAAATGATAAACACATATTCATGCATATAAAAATACATAGAAAGAAGATAAAGATAAAAAAAAATATTTTATCCTCTAATGAGAATTTTTTTAAAAAAAAAAATAATTATGTGTTGATTTATATATTTATTTATGTGTACATATCATTACTCAATATTTAATTATGTATATGTCCATGCGTATCACGTCCATTTTCAAGGCATTTCTTCTTGCGGACGCCCAAGTTGATGTCATGATTCAAGTCTTATCTCATTTAATGTCGTCTTCATCTAACAAAATAAATATTGTCTGGTCGCCACGGTTTATGAATTCATTCACCATACAATTTGCTAAAAAGACACGGTGATCCTTTAAGTTTCTTAATTTCATAACTATTAATATTTAAAATGCGCAAAAAGAACATAGTTTTTTTAGATTTAAGAAAATTCTACCGTACATTTGAAATAACACATTATTAATCTAATAATATTTTAGTATGTCAAAATATTGAAAATTATTAAATTAATCAAATAATTAACTTGTATCTAAGATTTGCCAAAAATAGAAGGTCCCCCGCTCACGTCGTCTAATATGTTCATTCATTATAGGCGGCTTTGAGCAATCTAAATAAATAATTGCAATGGAAAAGTCACAGACAATTTGTAGGTACAGCTGGCTACGCCCACGTGCAAGGGTAACAAGTTAAATATACAAGGCAATTTAATACATTTGAGTTTTTAATTGAAAAAAAAAAAAAAAAACCACCATCAACTTTGCAGGAAATTTATATACGTTATCCGTTTGATGTCGTTTAAAACCTCATCTTTGGCTCTACTTAACAGTATTAATACCGCCCGGAAGGAAGCTTCCGTTCACCTAAATCTAAGTCAAAGACGGCGAATCAATGGAAGCTCAGTTGCTTATACGTAGAGCCTAAATTAAGGAATCTAATGTTACCAAACTTGATATAACACACCTACACGATTACGGAGGCGGTAGCGGTGGCTGACGGCAAATTCCGATAATATATGGTGGCTCACGATTTTCGATGGTAGATGATGGACTTCCCATCAATAATTATTAAATATTAATTAAATAAAATATTATTTGATTGAATTGAATAAAAAAATTATGAAAATGACCCAAAGCATATTTTATATTGATTTTGATGATATAAAAAATCATGTATTAAAGATATCTTGGTGAAAGCATCCTCATGGAGAATCATGAAAGAAAAAATATAAAAAATAAGATTAAGATCAAGAAATCAAGAAAGGTGCTCAACAACATTCAATATTAAAAAAAAAAAACTATAATAGGGGATATTGCTTTTAATATTATAATGCTTATTTAGTTAAGATTATATATGATAAGCATATAAGAACTCAAATTATACTTTTATTGCATATATTATGAAATTGAATGTTTTCATCAAGATTTAAAAGCTTGGTTTTGAACTTAAATGGCAAATAGTTTCAAACTTTTGAACTTTAAAGAAACATTTAAATTGATGGAAAAAATATCATATTTGATTTCAAAACATGTTAGAAGGAATTTATTTTAGTTTCTTATTTGGATTTTGAATTTTTGTTAATTATGATTTTTATTTTACTTTCCTATTTGAATTAGTGTTCATAAGACTTACTATATAAGGTGGTCTTATGTATTAATAAAATCAGAATTTTTCAAGCTAAGAATTTATTGAGAGAAGAGAGTGAATTTCTCTTATTCATTGAATGGAACAACCGACTTATCAAAGGAGTTACATCATTTGTGGCATCCAACTGCAAACAATGTTTCTTTCTTGTTTCTAAAAGGGTTTTTAGGGCAAGTTCTTTTAGGGTCTAATATGATCTTGGAAGTGGTTTTGTTCCTTCAAAATCGTGATTCGTGATTCTTGTGGTTCGCTCAATTACGTGGGATTGCTTAGGACTCAATCATACGGTGGCTTCTGTCAGTTGATATCGAGAGATCAGGGTTTCAATGTCAGATTTTTCTATCTTTAATTACTTTCTTTAGGATCTTTTTGTTATTTCTTGTGTTAAGTTTAGATTTTTTTTTATTCTTTTTAAGTCTAAGTCTAAGTCTTATTCATTTTTTTTACTTGATTTAATCTTAAATCTTGTATCTTTATTAGAGTATTTTGTGTTTGTTTGAGGCAAAATGTTACAAAAATCCTATAAAAAATTATGTTCATTAAATTTGAATTTCGTCAAGTTTCTTTGTGTCTTTTTAATTTATTTAGGGTTCTAAGTTAATATTAGATGTTTGTGAGTCTTTTGCATGTTTGAGTCAAAAACATCAGTTTCGATTTTCTTAAGAGTGAGTTTGATTTTTGTGTTCTTGTTATTTTAAGTTGTTCTTGAATCAAGAAAACATCAAAGTAAAAAACAATCGAATGTTCTTGAATCAAGGTTTGGATTCGAGGATGAATCATTTCGAGAAGAGAGAGAATGATGTGAATCAAGGACCGCATATAGGACAAGCCTTGAAGATTGATCCATTACATGTTCCAATAGGACCAATCACGAGGCAACAAGCTAATAAGATCAAGGAAGCAATACAAGGTCTAGTCCTAAAGACCTTGACTGAATCATGTAACACAAATATAGCAGAATTGTAACATCCGGTAATATCGACTACTGTTATATTGTGGGGCAAGTATTATATAATATAAATTATATTTTAACACATATACACTCATGAAATGACTTTGGGGACAATCGGTAAATTCTTTGAAATTCCGATGCAAAATCTAGCTTGCGTCCCATTCCGACTAGCCCTTAGTTTTTGGGGCATAAATTTTTCATACAATCTCTGATTTTTATGAATTTTATATCATCAGAAAGCTAAGACCGATACCAACAACTTTTGCATTGGAATTTTTTCCAAAATCAAATCAGAAATAATTCAAAAGTCAAAATTGCATGGACTGCTATAGTAAATCCGAGTATGATCTAGAATTGGATGATGTTGCATCATCCTAGCCACTCTTTTGCAAACAAAAATCAATTTTATGCACTATAAAATGACAATATTCATTCATCCTCTTCTCAAGCGGAAAAATGTGAGTTAGATGGAAGAAAGTAGCTCCACTTTCTTCATCCTTATGCTAGAACTTTGATGGAAAAATGATAATTTTTGAGTTCCAAGGCTTCCAAAGTAAGCTTCTAACTCTCTTTCTCTCTTTAATTTTCAGATTTGGGCAAAGAGATCAAATCCCCAATTCACATCTTGTATTACCGTAGTAATGAGAATTGCATAATTGGCATTAGAAGAGTTATTAGCATGCAGTTTGAGAGATGTTTTGGAGGTATAAACATGAAATGAAGCTTTTATATGTATGAATGTGACGAGGGATTAGAGTTGGTAATTTGTTGATATTAAGGTAAATAGTTGGTGTTTGAATTTTGGATATAAGAGAATATTAGAGGGTGTTATTCATGATATCTTATGTTTTTGTTGTGGTTATAACTTAAGTAGTATTGTAGAAATTGAGAGTGAAGATGAAGTGGAAGATGAGTCCTGAAAAATAAGCTGGCGTCTCGACTCGCATCATTGACGTTGTGACGCGTACTAGAAAAATTACCTCTTATTCGGTTCTGGAATGTGAGCGTCATGATGCCCAAGGACTAGCGTCGTGACGCGGAAAGCAGAGGAAGCTCACTGTCTTGTCTCTGTTTGGTGGACGTCGTGATGCTCATCGCTTAGCGTCGCGAAGCCCAACCTTTGGGTCGCGACGCGAAGATAAAGGATTTTCACTAGTTCATTAACATGTGTGAGCGTCGCGACACCCAAGGGATAGCATCGCGACGCGTGATCAGAATTTTCCTAGAATCAATTTTAATTCATTCCAGTTTCACCATAGTATGTTAGAGGCCACCCTAAGGGTCTCGTATCGGCTCACATACAAACATTACATCATGATATAAGTATGATATGCTTTGAAGTGATGACAAGTGCTTGAATGGAGAAACTTAGTATAATTCTGAAACATATTCACGACTTATATTCTAACCAAATTTACCGATTATAGATTATCGATAGGAATTCCAAGTTCTTTGACGAAGTGAAACAGTGCCAGCCAGATTCCAAAATCTGTGAGTGGACCCTTTTCTCACTTTGGTTTTATTTAAATATTTTTGATGTAAGACTTACATTTAAAAGCACATATGGCGTTAGCCAAAATTTGATTTCAGTTATTTTACGATTAATGATGTTTTAGAAAGATTGTTTTCAAAAAGCTTGAGTTTTATGATTTCGAGGCATGGGGGAAAGATCCACCTCAGCATGTAACTTGATTCAGATATGGAATTTACGGATATAAATATCATGTGCACACGTAGTTCAAGACTAGGGATGATTGATGCCCCTAGATCCTAGATTTTGAGTCTGGAGGGTAGCATAAATCTGCACCCCGACTCCAGATTTGTGGCTTGGGGACGGCGAGACGTAACGCCCCAAGACCGCTAGATATTTATGTACAGGGGGACGCCCATAAGCGCCATATTTTTATGTATTGGGGGCAGCGATACATGACGCCCCCATGCACCAGATATACATAGACATATTTCTCAGATACAGAGTTTTACAAATATAGATTTTTCAAAAATGGATTTTCGAAAATGGATTTTCAGAAAAATATTTCTCAGAAGAGATGAGTTTTATAAAAGAGTTTTCAGAAAAGCTTTTTAGAAGAGTTAAGTTTTCAGATAGAAAGAGATTTCAGAAAAGAACATTTTTTATGAGGATTTCGATTTTTAGAACCATGAATTTTCACAAAGAATCAATTTTCAGTTTAATTGTCCACTCACTAAATCGTTCAAACGATCTAACCCCCCCCCCCACTCTCAGTTTTTTTGTTTTGCAGGTATACCGGGAGGACGAGCTCGAGAGGATTGATACTAATGCCAGTCACTAGAGGATTTGAGTCCACCATGCCGAGTCGGAGCTGCATTGCAATCAGAGTCTAAGTAAAGTCATATGTCATACATGTTGTATAGTATAGATTGTGTATGTCATTGTATTAGAAGTGTTCATTATCAAAATTATAATTTGAAGTACTGTTGAGTACATAGAATGAGCATTTGAGATGCATTTCATGTTTTTGAGTTGGACAATGGTCCATATGCATAAGTTTATGAATGAGATAAGATTAGTAGTATTGAGATTAGTAGTATTGAGCAAAGATAGAAATTTAGAGGCTCAAGGGGATAATACGTCATGTTCCCTGCCGTAGTGTCTCCTGAAGGGGGATATTACAAAGATGGTATCAGAGCATGGTCTAGGGAGTGAATGACTGCAGTGGGTAGAGTGTTAGGGTCTTGTATACGAAGTATGCCCGGGGTAGTAATATGTGAGGCGTTATCTCTCTAGTATCTGATCCTTGAGTATGTCCTCAATAACTATAGACAGGTTAGTAAGAGATTCCTAAGAATTTCGAATATTCTTTCTTATAAAAGTAATCATACTCTTTGTCTAAGTTGAGAAACCTTCTGTAGCCATCTTGGTGGATCATCAGAAGCTCAAGATAAACTATGAGAACATATAGTAAAGTTCTAAGAATAGTTACGCAAAGGAGTGGGAAGAGAACGCTATAAGAAAAGTAAAGAATGGTACATAGATGTTCAAGCAACCAGAGCCAATAAGAGATAAAGATACAGAAACAAATAAATAAGGAAGTATCAGAACCTATAGTAGTAAGGAGAGTAGAATAAGCCTGAGCAAGAGAAAAATATTAAGTAAACTTATGTAGGGTTTCTTCCCTTCTTGAAAGATTCTTTCCTTCCTAGTAAGACTCTTTCCCTCCTCAGAAAAATTCCTTCAAATAGATTCGATAGCCTTGAATACCTTATATAGATAGCAAGTTCCCCGAGTAATGAAGGATAGACAGAAAGATAAAAAAACAAGAAATCAGAATTAGACGTTGGAGTTTCAATAGACAAGAGATGCCAAAAAGGATGAAGAGATTTTAAATCCTCAAACCCAGACTTGCAAACAAATAAATGAAGGTCATAAGCAAAGACGATTAGTTACCTTACCCCAAGAAACCCGACATTGATACGGCCCTAAGCTACCAGGTTCTCACCCTTCAGTAATACCGATTGAAGAAATTGTTAGGGTTGGTGCTCAGAGTGCCAATCCAGATCATATTTATGTCCGATTCATAAATACGAATAATTCTTTTTTCCATAATATTACTTAGTTAATGGTAGCACCTCTTGTTTTTTATACACATATTCGATCTAATTGCGATTAGATATCTAATTATGATTAGATTGAAACTAAATATGATTTAGTGATACATGTATATTAGACAAATACCCTAGTGTTGGACAGTTATGACCCATAGCGTCACTATTTATACAGATCATGGTGTTGTTGTACAAATTAACTATGTGACAAGGAGATTGCGCTCTTATCATTTGTGATTAGATCACCTAGATGTATAAATGATAGGAGGTCCCTATGATTAGTTCTTGGATTGAGATGATATGAGACAGTATCAGTCCTCGAAGGATTAATCATTAAATATCCCTAGTCGTAGTATTATCGAGACTGGACATCGATAATGTGGAATAGATTAGTATTGCACTTGTGCGCGTTGTGGGAGCACAACGGCATAGTTCTCATATATTTAAGTATTGGATACTTATGCAAGTGTGATAGGAGGTTGTGTTTACCGATGGTGTGGAAACAACTTCTCTCTGGATAGACCCCTCAGAATTCCATTGGTAGTATGACTATGTGTCTATGGCAGTCTGATATCAGGGTAGATGTATTTGGTCTTAACCTGAGACTTGCATCGCTAATACTTGCGACAATCGGTATGCTTTAGTTTTGGTCGTCCAGGGCTTTAACCGATTCTGTGTACGCCTCTGCTGGGTATATTGAGAATCGTAGTGTATTGGGTGTGATGTCAAGACGAAAGTATCACTCCAGTCATAGTGGAGATGATGTCACGTAGGATACGGTACTAGTGCTCTTAAGTACTGTAGTCATCGGGATATTATGAGTAGGTCATGTATATCCGATAATAGAGACTAGTTACCAGACATCTAACATGTGCTTCGTACGGGGCAGACACAGTTCCAGCCCCAGGCCTAGTACGTGACATTCGATACTGGATCGCAATACGCAATACTACGTATACTACGCCCGACATAGATTATATATTCCAGTAAGAATATTTCTTGAGAATTGGGAAGGCACGGTGCTTTGCTAGAAGCCAACCATGTCTTATAAATCGGTAAGCACGTGGTACGAGGTATGCACGTATTCGGATAATCCGATGACCGTATTTACTGCCAACATATTCATGGATCTCTTGGGTCGCTTCCCAAAGATTCACCGATGACAGTTGATTTAATTAGAATTAATCTGGGATTAATTAAGAGAGAGAATTAATCTGGGATTAATTAAGAGAGAGAAAATTAATCTGGGATTAATTGAGGTATTATTTAATCTGGGATTAAATGTGTTCGGAAGAGAGAGAACGCAATTAATTTGGAATTAATCGGTAAAATAAATTAATAGTTAAATTTGATTTTTCTATTTTATTTATTCGTATGAGCTAAAATTAATATATTGGATATATTAATATGAATTGGTTTCATTACGAAATTAGAGTCGGACTTTAATACGAGCGAACGAATTAATTTAGAATTAATTCGTAAACGACATTCGTAATATATTTGTGAGGCATCATTATTAATTAAATTAGATTTAATTATTTAACGACGAAATTCGTTTAATCAGATTAAACGGATCCGAGCCGCGGTAAATGTTCGTAGAGACATTTTGAATTTTGAATTCAAAATGGTGAGGTCCACTTCACACATGTTACATTTGTGAAGTGGTGGTTGGAAAGTGGTTGGCATTTATGCCAAAACCACTTACTTTCCAACTACTTGGTTTAGGTGAAACCAAGACTCC